>OY755243.1:68072386-68486423 GCA_963576725.1 Azorinus chamasolen
CTGGGAGAACTATTTGAGAGATATTGATCAAACTTCACACAAATGTTTAATGCATCAAGATCTGAAGCTGAGTCGATTCTGAGGTTCATTTGATTTGTCGTTTCGGAGTTATGGCCCTTGCACTTAAAAAAATAATGCAAATCTATGCAAATACATGTATGAGGATGGCCATAACCTTTTCATTTGAAATGATATATGCTTCAATTTTTTTATATGGTTAAACCTTAATATGAATTTTTACATATATTGCGGGGTTTTTGATATGTAATTTTCTGCTAAAGTATGGTCCTTAAACTTTGTGTATCTGTTGCTTTGTTTGTCGGTCAGCTTCTAGTTTGTCTGTTGTTTTCTTGGAAAACTATTAAAATGATATAAATGAAACTTAACACAAATGTTTTAAGCAACAACATCTGAAGCTGAGTTTATTTTTAGGTTCATTCAGTTTGTCTTTACAGAGTTATGGCCGTTGCACTTTACACAAATCTGCAAATATGAGGATTAGCTGTAACTTTTTTGTTTAATAAGATATTCACTTATTTGTTTTAAAAAAAATAGTATCACCTTAATATGGACATCAAGATCTGAAGCACAGATTAGAAAATGTCTACACTTATAAGGCATGTTGAATCAGAGAAAGTTTGCAAGTGGGCGTATTATGTACCGTATGCGGTACTCATGTTACAAGTATGCGTAAGTAAGCGATTACTCAACCCTTTCCCTGTTCTACGTTTATTCAAAATGTCAATACCTACTGAATATTCATAGGAAAATACGGAAGGTATAACATAGCCATTTTAGAAAGTAAAGAAACAGATCTTTCAAATTCCACTAACAAACAGAGCAGACCCTGATCAGACGGCTCCTACAGGTCTACTCTGTTTGCAATCGCATGGAAACACGTTTATATGAAGGAGACGGTTAAAACAGGGTTTACTGTATTGAACCTGATCAGACGCCGTGTTTTAAATGCGGCGGCTGGTCTGGTTACACACTGTTAGCAAACATAAATGGCGTTTCAAGGCCGGTAATAAGTTCAGATAAATTCTAATACACGCAACAGTTACTTCCCATATACCGCCTCTAGTTTTATATTTTTTTGTCTACTTATAGAAATAGTTTCCCTACTGGAAGAATGTGATAAAGAGATTTTCCAAGGATTCCAAAACTACCCGGTAAGTACAGTCAACCTGTCTACAGCCATCGCACAAGATAAGTATAATTCTGCGGGGGGGGGGGGGGGGGGGGGGGGGGGGGGGGGGGGGGGGGGGGAGGGGGAGTGGGGGGGGGGGTGGGGGGTATGTCAGACAGGTGGTTGTTTAACCCTTTACCATAAATACACTTTTCTAAGACTTCTATGCAAACAGAGTAGACCCAGTTCAGACGTCTGATCAGGATCTTCTCTGTTTGCTTATGAAATAATATAGATATGATTCTACACTGTCTGCAATGGCCAAAAAATTCCCTTGCTGGGGTGACATTGTAAAATTACTCTAATTTAATATTCATGTTGCAATTATTTCTGTTACATGTATTTTCATGTAGTTATGGGTTTATGCAGCACAGCAAGCTCCTCGAGATGTTATTCATCATTCATTATGTGGTTGCGCTGTAGGACAGTTGTAGTTGAAATTAAAGCTCTAATTTAAGCGGATATTTGCGAAATGTAAATCGTTTTAAATACTCACTCTCACATAATCTAGTTGAAATATCGAGTGTCCTCATGATCACCCTCCTGTTGCTACCGCTGTTTTATTCAATTCATTTTTCCCCACTTACAGCATCTACTTGATGATGATGTGATAAGGACAATAGAAGCCGTCGCTGGTCACGTGGCAGACGTCCTTCGTGTACGTATTCTTTATCATATCTCAAGCGTTCACTACATTTGCACGCTTATTGTATGTCGTCTGTCAAAAATTGTCGACTGCTGCACTTTTCAAAGTTATTTAGTCACCGGAAGCATACTACTACTGCTGCTGCTGCTGCTGCTGCTGCTACTACATTCGCGAATTCCCATGCAAACAGTGTGATCCAGATGAGGCACAGAGTAAATTGGCGTATCGACAGGATCAATATTATATGACACCGTGGCTACTCTTAAGATTTTGTTTTGCATCAGGCATAGTATTGCAGACATGCACTACGGACTTAACATGCAAAGAATTAAACGAATCCTTATTACTGGGCCTCGCCTTTATAATCTAATGTCAGCTCAGAGACACACTTTAAGAACTTGTGACATTCCAGTGTACAATGAGCAGCACTGTTTAACCTGTTACTCCATAATTACGCCCTTTAACCCATTACCTCATAGGCTATTTTTAGATACAACCCCTTTTAATAAATCTACCGAAAAGGAGCATTAATTAGAGAAAAGGAAAATTTTAGATTTTGTAGTTTGATTCCATTCTGATAAATAGAGCATTTGCTCCAAGGAGCAAATGCTCTATTTATCACAATGGTTTCACAAAGTGACTTTAACAGAGAAGACACAGATCATCAGACGGCTCCTGTGGGATTGGAGCCGTCTGATCAGGGTCTGCTCCGTTTGCTTAGGGACTTATAATATAGATCTGCCATGGCCAATATTCGATGTGTTCACGTGCCATTATAAAATTAATCTAATACATTTATTAATATCCATGATGCCATAACTTCTTAATTGATAATCGTGATGGATATGGTTAATATCATTGAAGAAATATGCATATGAAGAGGAGAGCATTCACTCGAAGTATTTTTTCATTACCAGGATCCAGAGGGCGGGGCAGTTGTGTTCAGTGGGTGTGGCACATCCGGAAGGCTGGGTTTCGTAGTTGCGGTACGTGCAATATGTCATCATGAATTTACCTCTTTGTATAGACTGTTCACTGAGTATCCAATAGGTCTAACACATTGCATTTGAAAACATACATTGAGAAAATTCTGGCGTATTGGGTCAGCTTATGTAGCCTACAACACAATCTATGTTCGTACTGTTAGAATTATTACTGACTGGATCTTGAATTCTGCAGCATATATTCGGTCTCATTGATCAAGAATGTTCTCAGACGTATGTCTTTGATTCTATAGTTATGTCACGTATTGACGTCTGTAAATTTATCGACTTCAATGCAATGTTTTGAAAGGTCTACCTTGAAAACATAACCACATCACCAATCCCAAACTGTTTGCAAAAGTGACCATTTGCAGTAAAAGAGTTAACCCTTTCACCGCGAAGTGAACTCGACTGGTAAGTTTATGATCTGCTTCAAGTTTCATGATGGATTTTCTTTTAAAACATACATAGACTGTCAAATAGTTTGAACCCTGACGAGACACCGAGTTAATCATCGTCTCATCTGGATCCAAACTGTTTGCATAGGTTATCACAGATTCATCTTTTGTCGCAAAATGTTCAATCCAGAGATAATGTTTTCAAATTCTAGGTTCTTACATACTATCGTTATCAAATATACTATGAGAAGCGCAAGGACATTTAACCCATTCCCTGATATTGACGCCTTTAGGCTCTGTAAAATCACTATTTGAAACCATTGTGATAAGTAGAGCATTCGCCCCATAGGAGCAAATGCTCTACCTATCACATTGGTTTCAAACCTACACAAATCTAAAAGTTTTGCTTTTCTCTAGTAAATGCTGCTTTTTGGTAGATTTATTCAAAGAGGCTAGGTCTAAAACTAGCCTATTAAGGAAAGAGTTAATATGTACTGGCACGAGGTTCTTTCACTTCTACAATGTTCAGTAGAATTCAATATACATGTACTGAATCGATGGTATTTTATTTCTTTATGTCTATAAAATTATGCATGTCGCTTTTACTCATTTATAATACTTACATGGTATGTACATACCATTTACTCATTATACGCCCTGCAAATTCAGATTAGACAGCTCCTGTAGGAGTTGTCTGACCAGAGTCTGTTTTCTCTTTGCTTATAGAATGGTTTAGATCTTATTTTACAGTATTTTCCTGGTTCAAATTTTTCCTTGTTCATATTCAACTATAACATTTTAGTTGATTAATATTCATAAATTGATTAATTCTTATATGAATATTAATGAGGTAAAGGACTAATTTTAGCGGTAGTTTCATGGTTACATTTAATCCTTTGAATATTGAATAACTTTTGTCTGTAAAAAGATGGTATTCTTTGATTCTCAAAGCAGTTTCTATTTCTTAAATAAACACTGATCAGAAGATCTCAAATAGTTTGGAGCCGGACCAGACACTGAACACTTCAGTGTCCCATTTGGATCCCAACTATATCTGCAATAGTTATCACATGCACTTACCACATGTCTTTTAGAGGCATAAACATTATACATCTTTTATTAGCCGTCACAGAGAAGCTTTACTGTATAAATTTGGCAATTTCACAAAATTTACAAAATTACAATTGTAAATGCATTTTTCAGAGAACATTTAATGAGCTGCAAGCTAAACACGACAGGCCGAGGGTGTTTCACTATCTTCTCGCCGGTGGAGACAGGTAATAAAAATACAACCATCTGTCATTTGTCAGATTACATGATACCATTTAGACAAACATAGTTTGTCTTTTATTCCATATACAGTAGAATCTGTCTTAAGCGGCCATCAACAAGAGGTCTAATTATGGGTCTGTAATGCAGGTGGTAGCTTAATGCAGGTCAAAAGTGATACAATAAGCTCCTATAGGAGCTTTCACATTACAGTAAAACCTCTCTATAACGACCACTAAATCATGTTAATTATGTGGTATTTTGGGCAGGTGGTTGCTTAAAGCAAGGTGAAAGTGAAATAGGACGCTCCTATAGGAGCGTTCTGTTTTACTTTCACCTTGCCTTAAGCATCCACCTGCCTTTAACACAAAATACTTGATGTAATTTAGTGGTCGTTTTAGAGAGGTTTTACTGTACTATTATACTGAATTAAGCAACCGCCCCTTTTTAAGACTCTTATGTTCAATACATACATGGTCGCTTAAGACAGGTACTGAGGTTCTACTGTATACTATACGCATATTTGCGCTTTTGCAGACAGAGTAGACCAAGGTCAGACAGCTCTTGTATGAGTTGTCCGATCACGATGATTTGCTTTGTTTGCTTATTGAATAATAGATTTGTCAAAGCTAAATATGCCCTAGCTAAGATGCCAATATAAAAAATCAGAAAATTGATATTCATTAAGTCATTATTTTGTACATGCATATTCATTAAGTAAAGGGTTAAGTAAATGGCAAAATTGAGCATGCTCTAATGGCATATTTGATCAGATGATGGTTAGCAGTCAACAAAGAGGCTTTTGCTCCGCCGAGAGCTTGCAACATAGCATGCATTTTCCTACAGGTTGGTTCGTCTGAGAATTATATGAAATCCTCTCACATTAGCCCGACGTTTTACTTGAATCTGAGTTCAAAGGAGTTTTCTGTATGATTTTCACCCTGCTTTAAGCAGTCACTTGCCTAAAATATCTACGTTCTTCCTTGCTTAGCAACCGGAATCTGGGTTCAAAGGAGTTTTCTGTATTATTTTCACCCTGCTTTAAGCAGTCACTTGCCTAAAAATATCTAAGTTCTTCCTTGCTTAACAAACGGTTTCAATCATAAAACAAAGTAGATAAAATAATTCACAAATACATGAGTATCGCCATAAAAACATCTTTTGAGCTTTTTGAAAGCAGCGAAGAACCAAACCAGTCTCTGATTCCTTACCAAATACCTGATGGAGATACCTTTTGACGCCTTTGGAAACAGAGTAGACCCAGATCAGACGGCTCCTTTGGGGATCTGCTTGGTTTTCTTATAGAATTATATAGATCTGTTTCTTTTGTTTCTGTGTTTATATGCAAATACATGTGTATATACAAAAATCTAATATTAATGGTGCCATTATTCTTACATTATACAAATAATGATACGTCAGAGTCCAAGGTTATAAAACTTCAGATTCTGAATCTGAGATCATTCTCAAGGATCTAATAGGTCAGATTCTGAGCAAGCTCAGACTCTGACCAATCAGATGCTTGGGAATGAGCTCAGACTCAAGCACACAATTCATAACCCCGGTTCTGATCAGTGTCTACACTGTATGCCTTTCGCAACATCTGTGTAGACCCTGACCCGACGACTGGTCTGGGTCTCGACTGTTTGCAAAATGCTAGAAACCATGTAAATATTTTTTTCAGGGCGCCTATTACATCCTTGTCAGTCTTGCACCAATTGTAATTTACAATTCCATGGAAACATGTCGCTTTTATAAGACAGTTTACTCTCGGGAAATTAATTTGTAAATGCCAACATCAAACGGCGAACTTGTTTACAATTCTCATGAAATCTCTCTTAATCCTTTCAAAACTATGTGCCAAATGTTTGATGACATTTAAAACAGTTTGGATCCAGATGAGACACCGAATAACACGGCGTCTTTTCAGGATCAAACGTGATTGACACTGAGACACATATGGAAGAAAACTGAAGTTTTATAAGTGAAATGGACAACAAATTTTCAGACAAGAGTTATTTAATGTTTAAAGGATTAAATTTCAGTTTCCTGTAACTCCTGTCAGCCAGTTCGCTGCCCCACGATTAATTTACACGAATATGTTGCCTAAAAGAGCCCGGTGTCGGTAGCGCAGTATGACACACCGTCATGAGAATAATTTACACTTAAAAATCTATAGATTTGGGTCTGGTACAATTTTGACTGCTCACGATTCGACCAAGCTTGTGATAAACTATTGACCAAGTGTCAAACAGCTTTGATCCCGATGAGACGCCGAGTTACTCGGCGTCTCATCTGGACCTAGGCTGTTTGCAAATGCGACTCTGGTCATGAACAGCGGGATAAGGAATAATAAGACTGAATTAATGTCAAAATAGTCCTTCCGCGTTTTCACTCAAAATAGTCCGTCCTTGCTCGTTGAACAAAATAACAAATTTTCTTCTTCCTTTTACAGTCAGACAATGAACCACTTTTATACCCACATCTATTTTTGAAAATTTGAGCAGACATTTTATTTTCATAGCGGGTTGGTTGAGAGTTATGATCTAGTGCGACAATTTTCTGAACTGAAAATCATTTTTCACGGACAGTCTTTTCATCGTGAAGATCTGACAACATAGATAAAAGTTGTTCACCCTTATCCACGTGACTACATGAATTATTTTTAAATAGCTTGGAACCAGATAAGTTGCCGAGTAACTCGGCGTCTTATCAGGATCCAAGCTGTTTGACATTAGGTTACTAGTTTGTTAAAGGATTCAACGAACCGGAATTAAGTGAAAAAAAATGCAGCAGCTCAAAGTTTATGGACATGTTTTCTACAGCACGAATCCGAGAACATGTCATAGAAATTCGAAAATGTTGAGTTGATCCTGATCCCGAGCCCCGTCTAACAAAATAGTCCGTCTGAAATTCTCATAACATCATGTTCTTACAGTGGCGATCGTCAAATGTTAGAACGCTGCAATACTTTCTGTCGTACGAATCTTTCGCTGTCAATCTGTGATTACCTAATGCAGGATCCAATCTGTTTGTTACCGAGATTGTTTTTAAAAACAAAACTGAAAAAAAAAATAAAAAGGAAAGAAACTTGTAGCAGACGACGGAATTGCAGACAACAAAATTTATACGGGGTTAACATGATTGGACAGAAAACAAAGTTAACCCTTTCAGTGTGGGAAACGATTCACTATTTCCTTTGCAGACAGTGTAGACCCGGACGAGAGGGCTCCCAGGGTGAGGGGGGCTCTCATCAGTTGCTGTATTATAAATGTCTTGAAAAAACATCCCTGAACATTCACGGTAAGATTGGTTGATGTTTGAATTTTGGAATATTTCATTCGAAAAGTGTTAAAACACTTAATAAATGTAGTGTTGAAAGGATGGGTAGGTGGAGTTGGCGTGCATGTTAATTCTGAGTGTCGTTGATTGTGCACTCGTGGTGTGGGCAATTTTTGTATCTTCTCTTGATTGCATGTAGGTGGCCAAGGGCACATTGCATAATTCATGATAAATGATTTTCGGTTAAATGTTGAAGTTTAGCCTTCAGCAGCGACAGTGATAACCTTCGCAAAACTG
Organism: Azorinus chamasolen; assembly: GCA_963576725.1. Lineage (NCBI taxonomy): Eukaryota > Metazoa > Mollusca > Bivalvia > Cardiida > Solecurtidae > Azorinus > Azorinus chamasolen. The sequence goes on from OY755243.1 coordinate 68,080,451, forward strand.
TGTGAATGAGCCATACGAGATCTAAACGGTTTGGCACGTTGGTTTTATTTCATCTACTTACTCGATGAATAATCATGTTTGAAATAATGACAGCATGATTATTTATGAGTTGCATTTTTATAATGGTTTTTGAACCAGAAACGTTTTTGCTATGGCAGAAACAGTAGTCTCAGATCTATATAATGCCATACGCAAACAGAGTGGACCCTGACCAGATGGCCGCTACAGGGGCCGTCTGATTTGGGTGTTTTTAAAGACGCGGAAAGGCGTCTCTATCAGTGAAAGGGTTAACCCTTCTCTTGCTGAATTTTAAAACACATTTCTCCTTCTTTACCCATGCCCTGTTGGTTGTATAATTACATATATCTTCACTGTGTACAAGTATTTCGCTGTGCAATCACTGCTGTGGAGTGCACTGGTTGCACAATCAACTTGTAAATAGTGCAGACCCTGATGAGACAGCTCCTGCAGGAGCTGTCTCATCTGGGTCTTCACTATTTACAGGTAGGTATATTGACGTGAATAGCAAGCGAAGGGTTAATTAAATGGTGAAAACAACTATTTTTAGAATGGATGTAAATGGCGTTGTCTACCGACGACAGTTTGTTTACCTTCTGCACTCTGGGCAATTGTCGTCTGTAAATATTGTCGTCAGCTCCAATGTTTCTTCTATTTCTTTTGAAAAACAGTGTCAGAATGTCAAATAGTTTTGATCCTGATGATATGCCGAATTACTCGGCGTCTCACCCGGATACAAACTGTTTGCAAAGATTATAACAAATTTGCCAGCAGAGAGCTGAAGGCTAAAGGTTGAAAAACTTGACAGCCTGTTGACATGCATAAACTATTTATGCTAGACCGAGTTGAATAGAAAAGACGGAAGTTGCATCTAAAGTAAAGACGACCCAAAAGAAGTTTGGGTCTATGAGGCAAGCGCTAGCTGAATTCAGAGCGACAGTTATGCAATATGCTCTCACGGAAATGCTCTACTATAAACCCCCTCTAAACCGGACGTTCTAATCAGTATTAATGCCGGTCTCTAAGACAGATGGCAGCTTTATGTAGGATGAAAGTATTTGGGAATTTTCTGTATGACTTTCATCCTGCGTGAAGAAGCCATCTGCCTAAAATATGTAAAATATCCTTAACTAAAATTCCGGTTTAAAGGTGTGTTTTTTTTACTTTATCTTCGTTCAACCGGGCAGTCACCGGCTCTGAAACACACCACGTTTTTACGAAGTGGTCGAATTGGGGAGTTTTTTCGCACGTGTAAAACAAACTGTTGTTCTCTAAATAGACAAACCGAATTTTGTGAGAATGAAACACTCGCAATGTGAGACGAACTTTTGTGAGCATGCTTTACTTGCATTCTGAGACATTTTTTTCTGAGCATGGTGTCCTTGCTTTGTGAGACGTACTTTTGTGAGCACAATGCACTTGAATTTTGAGACAAACTTTTGTGAGCATGATACACTACGCATTGTAAGACGGACATTTGTGAGCATAATACACATTTACATTGTGAGTCGAATTTGCGAGCATGTGTTGTACAGTATAAAACCCTCTAATGCGACCACCAAAAACTGGTATACATTTGTAATTCCAAGTGGTAGAGACAGGTAGTAGTTTAATGCAGGTTGAAAGTAATACAGAAAACTCCTATAGTTTTCCTATTTCTGTATTACTTTCATCATGCATTAAGCAACCACCTGCTTATAAAGACAGCCATGTTTATTCATTAAGTTGTCGCATTAGAGGGGTTCTGTATTATGCATTGTGAAACGAATTTTTTTGAGAGCACGATACTGTTGTATTGTGAGACGAACTTTTGTGAGAAAGATAAGATATGCACTGTGAGTCGGTCTTTTATTAGCATTGTACAATAATAACATTGTGAAACTAACTTTTGTGAGCATGACATACTTGCATTATGAGACGAACGTTTGTGAGCATGATACACTTACAGTGCGGGTCGATCTTTCGTGAGCGTGATGCATTTGCAAATGCGAGTCGATTTTTTGTGAGTATGCCATGACTATGCAGTTATTGTCTTCAAGACGATTCGAAAGAGTATGTGTTCTTATAAAACAAATGATCTGTTTATCACAAATGGTTTCAAAACTACACAATTCTAAAATGTTCTCTTTCTCTAGTAAATGCTCCTTTTCGATATATTTATTCAGAGAGGTTGGGTCTAAAAATAGTGTAGAATGGAATGGGTTAATTGTATTTCATCGGTTGCGTTGTGGCTGTGTGTGAAGTCTTTACTCTGGCTAAAGTTTCACGATAAATCATCGCGCTCTGATGTCCGACTTAAAACCTTTCACGGCCAAAATGAATCTTTTGCAAATAGTATTGATCGATTAACTCAATGTCTCATCAGAATCCAAACTGTTTGTTAATGTGATACTGTACTTAGAAATACAATGGGAAAATATTAAAATATAAATTAAAAATGCAGCAGACAGGTTTTGCAGGCGACAACGTGACAGCCAAGTAGTTAATTTTTGAAAGGTCGAGCAAAGTCTTGTTGGTAGACTGTGCTGTTTACAACCTCTACACCAGTTTAGCAAACAACGACCAAAAGTTTGGTTTCTTGTCAGACACCGAATTACTCGGCGTCTCATCTGAATCCAAACTGGTTGCAAAAACTATCACAAATTCGCCAGCAGCAATTCACCAGTAGCCTGCTCAAGGAAATATTCTGTGGCAAAATAAATTGCCTTAACCGTCAACGGAAAGTGACTCACTTGCTTACTGCAATCGGTGAATATGTTATTACAAAAAAACCTCGATACTACGAACACTCAAATACGTATACCATTATTGATCTTTAAAACAGGTAGCAGCTTAGTGCAGGGTAAAAGTCATGCAGAAAGCTCCTCTAGGAGCCCTGCATTAAGCAACCACCTGCCTGTATACAAAGTCATACGTTCATTGCTACAATTTCGTAGTATCGAGTTTTTACTGTATATTATTATCCACTCGACAGTTTGATCCAGACGAGACATCGAATATTTCGGCGTGCCATCGGCATCCAAAAATAAAATAAAAACAAATAAATAAAAACAAACGAAGGCAAACTATTTTGACACTACATTTGAAGAAAGTCCACTCTGAAACCCAAAGCAGACTACTATGTTTATAGCCGAAAAATATTTGGCGCCAAAGGAGTAAATGAATATAAAATTGTTTAAATTGCATAAAATGACTGTGGAAATTTATGACAAAGTTCCCAGGGAGTAGCGTTTTTTAACCTACGTATGTCATGGTTAGTCATTTTCAAAATGGCACACGGTGTATTAAAATGCAGCAAAACCTCTCTAAGCCGTTCACTCAAATAAGTATAAATGATGGTGTTGGGGATAGCTGGCAAGTTAATGCAGGGTAATAGGCACGCAGAAAGCTTACAGAGAGGAGCGTTTCTGCATGACTTTCACCTTGCAATAAGCACCACCTGTCTTAAAAGATCTGGAAAACATTACCTTGAAATTGTTTTTAATTTTCTCACCGAACGTTATGCAGCTGAAGGCTTGAAATGGACTATCTGTCAAAATTAATATTAGGATTGTTGTCTCTTCACTGTTAGTTTTCGCTGAAACATCTCTTGAGTGCATTCAAAAGATCATTGAAACGCATTTCTTCACACAGAGTTGTATAAACTAATTGACGAGAGCTGTTATTTCTATTTAAAAAAATTAAATCAGATTCATGTTAAGACTTGACTTTTAGATTGTTATGTGACAGAGGCAGATTGCCCTTTTGTCATTGCACCATAGACTTTCTATTTTATTGTATAGATATGACATTTTAAAATTATTATTAATTTATAACTGAAGCGGTATGTTTGAATGTCATAACGTTTTTGTCTTTTTAAGGTGTAGATATAGGAATATTTAATGTCCTTTATAGTACTTTTATGATAATATATTTGTAGTACTTTGTTGATTTAGTGTTATAACCGTGTAAATGTTTTGATTCTAGATATATTCGAATTCGTTTTAAATCCTGGACTACCAGTCTAAGTTTAAGCTTGCATTCCTGGTTATCCGATTTAAATTGTACTTGTTAGTGTTGCTGTGAACCACTTTTGAATGTACACAGTATGAAAAAAGTGTTTTATAAATTATGTGGTGTTTTTTAATTACTTATTTTTATTCATGTATGAAATGGTGACATCCTGGATATTTATTAGCTGGTGTTTTATAACGGCATCATATACCAGTGACAGAAACTAGAATCAGATATATATACAGTCAAAACTCGATACTACGAACACTCAAATACGTACCATTATTAATCTGAACACAGGTGGCGCTTAATGCGTGGTGAAAGTCATGCAGAAAGCTCCTCTAGGAGCTTTCTGCATGCCTTTCACCCTGCATTAAGCAGCCACCTAGTATACCTAAACGTATCTAAATTCTTTATTACTAAAAGTTCATAGTATCATGTTTTTACGGTAATTCCAAACAGCTTGCAAACAGAGCAGACCCTGGTCAGACGGCTCTTACATGACTGCTGACCAGCTGCATTGTCTGGGTCTACCCTGATTGGAAATATCAGAATGCCTCTTTTCGGAGATTTCTACGGCCTTGTTGTAAAAACTATTTTAGCTATTTACATGATTTATAGTCATGTAAGAAACAATGACTGCATTAAATGTATCAGTTGAATTTTATAATGGCATTATTTAGTAGGAATAGTTTTAGCATGACACGAATTGTAGAATGCCGTAAGCAAACAGAGAATGTCCCAGATGGCTCCTATATGAGCCGTTTTATCTGAGTATTCTCTGTTACCAAACGCAATTAAGTCGTTTGTATTAGGTAAAGGGTTGAGCCACCAATTACAGTTTCAGTAAATGTCTTAAGAAGTACGTGGTTGCAGAATGCAAAGCAAGCATAATTCAATTGGGCTTGTTGTGTTACTTTGTTCTTGTATTAACCGCCGGCCTGCCTTAAACCCATTCCCTCATATCAATTGACGCCTTTTGACGCCCCTGTAACAGTGAAACCATTAAGATGAATAAAGCATTTGCTCCATAGGACCAAATGCTCTATTTATCACAATAGTATTAAAACGACGCAATTCTAAAAATCGCTCTTTTTCTAGTAAATGCTCCTTTTTAGAGGTTGTGTCTAAAAATCTATGATGGAATTGGTCTAAAATAACCTACGAGGGCATGTATTAAGACAGTTTTTACAGTATGTAGTAAAACAGAGACATATACATTATGTATCTGAGTAAAATATTCATACTTTACATCCTTCTACCCATCCTTTCGCCCTAGAGTGGTCATCGAGACTTGACAAGGGTTTACCACTTGGTTTCAGAATGTCACGGGGTTTTTAATTAGATATTTAAAGGACTTAACAAAATGATGTTCCATACGATGTGGTCTCGTGCAGAGGAACAGTTAAAGGTGCGTACCCAAATATTAAAATCGTTGTTTCTCCACCAAACCCTATACTGTGACCACTCCTTAGAATCGTATCGAAAAGACGATTCTAAAGAGTTGTCACAGTATAGGAATTTCTTGAGAAATAATGTTATTCTTGAAAATGTTTAAAGTTACGCATCTTATCTAGACTTCTGGTCTGATCATTTCCCCTTACCCTGGCGAATATGCATGTTTTTCCAGAGGGTTGTGACTGTAGCATAATCTCCAAATAAAGTCGATGTACATAGATTAGAATGCATACTTAATAATACATCCTTTTTATACCAAGCAGCCGACGGTCTTCTGTTTCAGGGCGTTGTTTACGTCACAGGAAGCTCCCGAAGATGACCCCAGGGTTGGAGTTGAAAGTCTGAAGCAGGTATTGATATGCATCTGCAATAACAATTCTATTTGGTATGATTCATGCGAAAAAATGTCTTAAATGATATTCGATTAATGTCTCTATTGGTATAAGTAGAGCCTGTGGTAAGCGACTATTGATTGATTGAACATAAGAGCCAGTCTTATCCAATAGATGGTTGATTAATACAGTGCAAAAATAATGCAGAAAACTCCTGAAAGAGTTTTCTGCATTACTAAACCATAGCATAAAGCTGCATTTGCCTTAAAGAACAACGATTAGACTTCTTTATAATGGTCACTTAAGACAGGTTTTGCTGTACATTTTTCATTTTTCTCCCGATGCACATTTTATCAAATAATATTTCTGTTTTTAATGATATACATTTAATCTAAAATATAAGCCCAATTACAATTGATAAACATATACATCATGTACGTTTAAACACTAATATCTCTGTTGATATACACTAACATCAAACAACAAATCTCTGTGAACTGATACACACACACGCCAAAGAAAATATGTTTATTGATGTACATGTACGTCGGAAAGCATATCTGCTTCTATTGGTGTATTATTACTCCAAACAATTTCTTATTCTATTGTTATACAATGTTCTCAAAACAATCTCTACTCAATCAAATCATGCTATCTTTTAAATGGTATACATTTACTGCAAGAGAAACTCAATTCTATTTAATAAATACGATCCTGTCTGTTAACATAAAGTAATACAAATCTTCCTGATATTATCGCTTGAGTTATACCATAGTTTATTTTTCTTTAGCATGACATTCCTTTTACCGTTTTACCACATGAATATTTAGCAAGAAAAAACTGCCATGAATATTAATTTGCTGAATTTTGATAATGGCATTATGATCAAGATAATATTTTACCATGTTAACATGGCATCAACTGTACAATCATAGATGTATTATTACCTAAGGAAAAAACATACCCAGATCAGACAGCGCATACAAGAGCCGTCTGATCTGGGTCTACTCTGTTTGCAAAGGCGTGAAAAGATGTTTCTTTTAGCAACAGGGGTAAGGCAAGTTTTTATAGAATAGCTATATAAAACAATAGTAAGACGCTATGGCACCATGCATATTAATCGGCTGTAGTTTTAAAATAACACATGAACACACGAATAATTACCAAGACAGAAAATGTAGAATAAGTTCTATATTATATCACAAGCAAACCGAGCTGGCCCTGATTAAACGGTTCCTAGTAGATCGAATCGGAAGTAGTCAAAATTGTAGCAGATCAAACATTGAGCAGGCATTATGTTTTCACAGCGGGGTAAGAGTTACTTGGCAATATATGGATCTCATAAAATACACATTTATTGGACCTGTTACTACAGAAACAATAATCCGTTTTTCTTGTATCCTGTCAGATCACTCGTGATAAAAAGAAGGTTGTGTTTGTTGGTATAACATGCGGCCTGTCTGCGCCCTACGTGGCTGGTCAGCTAGACTTTTGCCTGCAACACCTGGACACATTCGTACCTGTACTCCTGGGATTCAACCCCACACATCTAGCAAGGTGCGTTTAGTTTTCGTAAGAAGTGAGCCTATATTATTGTACATTAGAATGTGGATAACTTCGACTAATTTACGGCAATCACTAGGAATGTCGTAAATTAGGACTTATAATATGTCAAAAGACAGATCCGATACGTTTAATATATCAAAAGAAAGTTCCAGGACGTTTAATATATCAAAAGACAGGTCCAAGACTTTTTCTCCGGCCTTACTATCGAGCCCTTCTAGAGTAAAGCACTGCAAATTATCCAGTTTGCTGCAGTGGAAATAAATTAATAATAAATTAACATAATTACATATACTGATACTGAATGGAAATCACAGTGTTATCAGTTATCTGTATGATGTTTAAGCAGGCTGATAGAATGGAGTCTTTAAAACCGCATGTTTTGCTTTGTAGGAACATCAAAATAGAGACTTGGGACAAGCCATTCCTAGAAGGTAACCGAGCATTGTAGTATTGAATTGGCTGTAAGTAACGGGAGACACTCTTGGCATATATTAGAGGCGTATTTCAAAACGTCAGTCGCCATTTCTCCACCAGCAGCTATGAGGTGACTACTCTTTAGTCGCTTCTAAAGGGTAGTCTCATCGTAGAGTTTGATGGAGAAACAAAGGCAACTTCTCTATTCGTCTGATGCTCCTTTGAAAACCAAATGAATACACCAGACTGTTCGCCGACCAACGAGTGTTTGTATCCGCTTGCAATAGAACAAACAGCAACGTTTGTATAATGTTGGTCTATGTGCCACGTTTGATTATCCCTGTCTCTCTATATTTATTCTAAATTCCAATACCTACTGAATTTTCATGGACACAGCAGTTATAATGAAAGATGGAACAATGTAGCCATTTTAGAAACTAAACAAACAGATCTATCAGGTTCCATTAGCAAACAGAGCAGACCCTTATCAGACGGCTTCTCTATGAGTGGTTGATCTCGATCTACTCTGTTTTCAAATGCGTGAAAACACGTTTATATGAAAGAAAGTGATCTGTCTCATTAACCTATTGGTGCCCAGAGTGCTTTTAAACGACATAGGCAACCAGTGTAGACCCAGCTCAGAAGTCTCCTGAAGGAACTCTCATCAGGGTCTGCATTGTTGACTGAACATATCGATGTCAATGGTTTATGCTAGAAATATTTTGTTTGCTGTTCCCCTCGACACGAGAAATGGGTGGGTTCCGAAATAAGATCTAAACGGGTTTTTCCTTAACTCTTTACACCATGCATATTCAGTTAAGAAATAATGACATAATGTATATTAATTACAGAATTACAGATAAAGGTGCGAACCCAAATATTAAAATCGTAATTTCCCCACCAAACCCTATACTGATACTGTGACCACTCTTTAGAATCGTCGTCACAGTATACGTTTGTTGGAGAAATAAAGAAGTTATTCTTGAAAATGTTTAAATTTGCGCATCTTATCTGGAGCTCCGTTAAATTAACTGAATGTTTTATTATAATACATAACCACAGGAATATTTAACCCATTCCCTCATATTGACGACTTTTGTCGACCATTCTGTAAAAGTCACATTGTGATACAATTGTGATAGATATAGCATTTGCTCATATACTCTGACAATTCTAAAATTTTCCTTTTCTCTAGTTAATGCTCATTTCGGTAGATTTATTCAAAGAGGTTGTATCTAAAAATAGCCTATGAGGTAATTGGTGAACGTGTTAAATTATATGGGGATAAATGGATTAAATGTGAATTTTCTTTCTCAACTAAGGTTTTAGATAAGGCATATTCATCGCCTGTACCGCTTGTCTTGTGATTTTCTTCAGTTCGTAAATGATTAGCCTTTTGAATGCTGAGTTTTTGAAGTGGGACTGTCCATCATTGTTTAATGCTAGAGTCCACTCAGTATGGAAGGGTACACTTTGCGAAATTAGTTTGAATGGCAAATTATGCAGACTGATTAGATGGTTCCCATAGGATCCCTTTCATCTTGATCTATACTGTTTGGATATGTCCATATACACGTGTCCCGCATTCAAAATCACAATTGGCACCTGTTGTTAAATAATTCAGCTGTTTTTGTTATTTTTCAGTCGTGCACGCGCTGGAAAGGTCACGTGACAATGACGGGAGGAGTGTTTATATACTAAATCCAGTTGTTGGGGTAAGGACATTTAGCGTTTACCCAACTGTTGTAAAAATGTATCATATTTAGTAGATGTACAGGTGTTATGTATAGATGGTTGAACATCTGGTATACATATTCTGTTCTTTTTGCAGCCAGAACCTATCACAGGCTCGAGCAGGATGAAAAGCGGCTCTGCGACTAAGATTTTACTGGAAACAATCTGCATGAAAGCAGTTTCTTGCCTAGACGACATAGACCTTACACAATGGTATTGCCCTTTTTCTCTATACGATGTGTATGTCATCATTTACTTCTAAGAAGACTGCTCTGGTATTTTTCCACTCTTACAGCTTTGTACACGTTTATAGATACTAGTATGATTGAGTCACCCTCAGGGGTCAATTTCTTATAACATTGCAAACAGTGTAGACACAGACCAGTTTTTAACTATTTGGCGCTAGTCAGAATCTGTAGTAATGTGTTTTCTATACATGTATTTCCATAAAATGTAAACTTGATCGGATACCTCATCATAAACATGTTGTCACAATGGTTTCATAAAGTGACTTTTACAGAAGCATCAAAAAGCGTTAATATGCGGGAATGGGTTAATGAATATTCAGGTAAGAAATAATGACTTCATGGATATTCATTAGCGTTTCGTTATCAGTTTGTTTGTGGTAAACCTTCCGATGTGGATCCAGGCTATTTTTATTACATGCATAGTCAGTTCATCTACCGTTGTGTATCTGTGTTATGTATTTTTTACAGGTCTGCCCTCCAGGTTTTGCAGTGCTTCCAGTCGGTCAAAGACGCGGTGTATAGCAAAAAGCAGGCATTAAGCAGTATCGTTGACAGGGCGGGACAAAGGTGACAAGCTAAATATTGACACTAATTGCAAATTGCAAACAGTTTGTATCCAGATGAGACACCAGGCTACTCGTAGTCTCATTAGGATCCAAACTGTTCGATACACTGATTACGTCTGCGAAAGGGAACTGAAGTAACATTGCTTCCAAAATGGAAATACATATATGAGAAAGATTTTCTGTCGATGTAAATTTGCTCAAAGGGTGATTGGGTATCCGACATGTGGGAATTATATTATTTTATGAGCAAATAGAGTAGCACCTGTCCAGAAGCTGTCTTTAAAGGCATATCTCTGGAGTAGTTGGTTAAATGTGTTTTTGTGCAGTAACTTAAGAAAGGTTTACTGTGTACAGTGTCTTGTTGTCTCAAGACTTGGCAGACATATCTATGTCTGACCTTAATTGCAATGTTTTCTGAGAAATGCTGATCAGGGTCTACACTATTTGCCAATAGGTTAGTCTTATCTTCAATAACCAGGATGTTGCCTATTAAACTTATTCAATTTGACAAAATTGGGTGTTCAAAAACATACTGGAAATTAGGGTATTTTAACCCTTTTCTCCATGAATATTCATGAAAGAAATAATAATATCATGAATATCAATTGGATCATTTTTAACAATAGCTCATGGACACCAAAAATATTAGGCATGATATAAACTGTAAAATAATGCCTACATTATATCATAAGCAAACAACAGATCCTGACCAGACGGCTCCTACATATGTTTCTGATCTAGGTCTGCTCTGTTTGCAAACGTGTAGAAAGGCGTTTTTATGGAGAAAAGGGCTAAACGTGTCTTGTGTGGTCGCTTTAGAGATATTTTACTGTATTCTCTGTATTGTAGTCTCAAGGCTGGCGGACATATATATTACATCGGCATAGACAGTCTTGCAGTGATGGGGTTAATTGACTCGTCCGAGTGCCCCCCTACCTATGGAGTAGGTTAGTATTTCGAATCAAGGCACCGGTATGTCTTCTTTTATGTCTGTTACACATTGCACCTAATAAGGATGAACTCTGACGCATTTGCAAAATAGATGCAATCTCTATCAGGTAAAGGATTCATGATCCCCGAATGTCTTTCCCCGAATTGGAAGACGCAGATAAGTATTTTCTTTGATGCCTTTCTTGTCATTGTCTGTATATAAAAATATAAATATCGGTTCCAATGAAAGAATGCGTTTCTTGTTCTGAAATGTGTTTATTCGGAATCCGTCGACAATGTCAACTAATCCACACTTCTTTGTCGGAATTAGACGAGAATTTCCCATTGCATTTTAATCTGCTTCAATTTCAGATCTCGATGAAGTAAGGGGATTCATAAAATCAGGCTACACGACTCTCGGAAATATGGAAGGCGATATTTCACACATGGTCAGTATTTTACAAAACCATATGGTCATATATTTTCTGGGCTTGAGATCAATGTGTGTTTTTTAATTCTATTTTGTAATGCATACAAAGATCGCCATTTTGCTGTTTATTATTCCATATTAAGAAGGAACGATGCTTATGAGTGTATACATACAGTAAAACCTCCCTATAACGGCCATTAAATTACATCAAGTATTTTGAGTTAAAAGCAGGTGGCTGCTTAAATACCAACTAATTAACAAAATTTAGTGGCCGTTATAGAGAGGTTTTACTGTATTGTAACTATTTACCTGATGAATATTCATGTAAGAAATAACGGCATCATGCATGTTAATTAGATTTATTTATTATGACATATTATGACATATGAACTTTTACTATGTCAGAAACTACAGAATCAGATCTATAGTATTTCATAAGCAAACAGAGCAGACCCTGATCAGATGGGTCCTACTGGAACCGTCTGGTCTGAGTCTACTATGTCTGCAGATGCGTAAATATGTGTTGTTTTCAAGTAAAGGGATATACGCTTTGAACTGTGTTCAATAATTTTATTTATCTTGATGTACTAGTGTACATGCACGTAGTATTGTAGGAAATGCGAAACTAATTTGATATTATATTTATACGCGCTTGTCATTATTTTCAAACAGGGTAAACATTACAGAATTTCGCTGGAAGACTTTAGTAAGGACATCCAACTGACAGAACAGGATACTGTCATTGTACTTAATAAAGGTATATGCTCCCTTAGTGTTTTCCCTTTTCCCACTTATAACCGATAGCTTGTATGTGTTGACTTGGTACTATTCCTAGTTTTACTTAACTATTAACATATATATGTGTTACCTTAGTGTTTTCCCTTTTTTGGTTGAATCTATTAATAGTGGCATGTTTTCATGTTCTGTTTTACTTTTTTGACTTAAAGTCATTAACAGAGATATGTGTTCCCTTAGCGTTTTTCCTGTTCTGACCTATAACCATAAACAGAAGTATGTGTTTCCCTAGTATTTTCCTTTCTTGACTTGAAACCATTAACAGTGCCACATGTTCCTTTAGTGTTTTCACTTTTCTTGACTCGCAGCCATTAACAGAGGTATGTGCTTCCTTAGTGTTTTCACTTTTCTTGACTTTTCATTAACAGAAGTATGTGTCAGGTATTTTCCCTCTCTTGACTTGAAACCATTACCAAAGGTATGTGTTCCCCTAATGTGTTCCCTTTCTTGACTTGATGACATTTACTGTGGCACATATTCTTTAGTGTTTTCACGTTTTTGACTTACAGCTATTAATAAAGGTGTATGTGTTCGTAGCATTTTTCTCTCTTGACTTAACGCCATTAACAGAGGTATGTGTCCCCTAGTGTTTTCTTTTTTTTGATATATGTCCATTAATAATGGCATGTTTTCACTTAGTGTTTTCCCTTTTCTTTGCAATACTCGTATATAGCTACTAGCAGAGGTATGCGTGTCCAGAATATTTTCCTTCTCTGACTTATGGCAATTAACAATGTAATGTGTTCCTTTAGTGTTGTTCCTTTTTTACTTATAGCCATTTATCATTTCAGTGCGGAAACGAGTCACCGATGTACCTTGCAAACAGTATATACCCAGATGAGAAGGTTCCCAGAGGAGCCCTCTCACCAGGGCCCACACTGTTTGTCATGTTACAGTTTTCTTTAAAATAATTCCTGGATATTTATTATTAACGGCAAGCTTGGCCTGTTTGAATTTTGGAAAAGTCCATTTGAAAATTCAGCGCCGAAAAGGTTGCAATAGTGCTTAACCGTAGAGTTATTACCCTATTTTGGCTTATAATCGATAGCGTTATTAGCCTATTTTGACTTATAATCAATAGCTTTTGGCATGCTTAAACATGCTGAGCAGTATTTGTCCGTATACAACGTTGTCTATTTCAATGTTTACATTTGTTTTATCTTGTATTTCTTGTCTGAAACTAGGAGGAGAACGTCATACAACCTGTATCACAACTTTTTTGCAAGTAATAACATCATGAATATTTATTAGCTGTTTTTTATCAAGGCATATGTACATATGATATTTTGATATAGGTATAAACTGTAGAGTCAGATACATGTATATTATAATTTTATAAGCAAACAGAGCAGACCCTGATCAGATGGCTCCTACAGGAGCCGTCTGATCTGGGTCTATTCTGTTTGCAACGGCTTGTAAAGGCAGTGAGGAAAGGTTAAAACAATTGCTAGTGTATCTTTTGAAAGTTTCATGTAACCAAAAAAAAAGAAAAAATAATACTCAATAATATGAATAATATTTACACTGTCGTACTTGACAAACAGTGACGACCCTGGCATGTTCCATTTCATGCCTGAAATGAACTACGTGTACATCAGCAACAAAATTTGAGCCGGACTAAATCCTAAAACGTTTATGAGTATTTTCTGTGAATAAAATGCGACTTTCTTTGAATATTGCCAACTTTAATGATTATGTCTACATGAGGTTGCTAAACGTGTTTGCATTTACACGCAATCATTTAATATTTACAAAACATAAAAAGCAGCGAAAACAACAACTAAACGTTCCTACAAAAGGACACATTTGGTGATGTACAGATATTTGTTGACCTTTTCCTTCATATAAACGCGTTTTGACGCATCTGACTCAGATCAGAAAGCTCATATAGGGGACATCTGACCAGGGTCTGCTCTGTTTGCTTATTGCATGATATAGATCTGACTCTACAGTTTTTGTAAGAGCAAATAATGCCCTTGAAATTTTTACATTATGAAAATTTAACTCATAAATATTCATGATGTCAGGGATAGGGTTAAATACTGGCAACATTTCCCTGGCATTTGGCATTCTCGAGGCGACTTTATGATGACATTCATGTATGCTAACAATTTGGCCAAGTAACGCAGCGTCTCATCAGAATCCAAACTGTTTGATACAATAACTGTAATTAAAGATAAATGAAGAATAAGAAAATCAGAATTACAGCAGACGAAACTTAGTTTTTGCAGACGACACTTACTACAGTGAGTTACTTGTAAAGTGCACGAGATTTGTGATCTTTTTCAGATGCAGAATTGCACATTCCTGGCAGTGTTACAGCCAGTCCGTGTGGGAAGGTGCTGATAACATTTGATAAGGTATATATGTTGTTACAGCTAGCACGCGGCGCTATTATGTTACCCCTTTCCCTGTTATATGCCCATTACAAATTTCCATACCTACTGCATATTCGTGAAAAAACAGTTATAAAAACGGTTATAATAAAATATGGGAGGTGGAACATTGTAGCCATTTTAGAAACTAAAGAAATTGGTCTTGGTCTATCAAAATCCAATAGCAAGCAGAGCAGACCCTGATCAGACGGCTCCTCTAGGAGCCGTCTGATCTGGGTCTACTCTGTTTGCAGAATGCGTGAAAACACGCTTATATGAGGGAAAGGGTTTACTCTTTACTCGCTACGAGTCCATAGATACATTTGCAGGCAGAGCCGCCTGATCAAGGTATGTCCTGTTTGCTTATGGGATTATACAGTTTTTTGCTTTTCCGTGGCCAAAATGTCCTGCGTTCTTGTGCAATTATAAAAGAAATAATCTAAATGCAATTGATGTTAATGACGTCACTATTTCTTACATCTTGCATAAATAGTGATGGAATAAAGGGTTAAGCTAAACAATCAAAATGTGTGTTCACATAGCGTATGAAATAACCACGAGTTGTGACTGAATTCCCGGGATACAGCGAAAGATGTTTTAAGCAACCATACACACTGAAAACGGGTGTCATTAAGAACAAGTGGTAGCTTAATGTAGGACAAAAGTAATGCAGAAAACTCATCTTGGGATTTCTGCATTACATGTACATGTACTTTCATCCTGTATACTAATGATAGATTGAGACATGTTTTTATAATATTATATATAAATACAGGTAGCGCGCGATTATATCGTCTGGTCATTGGACTGTTTTCATGGAATGAAAAAAAAGATACACACATTACAAAAGGGTCAATGTCTCGTATTTGTTAAACTCGCTCTTAACCGTTAAATCCACCCCTTTATCTGGTCGATCTGCTGTGCGTACTTATATGGCCTTTAAAGCATCTAATTGATTTTCAAAAAATCGGCACAAATTTCGCCAAATGCAAATGCATTTTGTTCAAACCCCATTCCTGCTGACACATACTATTAGTTGTACAGATCATTGGCGGGGTGTCTGACTTTTTATTCCCTGCTGTGGAAAATCATGTTGCCCGAGCCGTTAGGCAATGTTGTGTTTTGTACTCCTATTATACATATTGAAATAAAAAAAACGTACGTAATTCATATTTTAAGTCGTATTTTCAGGCAGATTTCCAAGATCAAGATTTCGACATAGTTCTTGAAGTTAATTTGTCATATGACGACATTGACAAATTCTCCAGCCGAAAGAATTCGGAAAATTCTCGACAGATTTTTCGAGAGATGGCCATCAAGTGGTGCCTCAACTCCATCACAACAGGGGCGCACGTGCTGAAAGGAAAAGTGTACAGCAATTTCATGATTGACGTCAAAGTCAGGTGCTTACAATGCTTACGCTGGTCAAAACAAATGCACAGTAGAACAAAGCGGTTACTTAAATAACATACAACGGAGTCTTTAGATCCAAATAAGATGCGTTAATTAAAACATTTACAACAATACATGTAACTCCTTTATTTCTTCATCAGACCCTATGATGTGGCCATTTGTTAGAATCGTCCTTTCGAGATCATTCTAAAGCGTGGTCACAACATAGAGTTTGGTGGAGACTTTTTTTACCATTTAGGAAACGGTTTTAATATTTGAATACAAACGTTTACATATTGCTCTGCCTAAACCCTTCACCTCATGTGTCGAATTTCACCTGATTTATGAATGAATGTACTAAAATGCTGCCATTCCTATCAAGGATATAACAAGCAAGGTTTTACGCAAGCGTAAAATGGCTGCGTAAAATGTCTTTAAGCAGGACAGAAGAAAAAGAGGGAGCAATATTGTTTAGTACTTTTAATTAACAGATACATTGGGAAAACATGACTGTAATGTATAAATTGAGAGCAGAAACGGGGGAATGTTTTAATGAGCCATGATGCATAATACCTGTGTATGACACCAATAATACACATTACGTCATAGATCAATGTTATTCATTTGCTGAAACACACTGACGTAGACACCATGATGTTCACAAGGCATACAAACTCCCATATCCATCGGAGGATACTTACAGTCTACATGAAATAATTCGAATAGGTCGACGCAGTGCCCATTAACTTTTTCACTAATACTGTCCCCATATTAAGAACAGGTTAGTATAAGATATCCATTTAAATGGAAGCAAATTCATGCACAATGGTGAAATATGCAAAACGGTCAACAAAACCACGAGTAAAAGGTCTCAGCTAAATAACTTTACCAAAGTCAAAATGCAAACAAAGGAAGTCTTACATGTTTATGTACAAAATGGTTTTAAACTAAAAGCACGTAAACTAAGGGTGCTAAGAAAAATGAGAGAAAAAAATATTAAGCTTCCACCGAGGATCGAACCCACGACCTCACATTTCATAAGCCATGCTTGGGAGTGTGATTTTAATCAGTTATACCAAATTCACTAGCATTTTCACTGAAACTGGGCCATGGAAGAAAAGAAAGAAATAACCCCGACAAAAATATGTGCCCCACTGAGAAAAATATATGAATCAAAATAAATAAAATAAATGAATATATATAAATAAAAACTTGTCTCACAGTAAACCATAGTTATTAAAACGATTGGCTTTTATAGAAACACAGGAACGCAGAAACGCATGGTCAAAATTCAAAGCCATATGAGATTGGGCTGCTTTCGCAGCCCAATAAGATATGCAGAAAGCTCCTCTAAGAGCTTTCTGTATTACCTTTGTCCAGTATTAAACAATCATCTGCTCTTATATACCCCATGTTTGTTCTGCCGTCGCAGGTTCTACTGTATTTGAACGATAATAAATTCTGAAAGGGGGTGATCCCCGAGAGCAAAAATTGCAACACAAAAAGAGAAAATTGCAGACTCGGTTTTATTGAGTCTGTTCATGAACAGTAATTGAAAGTGCAACACTGCTCACGCCCCCTAGCACCGGCTTAAGTGGTATTCAATTTTCAGAACAAGAAGTACTGAAATTCATGTTCTCGAAGGATCAGAAGGTATAACAACACTGAGAATGAAGTACGGGCGACGTTTTACGGCCGCCACACAAGCACTTAACACCTGCTGTTGTGAAGATTATAAATTCTGAAAGGGGGTGATCCCCGAGAGCAAAAATTGCAACACAAAAAGAGAAAATTGCAGACTCGGTTTTATTGAGTCTGTTCATGAACAATAATTGAAAGTGCAACACTGCTCACGCCCCCTAGCACTGGCTTAAGCGGTATTCAATTTTCAGAACAAGAAGTACTGAAATTCATGTTCTCGAAGGATCAGAAGGTATAACAACACTGAGAATGAAGTACGGGGCGACGTTTTACGGCCGCCACGTCATTTCTGATGTACATGATTGAATCTAAAGTCACGTCCCTATTTGTGGTTTGAATCTATAGCTATTTTTCTATTTTCCACTTGAATATAGTCCGATTTCCCCATTTTCCGTTTGAGTGTAGAGTCATTTTCCCATTTTCAGTTTTAATATAGAGACATTTCCTCCATTTTCCATTTGAATATAGAACCAATTCCCCTTTTTCCATTTGAATATAGAGCCATTTTCAGTATGAATGTTGAGCCATTTTTATACGCCCGTCTTCAGACGGGACGTATTATGTCGTGGCGTTGTCCGTCCGTCCGTCCGTCCGTCTGTCTGTCTGTCTGTCTGTCCGTCCGTCCGTCCGTGAACTTTTGTTTGTCCGCTCTCTAACTCGAACAAATTGAATCGGATCCTTTTCAAACTTGGTCAGCATGTATATGGCCAAAATGACTCGGCTAAGTTCGATAATCAGCAACATCGCCCTGCACACTTCTGAATTATCTCCCCTTTTTTAATAAATTTTTAACAAAATTCTCTTGTCCGCTCTCTAACTCGAACAAATTGAATCGGATCCTTTTCAAACTTGGTCAGCATGTATATGGCCAAAATGACTCGGCTAAGTTCGATAATCAGCATCATCGCCCTGCACACTTCTGAATTATCTCCCCTTTTTTATTAACTTTTTAACAAATTTTAAACAAAATTCGTTTTTTGTCCGCTCTCTAACTCAAACAAATAAAATCCAATCCTCATCAAACTTAGTCAGCATGTATATAGTCAAAATGACTTGGTCAAGTTCGATAATCACCAACATTGCCCCACCCACTACTAAATTATCTCCCCTTTTTTTAATATATTTAAGTGGAATTGTTATGTTTTTTTTTGTCTGTTATGGGGTGAACAAATGTAATCAAATTTAATCCAATCCTTTTGAAATTTTGTCAGCATGTTTATGGTCATAATATCTCGGCCCATGCGTGCATTTGATTTTGTAACCTCAAGAATTTCGGATAAGAAGAAAGAAATATGATGAGCTGACAGTCGCCTGTCTTCATAACTAGACACAGAATGCATATATATATATACACCTGGAAACGTTCAGTGTATTTTCTATTTTCTTTTAAAAATCTATGTATGAAAAGGGGGGTTACTGCAGGAAAAGTCATTGGACTTGTCACAAAATCAATAGCTGTCTTCCCTGTATGGTGATGAAGCTAAGTATTTAATTTGGTTACAACAGGTCTATATTATATATATAGCTCTACTAGGCAGTTGCCAATGATAGTTTCACATTGTAACAGATTCAATTTCCTATTAAATTGGCTTATCACTGACTTTGCCGACGGGCGTATTTTGCTGCACAGCGGTGCTCTTGTTACGTTTTCCTTTGAATCTAAAAACATTTCCATTTTCTGATTTCCAAATTTTACATTTGAATATAGAGACATTCCCCATTTTCCATTGGAATATACCATTTCCCACATTGGAATATAGATTCATTCCCCATTTTCCATTTGAATTTTCCCACGTTTCTATTTGAATATAGAGCCATTTCCCTATTTTCGTTTGAATGTATAGTTATTTTTCTGTTTTGCTTTTGAATCAGGAGACATTTCTCCCATTTTAGGTTTGAATTTAGAACTATTTCCCTCTTTTCATTTTAAATCTAGAGACTTTTTCCCCCATTTTCTGTTTGAATTTTGAACCATTTTCTGTTTGAATCTAGAGCCATTTTCCATTTGAATCTACAGCTATTTTCCCATTTTCATTTTGAATATAGATCCATTTCCCCGTTTTCCATTTGAATCTAGTCTCATTTTCCCATTTGAATCTTGGACCATTTTCTGTTTGAATTTAGAACGCAATAAAAAGGAAACAAATCCATTTGAATCTAGAGCAATTTTTCGGTGGAATCTAGATCCACTTCTGCTTTAATCTAGAGTCACTTTCCATTTGAATCTAGAGTCACTTTCCGTTTGAATCTAGAGTCACACTTTCCGTTTGAACCTAGCGCCATTTCCGTTTCTAATTTCAGCAACAACAAATTGTTTCATCGTGCAGTCGGAATTCTTTGTGTAAGTTTTTTTCATAACACTTTAGATTTACGATATCGACTATACCCTATTTTCCTAAGAATTCGGACAGAACAACTTTACAAATAGTGCTGACCCAGAGCACGAATTAACGAATATAGGAGTTTTCTGTACTACTTTCACCCTGCATTAAGCAACCACCTGCTTAAAAAGATACAGATGCTTATTCATCCGGTGGTTGTTTAAGAGAGTTTCTGTTGTAGTTTAAGGCTTTGTCTCGTGTTAACTTTGGTTTCGCGCATGCCTCTAGACAGATAATTCCACTTTTACTAACCAAACTCATCAACGTTCGTAGGCAGTATTTGTGAGACATATGCACATTGCTAATTGTTCATAATTTAGATAATAGTAAACAGATGCTCGTAATGCTTTATTTACGACGATAACCTACTTGAGTTACATAGAACTGATTCTACAATTTTGACAAAGCTAAACAATTTTGACAAAGCTAAACATGTTCATATACCATTATAAAAATTAGCTAATACGTATGCATGATGTTGACATTAGTATTTCTTGCACAAATGTTCACGAGGTATAGGGTTAAGCTAAAGTATCGCATATTCTAGCAACAATTTAGACTAAACTCGTACGAAAGGTATTATAGTAAATTCTAAAATACGACGATCTCATCGTCTTTAACCCATTCCCTCGTAGGCTATTTTAGATACAACCTCTTTGAATAAATCTACCGAAAAGGAGCATTAACTAGAGAAAATGAATTTGTTTGAATTTTGTAGTTTGAAACCATTGTGATAAACTTATCACAATGGTTTCACAAAGTGACTTTTACAGAGTCGTCAAAAGTCGTCAATATGAGGGAATGGGTTAAAGTGCATTTCTATGGAGTAGATTGTTATTTATAGACAACAGATAATCATGGATCCTACCATATCAGTCTAAAGGTTAAGTCATGATGATGAGAAAAAATGTAAATGTTGTGTATATCATTATTTTTGTAGAAACTCGGCGGAATGCCCGTTTCCAAGGCAACAGAATACCTTCTCAGATGTATTTATAATAATGATAACATAGACGAAGAAATTAGAAACTCGCCCATAGCCAAGCATATTGAAACAGCAACGCCTCTAGATAAGGTGAGTAAACAATGGGGACCTTTGTGCAGTACAGCATAATTCCACTCTGCTAATTTAGCGTTGAGAAGGTTAAATGTTCCCTATCATGTAGGGGACTTTAATATTATTTTCCATAGATCTACAGTAAATAGTTTAAAGGATTAATTAGTCCCCCACCGGTTACCGGTTGGGGGACTATAGGTTTGCTCGATTCCGTCCGTCCGTCCGTCTGTCCGTCCGTCCGTCCGTCCGTCTGTCACGCTTCGTGTCCGGGCCATATCTCCTACAAAGTTAGGCCAAATTCATTATAACTTCACACATTGAAGAAGCATGATGAGGGCTAGTGTCATGCACAAGGGCCATAACTCTAGCATCAATATTTTTGGAGTTATTCCCCTTTTACATATTTTTTTGTCCGGACAATAACTCTTTATCTACTGGTTCAATTGATTTGAAACTTCACATATGGAACAATCATGATGAGGGGTAGTGTCATACACAATGGGCATAACTCTAGCATCAATATTTTTGGAGTTATTCCCCTTTTTCATATTTTCTTGTCAGTCTGTCTGTCACGCTTCGTGTCCGGGCCATATCTCCTACAAAGTTAGGCCAAATTCATTATAACTTCAAACATTGAAGGAGCATGATGAGGGCTAGTGTCATGCACAAGGGCCATAACTCTAGCATCAATATTTTTGGAGTTATTCCCCTTTTACATATTTTTTTGTCCGGACAATAACTCTTTATCTACTGGTTTAATTGATTTGAAACTTCACATATGGAACAATCATGATGAGGGGTAGTGTCATACACAAGGGTCATAACTCTAGCATCGATATTTTTGGAGTTATTCCCCTTTTTCATATTTTCTTGTCAGTCTGTCTGTCACGCTTCGTGTCCGGGCAATATCTCCTACAAAGTTAGGCCAAATTCATTATAACTTCACACATTGAAGAAGCATGATGAGGAGTAGTGTCATGCACAAGGGCCATAACTCTAGCATCAATATGTTTGGAGTTATTCCCCTTTTTCATATTTTTTGTCCGGACAATTACTCTTTATCTACTGTTTCAATTGATTTGAAACTTCACATATGGAACAAGCATGATGAGGGGTAATGTCATGCACAAGGGCCATAACTCTAGCATCAATATTTTTGGAGTTACTCCCCTTTTTCATATTTTCTTGTTGGGACAATAACTCTTTATTTACTGATTTAATGTATGAAAGTAGGTACTAATACCATTCAGGTGGTCATGTATATACCATGGTCAACCACACCATGGGTGGGTGGGATGGGGAGAGCGGAGGGTTTTTTTTCAGTCCGGTGGGGGACTCATGTCTTGCATAGCAATACAACATGCCCTTGTTTTATCTGCACTATTGGCACAGCATATAGATAATATAATGTTTACACTATGCTTCAGGTTGTACCAACGGCACTGATTGCCGCAGTTGCTAACTGTTCCGTGGCAGAAGCAAGAACAGCGCTGTCAAGTGTACCAGTAATTCGGCAAGCAGTGTCGGACATTCTCAAGAATGCTTCATAGCTACCTCGTGAAACTAGTTTCATCAATCCAGTTGTCTTCCATACTCAAATAATTGTGATCCTTATCAGACACCAAACGAAGCGTTGTGTGATCTGACCTAATGGGCATTAAAACGTGTGTAAAAATGTGAATGAGAACAATATATATGTATGTATTTGTTTATTGTTCGTATTATGGTGTACTTAATGTGTGCTTTTGGATATGGGTTGTCTGGTTCCTTAACGAATCCAGTTTAAAGTATTGGTGTTAGGTGGGACTATAATCCACACACAGTCACATCCTGACACCGGAAGAACCGGTTTACCCACGTCCTCATATACTATTTTGGACCCAACCTCTTTGAATAAAAAAAGCATTTACTAGAAAAAAGTAGAAATTTAGAATTTTGCAGTTTTGAAGCCAGTGTGATAAATAGAGCATTTGCTCCACAGGATCAAGTACTCTATTATATTAATGGTTTCAAAAAAGTGATTTTACAGAGTCGTCAAAAGACGTCAATATGAGGGAATGGGTTCAAAATATCTCATTTCTCAGCCAAAAATACACAGGAGCTTACAAAGGTGAATGACTGCAATCCATGTGCTTGTTTATTGTACGAGTTATAATGAACTCCAGGCTATTTTACGGTAGAGTTACGGGTTATCTTCATTGTAGTTCCATAATCCTTTACTCCATAGTGTCACCTTTTGGTGCCTTTGCAAACAGTGTAGGCCCAGGTCAGAGGTCTCCCGTAGATCCTAATTTACAACAATTTCTGGTAGCCGAAATAATCGCAGTTTCTAATGTGCAGTAATCTAACCCTTTTCCTTCATATAAACGCATTTTCACACATTTGTAAACAGAGTAGATCCAGATCGTATGGCTCTTATAAGGACCGTCTGATCAGGGTCTGCTCTGTTTGTTTATCATATAATATAGATCTGATTCTACAGTTTCTGCCTGTACCAACATCCTGTGTATGCATGCCATTATAAAAAATCAGCTAACAAATATTCATGATTTCATTATTTCTTACATGAATGTGCAAGAGGGAAAGGGTTAAGATACGAAGTACGACAGAAACTATCACTTCATGTAGTCCTAATTCGCGACAATCTCTACTATACTCGGATAGCCGAAATTATCGCATATTCTCGTGTGCAGAAATATAAGTTACCACCGTACAACAGAAAGCATCATCCTGGCCCCGACGTTATAAAACTTTTTGCTCGAGTTTGAGATCATTCTCAAGCATCTGATTGGTCAGATTCTGAGCTTGCTCAGAATCTGACCAATCAGATACTTGAGAATGATCTCAGACTCAGAAGTTTTATAACCTTGGACCTTGGACACAGTTGCGACCGTCGTATGCTAGAATGTGCGATAAGTTCAATCGTACGATATTTAGTAAGGAGACCACGGTGAAGTATAGGAATGGGATCCATTTAGTCGCCAACTGTTTGTAAGTTGAATGTTCGTTCGTTTTTATAAATTCACTTTATGTCAAAATATATAAACTGGTGTATATGTATTTAAAAAGATGAAATTGTGGATATCCAAAATTATATCTAAATAAAATTTAAAACTAATTCCGACGTATTTATTTTTATCATCATACAGTACATTCCTTAACAACTCATTAACTCTTTGAATGGGGGAAAGAGTAATCTGTAATCTGCAAACAGTGTTGATCCAGATCAGAGTACTTCTAGAGGAGCCTCTGATCAGGGTATACACTGTTTGTCATTCAAAATCCCTATGCAAATGCTTTGTACATGTATACTGAATGGACCATACAGTTAACCCTTTACACCATGAATATTTCTGTAAGAAATAATGACATCACGAACTTACCAGATTAGTTTTTATAATAGCACATGGACACAGGAACTTTTGGCTACGACACAAATTGTTAGCCTATTTAGGATCAGATCTATAGTATTCAATAAGCAAACAGACAGACCCGGATCATACGGCTACTATAGGAGCCGTCTGGTCTGGGTCTGCTCTATTTGCAAAGGCATAGGAAGGCGTATTTATTGAGTAAAGGGTTAAGACAAGCGTTGATACTTATTTGAAAATCCAATTTAGGGAGGTTTACTGTAATCTATATAGCTTGAATATAGCTTAAGTTAACCATTTACTCCATAACTATTCATGAATAACCTATTACACTATCATGATTAGAATAAGTTCTGTAATGGCACATGAACACGGCGATTTTTTGGCCATTGGCAGAAACTGTAGAATCATATCTATATTATTTCATAAGCAAAATTAGCAGATCCAGATCAGACGTCTCCTGTAGGCGCCATTTGATTTGGATCTACTCTGTACAGGTGAAGAAAAGCGTATCTATGGAGAAAAAGAAAGTTAAAAGGTCAAATTAAAGGAAGCTGTGGGTAGCATACACGGTGCCCCACACTGATTGGAGTCTATTCAGTTTGCTTGTAAAATAATATTAAATCCGATTCTATAGTTTCTGCCAAGGCCAAACATGGCTGTGTTCATATGCCATTATAGAAATGCATCTAATTATTATTCATACATTCGTTATTTCTTAAAAGATATTCATGAAGCAAAGGTTAATGTCGTTCGTCATTAATTGTATGTTTGGCATCGAATTGATTCCTGCAGACTTTGTCAGGCACTTCACACCGACGACGGATTTATCTTTTGCGCTGCCAATGTCGCATATGTGATTACCTATGCAAACAGTTTGGATCCAGATGAAACGCCGGATAACATAATCTCATCAGGATACAAAGTATTTGTTACTGTTTCTTGAAATAAAAATGAAGAAAATCAAAAATGGAAAATTATAGCAGACGACAAAGTTTGCAGACGATAAATAGTCAAACAAACAAATGCCACATTCACTTTCACAAAATGATTTATATAAGTGTTAAGAATCATCACAAGTTTCCTCTCTGCTTATGATATCAGCTATGCAGTTAGGTTACAATTAAGCACGTCTCTTTCAACATAATATTACAGTACATGTATATTGAATAACTTTAGCTAATTGCATGCTGATTGCCATCTAAAAAAACCGCTATATGCAGCACATTTTTCTTTCCTTTTTCTTCTGAGGCCTTTCCGGATTCAATTGTTTGAATGAGTTATATATTCGGCGCTAGCATGACAGATACAGGAAAGACTTGTAATACGAGTGGCTACTTAAACCACTGGATTGAGTCATTTAACCCTTTCCCTCATATAAACGTGTTTTCATGCATTTGCTCCTGGAGGAGCCGTGTGATCAGGGTCTGCTCTGTTTGCTAATAGACTGAAAAAATATGTTTCTTTGCTTTCTAAAATGTCTACAATGGTCCACCTTTCATATTTATTTATAATTATTTTGTTAATGATTATTCAGTAGTTATTGAAATTATAGGGGTAAATATAGAACAGGGAAAGGGTTAACCATTATTTCGCTATCCGCGACCTGTCTCACATTTGCAAACAACCTTGGATCCAGATGAGATACCGAATTACTCGGCGTCTCGCCTGGATACACTTGATCCATAGTTTCTCAAAAATTTTATCGATTCGGAAGTAAGCAAAATTGCACAAGATCCTAATTTGAGCAGACATCTTTTTTCCACATCGAAGTAGTCAAGTCAAGTCAAAGTATTTTTAGTAGGATTATAGTTTACTCAGATTAGGCCTACATACAAAAACTTAGTCTATCATTTTCTCATTAAACTTTACTGGCAGAAACAATTACGTTTTTCAATACATTTACTATTTCAAAGTGTTCATTCCAACGGCGGCATAATTGATAAAGAGACACACCCTTCAAACAGAGTGGACCCAGATCAGACGTCTCCTGTAGGGACTGTCTGACCACTTTGCTTTTAAGACAGCCCCAATAGACGCCATAACTCTTTACTCCATTGAGGCGTCTCTTGACCCTTTACAAACAGAGTAGATCCTACAGGAATCTGATCAGGGTCTGCTTTATTTGCTTAACCAATTCCCTTATATTGACGCCTTTTGACGTCTCTGCAAAAGTCACCTGTTGAAATCATTGTGATAAATAGAGCATTTGCTCTTATAGGAGCAAATGCTCTATTTATCACAATGGTTTCAAACTACAGAATTCTACGTAAACATGTCATTTTCTCTAGTTAATGCTCCTTTTCGGTAGATTTATTCAAAGTGGTTGGACCTAAAATAGCTTATGAGGGAATGGGTTAAGGAATATAGTGTTGATGCTGCAGCTTCTGTCGTGATAAAAGCCTTTGTTTATATATTATCATAGAAAATCAAGTTATTGTATTTCTGGCATTAGAGTTCTTTGAGAAAGGGGTTAAAATTAATTTTCTGGATTTGTTTGCTGTGCTTTGAGATAATGCATGGAAACATGACGTTGTAATACAGACCCAAGTTTAACTACTTACTGTGGGTTTTCAGAGAGGTCTAATATTCTGTCCACAGGATGATAGACATAATGTAAACAGTTTGCAATTTATTTATAGAATGTCTGACAGCCGTGCCATGCCGCATGCTAAAACAAATTTATGCCTGCTCAGTCTCTGAATTGCTGAACTTTTAACTGATTTCTGATTGGATCAAACTTTGGAAAAACTTTTGAGCGAGTGTCAAACAGCTTGGATCATGATGTCTCATCTCGACGTCTCATCTGGATCCAAGCTGTTTGCAAATGCCAGTCAGATCGCACTTAGCGTGAGAAGAGTTAAATTTAACCCTTTCCATGTTCTATGTTTATTCCAACTTTCAGTACCTACTGAATATTCATGGACAATAAAGAAATATAGAAGGTGGAACATTGTAGCCATTTTAGAAAGTAAATAAATATATTTCTAATTCCATAGCAAACAGAGCAGACCCTGATCAGACGGTCCTTTAGGAGTCGTGTGAGTTAGGACTACTCTGTTTATAAATGCGTGGAAACACGTTTATATGAAGAAAAGGGTTAAACACTGCCACAATTGCCATGTGCAAAATATATCTGCCCCAACTGTTGATTTGTTTTACCTTTTTGTTTAACCCATTTACTCATAGGCTAATTTATTTTAGACCCAGTCACTTTGAATAAGTCTATTTAGAACGAACATTTATTATAAAAAGGAAATATTTTAGAATTGTGCAGTTTTGAAACCATTGTGACAAATACAGCATTGCTCCTATGGAGAAAATGCTCTATTTATCACAATGATTTCAAAGACTGACGTTTACAGGGGCGTCAAAAGGCGTCAATATGAGGGAATGGGTTAATAAAACTTAATTACATTATTAAAAAGTTTGTATCCTAATGAGACAACTTATCTGGATACAAACTGTTTGTTAAGCTGATCACAGACTCGCTTATCGCAAACAAATACACTTAATGACCACATGACCTTCAAATTCAAAACAATTTGCGGCAGATTTAGGCTATTACATGTATATGTCGCAGTTAGAGCAGATTGTGGCTTAAACTTTATATTAGGACACCGAGCTTGTCGCCGCCGAAGACTGCGGAACGCCTCCAATATGACTGGCTGCAAACATAACCTGTGCAAATATCTCTCTCTCTCTCTCTCTCTCTCTCTCTCTCTCTCTCTCTCTCTCTCTGGTAAATTGCTGTTGTATTGGTTTGCTTTATAAATATTCATAGACAGGAGGAGTCAAATATAATACAGTATATAAATAGTTAATTGTTCTGCTTTCTTTCACCAAACATAGCTTCAACCGTTGTATTTATTTTTCAACAGTCTAGTTTTCTATTTGATTTAAATATTTACCGTTTCTTACAACAGTCTAGACAGAAGGAAGCGCACATAAGCACATGGTTTCTGTCAAGGCTTGCTCTAAATTAATCACCGTTATGCACTGCACAGGCACAAAAAATGTGTATCGGCAATTCAGTGATATATTCAATTCCAGACACGCCTTGCGAATATGTGCCTTTGTGGTTTTGCAAACTGTGTAGATCTTAATCCGGCGATCCGTTTCGATTGTTCAAATTGGTCCTTAACTGACTGAAAATTCATGCAAGAAACAATCGCTTTATGAATATTTAATAGCTGATTTTCTATATTTTCTCACAGCAAACAGAGTAGAACCTGATCAGATGGCCCCTGTGGTTCCACCAGTTCTTGTAAGAGCTGTCTGGTCAGAGTGTGCTCTGGTCACTTATGAAATACAAATGTAATACATATCTGATTCTACCTTTCTTTGTATCTCATTTTAAGCTAATTGATAATCATTATTTCTTACATGAATAGTAAATCTGTCGAGTAAATAAAATAAAACAGAAACAGTTTTCCCTTAACCCATTTCCCCATATTGACACATTTTGACGCCTCTGCAAAAGCCACTTTATGAAACCATTGTGATAAATAGAGCATTTGCTCATTGTGATAAATAGAGCATTTGCTCCTATAGGAGCAAATGCTCTATTTATCACAATGGTTTCAAACTACAGAATTCAAAAATTGTCCTTTTCTCTAGCTAATGCCCCTTGTCGGTAGATTTATTCAAAGAGGCTGGGTCTAAAAATAGATCGGAAAAGTTGGCTACTAGTAGCTGGCTACTAGTAACTGGCTACTTGTAGTAGGAAAAATTGGCTACTAGTAACTGGCTACTAGTAGTAGGAAAAGTTGGTTACTAGTAGCCAGCTACTAGTAACTGGCTACTTATAATAGAAAAACTTGTCTACTAGTAACTGGCTACTAGTAGTAGGAAAGGTTGGTTAATAGTAACTGGCTACTACTAGTAGGAAACAAGTAGCTGGGTAGACCTAGTCATATTCAAGCCAACTCAAACGTATTTGGAATTTCTACAAGAGAAGAGTGTCTGCTTTCTAAAGATAACGTCATTACTTTGCTAAATTCATGTAGCTAGTCAGCTACTCATACCTTTAAAATGCCGATGTGATATTTTGAGCACAATCTGCTGAAACGAAACAAGTAGCTAGGTAGTTTTATTGAAGCAAACGCAAAAGTATATAGAATTTCGACAAGAAGAAAGTGTCTTCTATCCAAAAATACCGTAGTTACCTTAATTACTTCATGTAGCTAGTCAGCTACTCATACCTTTTGAATGTCGGTATGATTTTCTCAGCACTATATTCTGAACGAAACAATGAGCTGGGTACTTATATTCAAGCAAACTCAAATATATATATAGAGAATATCTACAAGAGGTAAGTGTCTGCTGTCTAAAGATACCGCAGTTATCATAATTACTTCATGTAGCTAGTCAGCTACTCATACCTTTTGAATGTTGGTATAATATTTTCAACATTATATTCTAAAACAAACAAGTAGATGAGTAGTTATATTCAAGCAAACTCAAATGTATATAGAATTTCGACAAGATGGGAATGTCTGCTGTCTAAAGATACCGTAGTTATCTTAATTACTTCATGTAGCTAGTTAGCTACTCATACCTTTTGAATTTTGGTATAATATTTTCAACACTATATTCTGAAACTAAACAAGTAGCTGGGTAGTTATATTCAAGCAAACTCAAATGTATATAGAATTTCGACAAGAGGAGAGTGTCTGCTGTCTAAAGATACCGTAGTTATCTTAATTACTTCATGTAGCTAGTCAGCTACTCATACCTTTTGA
Source organism: Azorinus chamasolen (assembly GCA_963576725.1). Taxonomy (NCBI): domain Eukaryota; kingdom Metazoa; phylum Mollusca; class Bivalvia; order Cardiida; family Solecurtidae; genus Azorinus; species Azorinus chamasolen. Next base: position 68,110,956 of record OY755243.1, read on the forward strand.
ATATTGGTATAATATTTTCAAAACTATATTGTGAAACGAAACAAGTAGCTGTGTAGTTATATTCAAGCAAACTCAAATGTATGTAGCATTTTGACAAGATGGGAGTGTCTGCTGTCTAAAGATACCGTAGTTATCTTAATTACTTCATGTAGCTAGTCAGCTACTCATACCTTTTGAATGTTGGTATAATATTTGCAACACTATATTCCGAAGCGACATAAGTAGCAGGGTAGTTATATTCAAGCAAACTCAAATGTATATTGAATTTCGACAAGAGGAGAGTGTCTGCTGTCTAAAGATACCGTAGTTATCTTAATTACTTCATGTAGCTAGTCAGCTACTCATACCTTTTGAATGTTGCTATAATATTTTCAACACTATATTCTGAAACGAAACAAGTAGCTGGGTAGTTATATTCAAGCAAACTCAAATGTATATAGAATTTCTACAAGAGGAGAGTGTCTGCTGTCTAAAGATACCGTGGGTATCTTAATTACTTCATGTAGCTAGTCAGCTACTCATACCTTTTGAATGTTGCTATAATATTTTCAACACTATATTCCGAAACGAAATAAGTAGCTGGGTAGTTATATTCAAGCAAACTCAAATGTGTATAGAATTTCGACAAGATGGGAGTGTCTGCTGTCTAAAGATACCGTAGTTATCCTAATTACTTCATGTAGCTAGTCAGCTACTCATACCTTTTGAATGTTGGTATAATATTTTCAACACTATATTCTGAAACGAAACAAGTAGCTGGGTAGTTATATTCAAGCAGACACAAATGTATATAGAATTTCGACAAGAGGAGAGTGTCTGCTGTCTTAAGATACCGTGGTTATCTTAATTACTTCATGTAGCTAGTCAGCTACTCATACCTTTTGAATGTTGGTATAATATTTTCAACACAATATTCGGAAACTAAAGAAGTAGCTGGGTAGTTATATTCAAGCAAACTCAAATGTATATAGAATTTCGACAAGATGGGAATGTCTGCTGTCTAAAGATACCGTAGTTATCTTAATTACTTCATGTAGCTAGTCAGCTACTCATACCTTTTGAATTTTGGTATAATATTTTCAACACTATATTCTGAAACTAAACAAGTAGCTGGGTAGTTATATTCAAGCAAACTCAAATGTATATAGAATTTCGACAAGAGGAGAGTGTCTGCTGTCTAAAGATACCGTAGTTATCTTAATTACTTCATGTAGCTAGTCAGCTACTCATACCTTTTGAATGTTGGTATAATATTTGCAAAACTATATTCCGAAGCGAAACAAGTAGCTGGGTAGTTATATTCAAGCAAACTCAAATGTATATAGAATTTCGACAAGAGGAGAGTGTCTGCTGTCTAACGATACCATTGTTATCTTAATTACTTCATGTAGCTAGTCAGCTACTCATACCTTTTGAATATTGGTATAATATTTTCAAAACTATATTGTAAAACGAAACAAGTAGCTCTGTAGTTATATTCAAGCAAACTCAAATGTATGTAACATTTCGACAAGATGGGAGTGTCTGCTGTCTAAAGATACCGTAGTTATCTTAATTACTTCATGTAGCTAGTCAGCTACTCATACCTTTTGAATGTTGGTATTATATTTGCAACACTATATTCCGAAGCGAAATAAGTAGCTGGGTAGTTATATTCAAGCAAACTCAAATGTATATAGAATTTCGACAAGAGGAGAGTGTCTGCTGTCTAAAGATACCGTAGTTATCTTAATTACTTCATGTAGCTAGTCAGCTACTCATACCTTTTGAATGTTGGTATAATATTTTCAACACTATATTCTGAAACGAAACAAGTAGCTGGGTAGTTATATTCAAGCAAACTCAAATGTATATAGAATTTCGACAAGAGGAGAGTGTCTGCTGTCTAAAGATACCGTGGTTATCTTAATTACTTCATGTAGCTAGTCAGCTACTCATACCTTTTGAATGTTGGTATAATATTTTCAACACTATATTCCGAAACGAAATAAGTAGCTGGGTAGTTATATTCAAGCAAACTCAAATGTGTATAGAATTTCGACAAGATGGGAGTGTCTGCTGTCTAAAGATACCGTAGTTATCTTAATTACTTCATGTAGCTAGTCAGCTACTCATACCTTTTGAATGTTGGTATAATATGTTTAACACTATATTCGGAAACTAAACAAGTAGCTGCGTAGTTATATTCAAGCAAACTCAACTGTTTATAGAATTTCGACAAGATGGGAATGTCTGCTGTCTAAAGATACCATAGTTATCTTAATTACTTCATGTAGCTAGTCAGCTACTCATACCTTTTGAATGTTGGTATAATATTTTCAACACTATATTCGGAAACGAAACAAGTAGCTGGGTAGTTATATTCAAGCAAACACAAATATATATAGAATTTCTACAAGAGGAGAGTGTCTGCTGTCTAAAGATACCGTAGTTATCTTAATTACTTCATGTAGCTAGTCAGCTACTCATACCTTTTGAATGTTGGTATAATATTTTCAACACTATATTCTGAAACGAAACAAGTAGCTGGGTAGTTATATTCAAGCAAACTCAAATGTATATAGAATAACGACAAGATGGGGGTGTCTGCTGTCTAAAGATACCGTAGTTATCCTAATTACTTCGTGTAGCTAGTCAGCTACTCATACCTTTTGAATGTTGGTAGAATATTTTCAACACTATATTCTGAAACTAAACAAGTAGCTGGGTAGTTATATTCAAGCAAATTCAAATTTATATAGAATTTCGACAAGAGGAGAGTGTCTGCTGTCTAAAGATACCGTAGTTATCTTAATTACTTCATGTAGCTAGTCAGCTACTCATACCTTTTGAATGTTGGTATAATATTTTCAACACTATATTCTGAAACGAAACCAAGTGGCTGGGTAGTTATATTCAAGCAAACACAAATGTATATAGAATTTCGACAAGAGGAGAGTGTCTGCTGTCTTAAGATACCGTGGTTATCTTAATTACTTCATGTAGCTAGTCAGCTAATCATACCTTTTGAATGTTGGTATAATATTTTCAACACAATATTCTGAAACTAAACAAGTAGCTGGGTAGTTATATTCAAGCAAACTCAAATGTATATAGAATTTCGACAAGATGGGAATGTCTGCTGTCTAAAGATACCGTAGTTATCTTAATTACTTCATGTAGCTAGTCAGCTACTCATACCTTTTGAATTTTGGTATAATATTTTCAACACTATATTCTGAAACTAAACAAGTAGCTGGGTAGTTATATTCAAGCAAACTCAAATGTATATAGAATTTCGACAAGAGGAGAGTGTCTGCTGTCTAACGATACCATTGTTATCTTAATTACTTCATGTAGCTAGTCAGCTACTCATACCTTTTGAATATTGGTATAATATTTTCAAAACTATATTGTGAAACGAAACAAGTAGCTGTGTAGTTATATTCAAGCAAACTCAAATGTATGTAGCATTTCGACAAGATGGGAGTGTCTGCTGTCTAAAGATACCGTAGTTATCTTAATTACTTCATGTAGCTAGTCAGCTACTCATACCTTTTGAATGTTGGTATAATATTTGCAACACTATATTCCGAAGCGAAACAAGTAGCTGGGTAGTTATATTCAAGCAAACTCAAATGTATATAGAATTTCGACAAGAGGAGAGTGTCTGCTGTCTAAAGATACCGTAGTTATCTTAATTACTTCATGTAGCTAGTCAGCTACTCATACCTTTTGAATGTTAGTATAATATTTTCAACACTATATTCTGAAACGAAACAAGTAGCTGGGTAGTTATATTCAAGCAAACTCAAATGTATATGGAATTTCGACAACAGTAGAGTGTCTGCTGTCTAAAGATACCGTAGTTATCTTAATTACTTCATGTAGTTAGTCAGCTACTCATACCTTTTGAATGTTGGTATAATATTTTCAACACAATATTCGGAAACTAAACAAGTAGCTGGGTAGTTATATTCAAGCAAACTCAAATATATATAGAATTTCGACAGAGGACAGTGTCTGCTGTCTAAAGATACCGTAGTTATCTTAATTACTTCATGTAGCTAGTCAGCTACTCATACCTTTTGAATGTTGGTATAATATTTTCAACACTATATTCCGAAACGAAACAAGTAGCTGGGTAGTTATATTCAAGCAAACTCAAATGTATATAGAATTTCGACAAGAGGAGAGTGTCTGCTGTCTAAAGATACCGTAGTTATCTTAATTACCTAATGTAGCTAGTCAGCTACTCATACCTTTTGAATGTTGGTATAATATTTTCAACACTATATTCTGAAACGAAACAAGTAGCCGGGTAGTTATATTCAAGCAAACTCAAATGTATATAGAATTTCGACAAGAGGAGAGTGTCTGCTGTCTAAAGATACCGTAGTTATCTTAATTACTTCATATAGATAGTCAGCTACTCATACCTTTTTAATGTTGGTATAATATTTTCAACACTATATTCTGAGCTGGGTAGTTATATTCAAGCAAACTCAAATGTCTATAGAATTTCGACAAGAGGGGAGTGTCTGCTGTCTAAAGATACCGTAGTTATCTTAATTACTTCATGTAGCTAGTCAGCTACTCATACCTTTTGAATATTGGTATAATATTTTCAAAACTATATTGTGAAACGAAACAAGTAGCTGTGTAGTTATATTCAAGCAAACTCAAATGTATGTAGCATTTTGACAAGATGGGAGTGTCTGCTGTCTAAAGATACCGTAGTTATCTTAATTACTTCATGTAGCTAGTCAGCTACTCATACCTTTTGAATGTTGGTATAATATTTGCAACACTATATTCCGAAGCGACATAAATAGCTGGGTAGTTATATTCAAGCAAACTCAAATGTATATAGAATTTCTACAAGAGGAGAGTGTCTGCTGTCTAAAGATACCGTGGGTATCTTAATTACTTCATGTAGCTAGTCAGCTACTCATACCTTTTGAATGTTGCTATAATATTTTCAACACTATATTCCGAAACGAAATAAGTAGCTGGGTAGTTATATTCAAGCAAACTCAAATGTGTATAGAATTTCGACAAGATGGGAGTGTCTGCTGTCTAAAGATACCGTAGTTATCCTAATTACTTCATGTAGCTAGTCAGCTACTCATACCTTTTGAATGTTGGTATAATATTTTCAACACTATATTCTGAAACGAAACAAGTAGCTGGGTAGTTATATTCAAGCAGACACAAATGTATATAGAATTTCGACAAGAGGAGAGTGTCTGCTGTCTTAAGATACCGTGGTTATCTTAATTACTTCATGTAGCTAGTCAGCTACTCATACCTTTTGAATGTTGGTATAATATTTTCAACACAATATTCGGAAACTAAAGAAGTAGCTGGGTAGTTATATTCAAGCAAACTCAAATGTATATAGAATTTCGACAAGATGGGAATGTCTGCTGTCTAAAGATACCGTAGTTATCTTAATTACTTCATGTAGCTAGTCAGCTACTCATACCTTTTGAATTTTGGTATAATATTTTCAACACTATATTCTGAAACTAAACAAGTAGCTGGGTAGTTATATTCAAGCAAACTCAAATGTATATAGAATTTCGACAAGAGGAGAGTGTCTGCTGTCTAAAGATACCGTAGTTATCTTAATTACTTCATGTAGCTAGTCAGCTACTTATACCTTTTGAATGTTGGTATAATATTTGCAAAACTATATTCCGAGGCGAAACAAGTAGCTGGGTAGTTATATTCAAGCAAACTCAAATGTATATAGAATTTCGACAAGAGGAGAGTGTCTGCTGTCTAACGATACCATTGTTATCTTAATTACTTCATGTAGCTAGTCAGCTACTCATACCTTTTGAATATTGGTATAATATTTTCAAAACTATATTGTGAAACGAAACAAGTAGCTCTGTAGTTATATTCAAGCAAACTCAAATGTATGTAGCATTTCGACAAGATGGGAGTGTCTGCTGTCTAAAGATACCGTAGTTATCTTAATTACTTCATGTAGCTAGTCAGCTACTCATACCTTTTGAATGTTGGTATTATATTTGCAACACTATATTCCGAAGCGAAATAAGTAGCTGGGTAGTTATATTCAAGCAAACTCAAATGTATATAGAATTTCGACAAGAGGAGAGTGTCTGCTGTCTAAAGATACCGTAGTTATCTTAATTACTTCATGTAGCTAGTCAGCTACTCATACCTTTTGAATGTTGGTATAATATTTTCAACACTATATTCTGAAACGAAACAAGTAGCTGGGTAGTTATATTCAAGCAAACTCAAATGTATATAGAATTTCGACAAGAGGAGAGTGTCTGCTGTCTAAAGATACCGTGGTTATCTTAATTACTTCATGTAGCTAGTCAGCTACTCATACCTTTTGAATGTTGGTATAATATTTTCAACACTATATTCTGAAACGAAATAAGTAGCTGGGTAGTTATATTCAAGCAAACTCAAATGTGTATAGAATTTCGACAAGATGGGAGTGTCTGCTGTCTAAAGATACCGTAGTTATCTTAATTACTTCATGTAGCTAGTCAGCTACTCATACCTTTTGAATGTTGGTATAATATGTTTAACACTATATTCGGAAACGAAACAAGTAGCTGGGTAGTTATATTCAAGCAAACTCAACTGTTTATAGAATTTCGACAAGATGGGAATGTCTGCTGTCTAAAGATACCATAGTTATCTTAATTACTTCATGTAGCTAGTCAGCTACTCATACCTTTTGAATGTTGGTATAATATTTTCAACACTATATTCGGAAACGAAACAAGTAGCTGGGTAGTTATATTCAAGCAAACACAAATATATATAGAATTTCTACAAGAGGAGAGTGTCTGCTGTCTAAAGATACCGTAGTTATCTTAATTACTTCCTGTAGCTAGTCAGCTACTCATACCTTTTGAATGTTGGTATAATATTTTCAACACTATATTCTGAAACGAAACAAGTAGCTGGGTAGTTATATTCAAGCAAACTCAAATGTATATAGAATTTCGACAAGATGGGGGTGTCTGCTGTCTAAAGATACCGTAGTTATCCTAATTACTTCATGTAGCTAGTCAGCTACTCATACCTTTTGAATGTTGGTAGAATATTTTCAACACTATATTCTGAAACTAAACAAGTAGCTGGGTAGTTATATTCAAGCAAATTCAAATTTATATAGAATTTCGACAAGAGGAGAGTGTCTGCTGTCTAAAGATACCGTAGTTATCTTAATTACTTCATGTAGCTAGTCAGCTACTCATACCTTTTGAATGTTGGTATAATATTTTCAACACTATATTCTGAAACGAAACCAAGTGGCTGGGTAGTTATATTCAAGCAAACAGAAATGTATATAGAATTTCGACAAGAGGAGAGTGTCTGCTGTCTTAAGATACCGTGGTTATCTTAATTACTTCATGTAGCTAGTCAGCTACTCATACCTTTTGAATGTTGGTATAATATTTTCAACACAATATTCTGAAACTAAACAAGTAGCTGGGTAGTTATATTCAAGCAAACTCAAATGTATATAGAATTTCGACAAGATGGGAATGTCTGCTGTCTAAAGATACCGTAGTTATCTTAATTACTTCATGTAGCTAGTCAGCTACTCATACCTTTTGAATTTTGGTATAATATTTTCAACACTATATTCTGAAACTAAACAAGTAGCTGGGTAGTTATATTCAAGCAAACTCAAATGTATATAGAATTTCGACAAGAGGAGAGTGTCTGATGTCTAACGATACCATTGTTATCTTAATTACTTCATGTAGCTAGTCAGCTACTCATACCTTTTGAATATTGGTATAATATTTTCAAAACTATATTGTGAAACGAAACAAGTAGCTGTGTAGTTATATTCAAGCAAACTCAAATGTATGTAGCATTTCGACAAGATGGGAGTGTCTGCTGTCTAAAGATACCGTAGTTATCTTAATTACTTCATGTAGCTAGTCAGCTACTCATACCTTTTGAATGTTGGTATAATATTTGCAACACTATATTCCGAAGCGAAACAAGTAGCTGGGTAGTTATATTCAAGCAAACTCAAATGTATATAGAATTTCGACAAGAGGAGAGTGTCTGCTGTCTAAAGATACCGTAGTTATCTTAATTACTTCATGTAGCTAGTCAGCTACTCATACCTTTTGAATGTTGGTATAATATTTTCAACACTATATTCTGAAACGAAACAAGTAGCTGGGTAGTTATATTCAAGCAAACTCAAATGTATATGGAATTTCGACAAGAGTAGAGTGTCTGATGTCTAAAGATACCGTAGTTATCTTAATTACTTCATGTAGTTAGTCAGCTACTCATACCTTTTGAATGTTGGTATAATATTTTCAACACAATATTCCGAAACTAAACAAGTAGCTGGGTAGTTATATTCAAGCAAACTCAAATATATATAGAATTTCGACAGAGGACAGTGTCTGCTGTCTAAAGATACCGTAGTTATCTTAATTACTTCATGTAGCTAGTCAGCTACTCATACCTTTTGAATGTTGGTATAATATTTTCAACACTATATTCCGAAACGAAACAAGTAGCTGGGTAGTTATATTCAAGCAAACTCAAATGTATATAGAATTTCGACAAGAGGAGAGTGTCTGCTGTCTAAAGATACCGTAGTTATCTTAATTACCTAATGTAGCTAGTCAGCTACTCATACCTTTTGAATGTTGGTATAATATTTTCAACACTATATTCTGAAACGAAACAAGTAGCCGGGTAGTTATATTCAAGCAAACTCAAATGTATATAGAATTTCGACAAGAGGAGAGTGTCTGCTGTCTAAAGATACCGTAGTTATCTTAATTACTTCTTATAGATAGTCAGCTACTCATACCTTTTTAATGTTGGTATAATATTTTCAACACTATATTCTGAGCTGGGTAGTTATATTCAAGCAAACTCAAATGTCTATAGAATTTCGACAAGAGGAGTGTGTCTGCTGTCTAAAGATACCGTAGTTATCTTAATTACTTCATGTAGCTAGTTGGAACAACCCTGAACTCTGATCGGCTATGACGTTCCCATCACACGAAAAATGTCACAACCAACTAACATCTAACTTGATAAAACATTTCTTACTGTATCCTGCTGGACGTCTTATTTTTAAAAGTACTTGACATTGAATTCTGCAACATACATGCCTTTAGACAAGACCTTCCCAACCATGTGAAAGTTTTAACCCCTGTGACATTGACCTTAACATCAGACTGTGTTTTGGTTTCTAAAATGGCTTGAATTTTTTCTAGTGTTTACAATTTGTATGTCTTTTGAAGTACAGCTTTTGTATATGACACATGCATGCATTTTAAGAAAACCTTTATATCCCTATGAAAATTTGAATCCTTCTGACCTTAACCTTTACCTCGGTCTCTGCATTTAAGTTTCAAAATGTGCCCCTGGAGAGTTTTGTTATCTACTGACAACTCTAAGATTTGTATTTTAAATTGTGGGCAAAATATAATATGCCATAGCTATCCGTGGTATATTAAAAAAGAGATCATAATTACCATTGACGCCTAACATGGTGACATCTTTATGAGTCCAACGACAAACTGATCGTATAGCAAGTCAATTTAACATTTGTTCATAAGACAATGTTTGGGATAAAGTAATATCTTAAATACTTTGCAAGATATCTTTTCAACTTTTTAAATAAGACATTTTATAAAGTATATAAGATATCCTATACATTTAGAAGATATCTTTGAAAGTTTAAATGAGGTATATAACAAGCTTTACTTTACTTATCTCATACATAGTTTTAATTAATATATACTTAACAAGATATCTTTAAAACATATCTCGTTTAGAATATAATAAAAACTTTAAAATATATCTCATAAACAGTTTCTAATAGTTTCAAATAAGATATAAACATAAAAAGATATCTTTAAATCTGAAATGAGATATAAGATATCTTATAAACAACTGAACGTGATTTTGTGTAATTTACGTCTTGTTATTGTACATATTGTAATAACTAAATGAAACCTCGTTGAAAAGAGTATCAGATAAAAATTCGTATATGATATATCTTGTTAAGTTTATATCACATAAGATTTTAAAGCTTTCAAAGATTTCATGTTAAGTTTATAAGATATTTAACAATATTTTATAAACATTTCATGACATTTGTATAATAACTAGAGGTAAATTGCATACACCCACGTTCAACCGTTTATAACATTGTATGTGGCATTGCACATTCCACTGACCTATCCGAAATCATTTGTATGGAAACATATGACAAATACAAGATAAATGTTTGTTAATGGGCATTTATTTAAAATGCCATAACCATTGGCACAACCATCAATCATATATTTCCTATATCTGGTCGACAAACAATTTCCACCCAGGAAAATAAAAAGATAATGCACTGTATATGCATAACAACAGAAATATAAAGTGAAGTTATATAAAATGCAAAAGTGGGGAGGAAAGGAGGTGTTGGTTGTTGCGAAGTATAGGTCAGCGACCTTTCTATATTAGTGTACACAGAATGGCTTGTCATCCTTCTGTTTGACATGGCTGGCCGAGATTGGGATGCGTTCCCATTGGTCACATATATCCCTTCTTCCTCGAGACTGGCTTTATAACTTTTCATTCTAATCATAGGACTGACTGGTTAATACTAAAGAATTACCGGAATGATGTTCAATGACATAAATCATTTTATGTTGGCATTAAATACATTTACGAGGGGCATTTCAAAAGTCACAAAGCAGCCACAAGGGAATTGGAAGAGTGGGCCAGTATGTGAAGGGGTTTGATAGACTCGATGAAGAGCTCGGACAGGACCAATAGTGTCACCTGACTCTAACTATAAGGTGTTTTACATATACCAGATGGACAACTGTCTCACTAGTCTTACAACACAACCGACTCATTCTGATAAATCTGTTCCATCGTCTTATTCCATCATATGAATACCATGGTCCAGTAAGATCTGATCTGACCTGCATTCGAAAATGATCATTTTTATTTAAGAAATGAATGACGTGCTTCCGGTGTTCATGAGGTTATGCAACGCATAGCTTTACGAGCAAAGTTAGTGAAGCCCGAAGGGCTTCACGTGAATCTTTGCTCGTAAAGCTATGCGTTGCATAACCCATGAACACCGGGAGCACGTCATTTATTTCTTATATTTATATTCCATTGTATTTCTTATATTTAAGAAATGAATGACGTGCTTCCGGTGTTCATGAGATTATGCAACTTTCTTTTTAGAATAAGGTTATATAAGGAGGTTGCAGGGCGAATGTAAATATTCAAAGTTGCAGCATACAAATCGTATTGCGCGCTTTCAACGGTTATTGGGTCAGGCAAGGATTCTGTCCTAAGTCTGCCTGCTGCAGACGCCAGATCAGCTGCTATAAACAGTAACACTGGGAGGGAGTCCAATATTTGTCTAGAACACGTAATGCATCCACACTTGACTGCGCATGGGGTTGGATTTCCGCGCTTCCATTCAGCGAGAAGGTCTTGGATTGTGTTTTGACTTTTCTTTCCCATCCCCAGTTCTATAAGTTCACGTTGAAAACATCTGCTTTGCAAGCATTCCATACAATACACTTGGGTTGTATGCCTTTGTGGTCTCATTAGATATTGTACTGCCATCTCAAACCCGCTTCCATACAGGTCTACATTTGATCCTTGTTTCTTAATCAAATCTTTGACAAACTTTACTTTGGCTTCTGTCCATTTTCGCTGCAACATTTCATTGAGACAAATCTCTAAGACAACTTGTGTTGATGTGTCAGTACATTTGGAGAGGTTCTGAAGAACGTCAGCACGTGAACAAATAATAATGAATATAGCTGTCAGAATGTTGTCTATTGTTGCAGTTGAATTCTATATAAATTTGAGTTTGCTTGAATATAACTACCCAGCTACTTGTTTCGTTTTAGAATATAATGTTGAAAATATTATACCAACATTCAAAAGGTATGAGTAGCTGACTAGCTACATGAAGTAATTAAGATAACTACGGTATCTTTAGACAGCAGACACTCTCCTCTTGTCGAAATTCTATATACATTTGAGTTTGCTTGAATATAACTACCCAGCTACTTGTTTCGTTTCGGAATATAGTGTTGAAAATATTATACCAACATTCAAAAGGTATGAGTAGCTGACTAGCTACATGAAGTAATTAAGATAACTACGGTATCTTAAGACAGCAGACACTCTCCTCTTGTCGAAATTCTATATACATTTGAGTTTGCTTGAATATAACTACCCAGCTACTTGTTTCGTTCCGGAATATAGTGTTGAAAATATTATACCAACATTCAAAAGGTATGAGTAGCTGACTAACTGCATGAAGTAATTAAGATAACTACGGTATCTTTAGACAGCAGACACTCTCCTCTTGTCGAAATTCTATATACATTTGAATTTGCTTGAATATAACTACCCAGCTACTTGTTTAGTTTCCGAATATAGTGTTGAAAATATTATACCAATATTCAAAAGGTATGAGTAGCTCGCTAGCTACATGAAGTAATTAAGATAACTACGGTATATTTAGACAGCAGACACTCTCCTCTTGTAGAAAATATATATACATTTGAGGTTGGTTGAATTTTTTTTTAAGTACCCAGCTACTTGTTTCGTTTCCGAATATAGTGTTGAAAATATTATATAGAGGATCTTACATGAGTGTTCTTGATTATTGGATTTATTAAATGAGTCTTTTTAAAACGATAAAAAACGAGCTTTAGCGGGTGTTTTATCTTTTTAAAAAGACGAATTTAATAAATCCAATAATCATGAACACGAATGCAAGATCCTATTTATAACATAACACACACAAATGTTATTTGCAGCCAATATTTCAGCAGTAACGTGGATTGTTATAAATTCTCCTTACATATAGAAATGATGAATGAAAGGTGTTATTAGGTTCGCTAGGTAACTGGGACAAAGTAGGTCCAAATTTTCCAACTTTATTTTTTACTTACTGTCATATCAACCAGGATCTAATTCAGACCTCTCTGGTATTCAATTTAACTGTGATAGTTTATGATACAAAAACATACAGAAACACGTCGAATAATTTTTGAGTTACAGTTTTGACATACATAGTTACGAACACGTCACATTATGACGTCATTGTACACACACACGCCTTTGTCTACGATTGAATGCGGCCATTTTGTAGAAGGAATTCAGAATTATGGGATATATTTTTTATTCTGAACCTCCTTATTATCAGGATCAAGAATTAGTAAAATCGAGCTCAACTTGAGACTGATTTTAGGCTCAGATTTGAGCCGGATTTTTTGTGAACACCAAACTTTGAGACCGATCTTGAGATGAGCCAGATATTTGATCCTGAGCTTGAAAATCAATCTCAAGAAGTTTTGTGAACACGGGGCCTGGTGTCTATGTAAAGCGCGCCATTTACATGAAGACCTACACGTTATACAGTCGCCAACACGTCCGACACTCACTGTCAATGGGATTCGAAATGCGCCTTCGTTTTGGTATATTAAGCCCTTCATTAGTGTTGTATGTATACACATGGACATGGACATTTCCACCGAGAAAGAAAATCTCGATTCAAGTTCAGTGAAAATGTTTGAAATGGACAAAAGATTCAGTACGAACTGCTGCATAAAATGTGTTGGAACAGGAGGAAGATTTTCGCGATCAGCTGAGTTAGTGAGTATAGCATATTTGAAATATGTTTGTGCTGTGCTGGATTCAGATGACTATTGTTGTTGATTGATGAGATATTTGTATGAGTAGAAATCTGCATAAACAAAAGGACATGCGGTGAAGAAAATGCAAAGTTGAGGAGGCATTTTAATTTAAATGTAGAATTGATTGTATGGGTCAGAGTAGCTGGTAGGTCTTTTTTGGCATACATTTTGTATATGATTCCTGACAGCGATTACAATTTGTATTATTTTATCGAAATTAAGGCGCAAGTGCCAACAATCCTTTGCCATCTATCGTGACTCAATCGTGGACAGGTAGGTCGACCACCGTCCGCCAGTTTGTTTGTTTTGACAGCGCGTATGAATCGTTTGAATGTCATTCGGTCGTTCGAATGTTATTCACTAGTGATTATATGCCCATGATTATCAAAAAATAAATGATAGTGTTACGTCACGCTTAAGCCACGTGTTATGTTATAAACCAACATTCAAAAGGTATGAGTAGCTGACTAGCTACATGAAGTAATTAAGATAACTACGGTATCTTTAGACAGCAGACACTCCCATCTTGTCGAAAGTCTATATACATTTGAGTTTGCTTGAATATAACTACCCAGCTACTTGTTTCGTTTCGGAATATAGTGTTGAAAATATTATACCAACATTCAAAAGGTATGAGTAGCTGGCTAGCTACATGAAGTAATTAAGATAACTACGGTATATTTAGACAGCAGACACTCTCCTCTTGTCGAAAATCTATATACATTTGAGGTTGGTTGAATTTAAGTACCCAGCTACTTGTTTCGTTTCGGAATATAGTGTTGAAAATATTATACCAACATTCAAAAGGTATGAGTAGCTGACTAGATACATGAAGTAATTAAGATAACTACGGTATCTTTAGACAGCAGATACTCTCCTCTTGTCGAAAATCTATATACATTTGAGTTTGCTTGAATATAACTACCCAGCTACTTGTTTCGTTTCGGAATATAGTGTTGAAAATATTCTACCAACATTCAAAAGGTATGAGTAGCTGACTAGCTACATGAAGTAATTAAGATAACTACGGTATCTTTAGACAGCAAACACTCTCCACTTGTCGAAATTCTATATACATTTGAGTTTGCTTGAATATAACTACCCAGCTACTTGTTTCGTTTCGGAATATAGTGTTTAAAATATTATGCCAACAATCAAAAGGTATGAGTAGCTGACTAGCTACATGAAGTAATTAAGATAACTACGGTATCTTTAGACAGCAGACACTCTCCACTTGTCGAAATTCTATATACATTTGAGTTTGCTTGAATATAACTACCCAGCTACTTGTTTCGTTTCAGAATATAGTGTTTAAAATATTATGCCAACAATCAAAAGGTATGAGTAGCTGACTAGCTACATGAAGTAATTAAGATAACTACGATATCTTTAGACAGCAGACACTCTCCTCTTGTAGAAATTCTATATAAATTTGAGTTTGCTTGAATATAACTACCCAGCTACTTGTTTCGTTTCAGAATATAGTGTTGAAAATATTATACCAACATTCAAAAGGGTTGAGTAGCTGACTAGCTACATGAAGTAATTAAGATAACTACGGTATCTTTAGACAAGAGACACTCTCCTCTTGTCGAAATTCTATATACATTTGAGTTTGCTTGAATATAACTACCCAGCTACTTGTTTTGTTTCGGAATATAGTGTTGAAAATATTATACCAACATTCAAAAGGTATGAGTAGCTGACTAGCTACATGAAGTAATTAAGATAACTACGATATCTTTAGACAGCAGACACTCTCCTCTTGTCGAAATTCTATATACATTTGAGTTTGCTTGAATATAACTACCCAGCTACTTGTTTCGTTTCAGAATATAGTGTTGAAAATATTATACCAACATTCAAAAGGTATGAGTAGCTGACTAGCTACATGAAGTAATTAAGGTAACTACGGTATCGTTAGACAGCAGACACTCCCATCTTGTCGAAATTCTATATACATTTGAGTTTGCTTGAATATAACTACCCAGCTACTTGTTTCGTTTCGGAATATAGTGTTGAAAATATTCTACCAACATTCAAAAGGTATGAGTAGCTGACTAGCTACATGAAGTAATTAAGATAACTACGGTATCTTTAGACAGCAGACACTCTCCACTTGTCGAAATTCTATATACATTTGAGTTTGCTTGAATATAACTACCCAGCTACTTGTTTCGTTTCAGAATATAGTGTTTAAAATATTATGCCAACAATCAAAAGGTATGAGTAGCTGACTAGCTACATGAAGTAATTAAGATAACTACGGTATCTTTAGACAGCAGACACTCTCCTCTTGTAGAAATTCTATATAAATTTGAGTTTGCTTGAATATAACTACCCAGCTACTTGTTTCGTTTCAGAATATAGTGTTGAAAATATTATACCAACATTCAAAAGGGTTGAGTAGCTGACTAGCTACATGAAGTAATTAAGATAACTACGGTATCTTTAGACAAGAGACACTCTCCTCTTGTCGAAATTCTATATACATTTGAGTTTGCTTGAATATAACTACCCAGCTACTTGTTTTGTTTCGGAATATAGTGTTGAAAATATTATACCAACATTCAAAAGGTATGAGTAGCTGACTAGCTACATGAAGTAATTAAGATAACTACGATATCTTTAGACAGCAGACACTCTCCTCTTGTCGAAATTCTATATACATTTGAGTTTGCTTGAATATAACTACCCAGCTACTTGTTTCGTTTCAGAATATAGTGTTGAAAATATTATACCAACATTCAAAAGGTATGAGTAGCTGACTAGCTACATGAAGTAATTAAGGTAACTACGGTATCTTTAGACAGCAGACACTCCCATCTTGTCGAAATTCTATATACATTTGAGTTTGCTTGAATTTAACTACCCAGCTACTTGTTTCGTTTTAGAATAGAGTGTTGAAATATTCTACCAACATTCAAAAGGTATGAGTAGCTGACTAACTACATGAAGTAATTATGATAACTACGGTATCTTTAGACAGCAGACACTCTCCTCTTGAAGATATTCTATATACATTTGAGTTTGCTTGAATATAAGTACCCAGCACCTTGTGTCGTTCAGAATATAGTGCTGAGAAAATCATACCAACATTCAAAAGGTATGAGTAGCTGACAAGCTACCTGAAGTAATTAAGGTAACTGTGGTATTTATGGAAAGAAGACACTTTCCTCTTGTCGAAATTCTACATGCATTTGCGTTTGCTTCAATACAACTACCTAGCTACTTGTTTCGTTTCAGCAGATTATGCTCAAAATAACACATCGGCATTTTAAAGGTATAAGTAGCTGACTAGCTACATGAAGTTAGCAAAGTAATGACGTTATCTTTAGAAAGCAGACACTCTTCTCTTGTAGAAATTCCAACTACGTGTGAGTTGGCTTGAATATGACTAGATCTACCCAGCTACTTGTTTCCTACTAGTAGTAGCCAGTTACTAGTAACCAACCTTTCCTACTACTAGTAGCCAGTTACTAATAGCCAAGTTTTTCTATTACAAGTAGCCAGTTACTAGTAGCTTGCTACTAGTAACCAACTTTTCCTACTACTAGTAGCCAGTTACTAGTAGCCAAGTTTTCCTACTACAAGTAGCCAGTTACTAGTAGCCAGTTACTAGTAGCCAACTTATCCGATCTTCTAAAAATAGCCTATGAGGGAATTGGTTAACCATTATAGCGCAAAGTGTGACATAGTTGACGATTGTAAATAGTTTGGATTCAGATGAAACACTGGGCACCATCACGTCTCATCAGAATCCAAGAGTTTTGACAATTAGTAGTTTCTCAAAAACTGGAACGAATTGGAAGTAATTAAAATTTGCATCAGACCAGAGTTAACCCTTTCCCTTATGTAATCGCATTTTTTACGCATCTGCAAACAGAGTAGACCCAGATCAGACGACTCTGTTTGCTTATGAATTAATATAGATCTGATTCTACAGCTTCTGCCTGAGCCAAAATGTCCTGTGTTCATATGCCATTATTAAAAAAAATAATCTTATCAATATTCATAACGTCATTTTTTTCTACATGAATATTCATCAGGGAAAGGTTAAAGACATTCATTTGGCAGCGGGATAGAGGTTAACTGGGGCGATGATAAGAGGTTTTATGTGAGAAATAAATTATGTTCTATAGATAAAGGAAATACAACTACTTGCTGAGTATTCTCCTTATGACTACATTCTTACCCAAGTACTCCATATAAACGCTTTTTCACGCATTTGCCAATAAAGTAGACCCAGATCAGACGGCTCCTGATCAGGGTCTGCTCTGTTTGCAATCTGAAGTTATAATAGATCTGACTCGAGAGTTTCTGCCATTAACAAACATTTATTTGTACATAATGTATGCCATTATAAAAAAAAATCAGCTAATAAATATTCCTGATGTCATTATTTCTAACATTATTCAAAGGGACAGGGTTAACCCAAATCAAAAGTATTTTATAATTAACTCGGTTTCTTCGGTAATTATTTTATACATTGCGGACAATGCTCAGAAGACTCCTGCAGTAATAGTTTGTTTACACTATTTGGGAACATTATAGACGCAAATGGGTTCAATGACATCTTCCGAGGACACGTTTTATAAGACATGTACGAGAGTACAGTAGACTCTCGCTTAAGCGATCACATGATTTATTTACATAGAAGACCGTAAAGGCAGATAAGTGCTTAACCCAATACATCATAGGTTATATTTAGACCCATCCTCTTTGAATAAATCAACTGAAAAGGAGCAGTTATTAGAGAAAAGGAAAATGTTAGAGTTGTGTAGTTTTGAAACCATTGTAATAAATAGAGCATTTGCTCCATAGGAGCAAATGCTCTATTTATCACAATGGTTTCATATACACGTAGTGACTTTTACAGAGGCGTCAAAAGGCGTCAATATGAGGGAATGGGTTAATACAGACAGGGCAAACGTGATACAGAAATCTCATATTAGAGCCTTTTGTATCGCCTTTGTCCTGCATTTAGACAGCATATGTTTTAAACATTCAGAATTAGACTCTTTTGAGTAGTCACATTAGGGAGCCTTTCTTGTGCAAGGTTTGAGAACTCGGCGGTGTAGATAACAGTGTGGAGCTCTTTCACGAGCCACGTGATCTTGGCATACACTGTCTGAATGCTTCCTTTTTATGGACCGAATGCATACACGGGATTAACCCTTATCCCACATAAAAAATGTCTGCTCGAATTTGGACCTGTTCAGTTTTGACTTCGTCCGATTCGATTAAGCTTTTGAGAATCTACTAACCTAGTGAGTGTCAAACAGCTTGTATCCTGATGAGACGCCGAGTTACTCGGCGTCTCATCCGGATCCAAGCTGTTTGCAAATGCGAGTTAGTTCGCGAATAACGGAGTACAGGTTAACTGCGGGACGGAAGTTATATGCAGAAAGCTATATCGAAATATTTTTCTGCATTACTGTCATTCTGCATTAAGAAGCTACTTGCCTTTAGGTAGTAACCTCGTGAGTATTTATACAAGAATTCGTGACACCAAGCAGGTTCATTAGCTGGATGTTTGAAATAGTTTATGAACATGTGATGTTTTGGCCATCGCAGAAGCTGTATATCAAGATTTATATAAAACCATAAGCAAACCGCAGATCTCGGACAAACGGCTTCTTTAGGAGTCTCCTGGTCAGATGTCTCCTGTAGAAGACATCTGATCTGGATCTTAACTGTTTGCAAAAGTCAGTACACTCGTTTACCCACATTCAGTGAGTTAACCCTTTACCACTGAAAGAAATAATGACATCATGAATATTAATTAGATTATTTGTTATCGGCCTAATAACTCTTGGACAAATGAAGTTTTTTACAATGGCAGAAATTTTAGAATCTGATCTATACTATATCATAAGCAATAGAGCAGACCTAATCAGACGGCTCCTATAAGAGCCGTCTGATATGGGTCTGCTCTGTTTGCAAATGCGCGGAAAGGCGTAATTATGGAGTAAAGGGTTAAAGAAGCTCCCGGATGAAAATACTGATTAATCTTCAAGCTGCGCCCACATTAAAGCTGTTACTCATCCGCCCATGCAAACCGAAAGTTAAATTTACCCAAAGTACACATTTCGAGGAATCCATTAACAATAATCGGGATGTACTTAAAATTTCAAAGTTCTGCTCCTCATCAGATATAATGGTGGAAATCGAGAGTGTGGACAAGGTTCTGAGACACTCTGATATACGTTCTAATATCTTTTATACGTAAATTACGTTTTTGGTGACTACAGGTTTGAAGCAGACGACAAAACACCAGCACGTGCGGCTTTGACCCTTCTCCCGCTAACCTCGACCTAAGACACATTTGCAAACAGTTTAGATCCTGGTGAGACGCCGAGTAACTCGGCATCTCATCAGGATCCAAGCTGTTTGACACGCAATCAATAGTTTCTCAAAAGCTTGATCGAATCGAAAGCAGTCGAAATTGCAGCAGATCAAAATTTAAGCAGACATTCTTTTTAACTCTTTTGCCGCCATGGGCGAAACCGTGTTCGGATTCAGATGAGACGCCGAGTAACTCGGCGTCTCACCAGGATAAAAACTTTTTGACATTCTGATTATGTTCTTAAGAGGAAATTGAAGATAGCTACAATTTAAAACCTGCAGCAGACGATATTCTTAGCAGACGAAATTTTCAGGCGGCGAAAGGGTTAACAGCGATATAAAGTTAAAGGATGTGTACTATATACGCTCTCGATTACAGCGTGCATGAACGTTGAATCAGAATCATCTAGTGTGAAAAAATATCAGAGATGAAATTGTAATTACAGTTGGATAACCAGAAATTCTGTACTGTGCAAGTAGTAATAGACATTAATTTTTGATTGGATAAAAGAAAGGAATTACAGAATTATGGTTTCCGTACCAGTACACATATGTGCATTTTTAATGATCGGTAAGTTCATTTTAGTTATATTTTTGCACTATCTAGCTCTTGCATATTTATGTATAAATCTGCCCATTAAAGAGGTTAATTATTTCAATTCTTGTATTAAAAACAAACAATATGTTTTTATCTTTATTGTAGAGATTATATTACATTTCTCTTTTACATACATTGTATTATCTAATACATATTCTCTACATCTACATCTTACATATTCTCTGTTCCATATTCTGTATTGCATATTCTCTGTTACATATTCCCTACATCTACATCTTACATAGTCTCTGTTACATATTCTCTACAGCATATTCTTTTTTCCTCCCTTTTTTTTTTTTTACATATTCTCTATTGCATATTTTCTGTTACATATTCTCTACATCTACATCCTACATATTCTCTGTATCTACAACTTACATATTTTGTGTCACATATTCTCTGTTAATGCTCTCTACATACATCATAAATATTCTTTTTTTCTCAGTAAACCCCCTTTAATGTGACCACAAAAAGGAAGTCTAGTGGGCTGCGACAATAGTCGAAGAGGCATGTAGTAGCTTAATGGTGGACGAGAAATATGCTTAAAGTTCCTACATTACTTACGACCTACATTAACCCTTTCCCTGTTCTGTATTTAGGCCACATTTCAATACAGGTCTACTGAATATTCATTAACAAAATAGTTATAAAGAAATCTGGAAGGTGGATCATTGTAGACATTTTAGAAACAGATATATCATATTCTTTTAGCAAACAGAGCAGACCCTGATCAGACGGCTCCTCTATGAGCCGTCTGATCTGGGTCTACTATGTTTGCAAATGCGTGAAAACACGTTTATATGAGGGAAAGGGTTAAGCAACCACCTGTTTTAAAGACACCATTGAACTGTGCTTTAGAGGGGTTTACTATATATCTTATATAGTCTCTGTTACATAGTCTCTACATCCATCTTGCTTATTCTCTGTTGCATATTCTCTATATCTACATATTCTCTGTTACATATTCTCTACATCTTACATATTTTCTGTTATATATTTTCTACATATTCATCTTACATAATTATCCCTGTTACATATTCTCTATATCAACATCTTACATATGTTACATGGAGCCGTCTGGTATATGTCTTTCTATTTGCAAAGGCGCCATAAGGTATCGCTACCAAGTAAATGGTCAATTATTAATTGGCTGGTTGTCTTAATAATGACATGTGCAAACACTGTAGACCTAGACCAGAGGTGTCCCGAACGAGCCCTCTTATCAGGATCCTCCCTTTTTTGTTACATCAGTCATTTTCCAAACGCCACATCAGGAAAATATTTACTGCAGAACAATAAAGGATTCATTCAAAGTTCATAATGGGACGAGTTCATTATACAGTCAACAATGGACTAAACATTTGTAAAACTGAACATTTGGACTAAACCTTTGCACTCTTCATAACCGTAAGTCTTGTCCATATAAACCATTGTCAAATTTCTGTTGCAAAAAGATCTTCTGATTAACTCCTTGCACGCCGAGTAATTGTCGTCTGCAAATAGAATATTGCCTGCTGCTATTACGAGGGTTATGTCGTTTTCTTTCTTTCTCTTAAAACGTCCAACCAGAATTGCAATCATGTATCATGGCTCATGATGAGACGTTGAGTAACTCGGTGTCTCATCAGGATTCAAACTGATTGCATAGGTAATCAAAGGAGAATACTGTGAGAAACTTGAAGTACCCGGGAGTGTTTACTCTCATACGGATGTATTTGTCTATTTATTGTCTGATGAATAAGCACAAACAAATGAGTAATACTGGTAGACCCAGCGACCATCCTATATCCTTTTACTCATAATCTAATGTGGTAAACCCTATATTCACTAGAAACGCTTTTGCAAACAGAGTAGATCCAAATCAGACGTCTCCACTGGACACACTATTTTGACGGGAAGGTACTAGTATTCGGTTTTTGGTGGGAAAGTATTCGGTCTCCATTTTTATCAATTTCAGTTATTAACCCATCATGTATAGGAAAATAGACATATATGTATTGAATCAAGTTCTGTACTGCTTTGTTTTATTAGCAAATTTTCAAGCCGTCCACCAACATTAGTAGATCTATCTACATGTATTATAAAAATTCCCACATAACCCAATCTCGTTAAATCACATCTCTTAACTGTTCATACATTAATAAATATATACATGTAGAAATAGCTAGCTAACTAACAGACGAACTTCCTAGTCCTAATCGGGTTTAATGATCAACAGTTTGCAACAAGAAAAATAGATGCATATTCGTGAGTCTTACATTCTTATTTATTTTGCTTTCCGTAGTTTCACTATTTATTTAGTGACTGCAGAGAGGTGTTGTCCAATAACGTTCATTCATTGACATATTACATATTGTCTGTTTAACAATTTACCTCATGAATATTCATGTGAAAAACAATGAGTGTGTTAATATTAACCCTTTCGGCGCCAAATTTCTAATCGTCGTCTGCAATCGAATTTTGTTAAATCATTCGGTAAAATAAGAAAATAAGATAAATAAATTCAAACTTCAAAGGAATAAAGCACATATATAGAAATAGAGTTTGAGACAAATAGTGAAGTCCCTGATAAGACGCCGCCTTGAAAAGGCGGCGTCTGATCTGGGACTGCACTATTTGTCGTGGTGCATTTATGCGACATCGGTGGTGAACGGGTTAATTATATATTAACTGTTAGTATGGCATATGAACAAATGGTTTTTAGTCCCTGGCGGAAACTGCAGAATCAGGTCTATATAATTCCATCAGCAAACAGAGGAGACCCTGATTAGCCGACTCCTACATGAATATTCACGAAGTAAAGGGTTAAAATTTGAAATATCTATCTTTAACTTTCGTTCGCTGTCAGTGTCGCATCTTTGATTACATATGCATACAGTTTGGATCTAGATGAGTAGTCACATCGAGATCAAAAAACTGTTTGTTAGTGTGGTAACGTTTATGAAAGAAAAAGGGAAAAACTTAAACAAACGAAAAGGGTAGCAAGCGACACATTTGTTTTCGGACGAACGACCTCTTTTTATCAAAGAAAGAATAAACAAAAACACTCAATGGGCGAATTCGTCATTACCATTGCATTTGTTTGGAAGACAATGTCTATCGCCATATGTATGCTGAACGTGCTAAAGTATTTTGTTTAGATATACAGTACCCAGGGCCTTCTGGGCAGTATCTATATTCATCTAACGGCTTTTGCATGTTTTTGCATACTGCTATGTTGTCTTACCTATAAAAACCATTTCTGATTATATCTAACCATTTCACCGCAGAATAAATTTTGCTTGTTAAGATTGTCGGCTGTTTCAAGTATCAAAGAGGACTTAAATTCAATTACTTGTCCAGATTCATAAACTGAGTGTCAAACACTTTGGATCCAGATGAGACGCCGAGTTACTCGGCGTCTCATTTGGATCCAACGTGTTTGCAAAGGTAATCATGGATTCTCCTATGGCGATGAAAGAATTAATGACTGCGTGGAATCTTATGACGAACTGTAGACACATTAACCCCTTGGATGTAGGAAATGAGTGCACTGATGTTTGCACACAGTGTAGACCCAGATCAGAGGGCTCCTTGAGGAGCCCTCTGACCAGGTTCTACACTTTTTGTCATTCAAAAATCCTCTAGCAAATTATGACATTTCATACTCGGATGTATATCTATCATTAACACCTGCAGGTTCAAATCAACTTTCAAATAAATTATGACGGATCATTCTACTTCAGCATTCGAAGGTTAAGTAGTGTGTATATATTACTACAGCCATGTATAAAGACTCTCTCTCTCTCTCTCTCTCTCTCTCTCTCTCTCTCTCTATCTCTCTCTCTCTCTCTCACTCACTCTCTCTCACCCATAGGTCCACCATGAATAAGGTTGAATCAAACCGGTCTCTTTATGCAATAAACAATTAACCAATTGCTATCAAGTAAAGGGATAAAATATAATTATAATCGTTCGATGGGTTCGTATGCATCATTCTAAAAGCTTATTGAAACCACAGGGCTCTGGACCGCTTCATGGGGGTCTAAATAAATGTACTATATAATATATAGTACATAAAGACCCCCATGAAGCGGTCCAGACCCCTGTGATTGAAACCTACATATGTGTTAATCATAATAATCACTTTCGTAAATATAAATACAAAAACCAAACCCAAATACACTTACAAATACATGTGCAAGTACAAATACCAATACAAATATTTTATTCAGTATTAAGCAAAACATGTTGCTTTTAGCCATCTGAAAACATCTGCAATAAAGTGTAAATACATGAAAATTAACAATGAACAAGGAAACTAAATATACTATATTGTTATCCCTCTGCCTGTTCATCGCGTTTGTAAATAGCTTGGGTCCAGATGAGACACCGAGTAACTCGGATTTCGGACACTCGGTCAGTTTCTCAAAAGCTTAACTCTTTGCATGCTAGCGGTGAAACCGTGATTACCTATGCAAACAGTTTGGATCCAGATGAGACGCCGCATAATGCGGCGTCTCACAAGGATCCAAACTGTTTGTCACTTTGACCATATTTCTGCGAAGAAATGAGAGAAAATTTATTTTTAGAACTGAAGCAGACGACAATTGTTACAGACGAAAAATTATATAGCATGCAAAGAGTTAAACGAATCGGACGTAACTTTGTAACAGACCAGAATTGAAGCAGACAACAGTTTTCCAACAAGCTAAGAGTTTATGAAGAAAGTAAACGGAAACAAGACTTAAGACATACGAAACACGAGGGGGAAGGGGTCATAAAAACATTTTGACATATCTATCTCTATATACAGTCCATTCTCGTTGCAACGGCCGCGTTCATTCACACAGAAAGTGATGTTATATTGAAAATGTCGTTCTAATGAACGTCAAGTTATATACATTTTGTATGTTCAAACAGTTTGTTTCCAAAATTCATTTCAGTATAAAGAATAGTCCGTTGTATTGAATGTTGTTATACCGAGAGTTCATTGTATATTTTTAGTCCTTCGTAGTGCTACAGACGAATTTGTTATGCTATACAGTGAACAGTAAGATGCCTCGAAACCTAACAGTTATTAATAAAGAATTGAGATCGTTGCTGCCTAACCCATTCCCTCATAGCATATTTTAGATCCAACATCTTGGGAATAAATCTACCGCAAATGAGTATCTACTAAAGAAAAGGAAATGTTTAGATTTGCGGTGTTTGAAACGATTGCGATAAATAGAGCATTTGCTCCTATAGAGCAAATGCTCTCTTTATCGCAATGGTTTAAAAAAAAAGTGACTTAACAGATGTAATGCTGAATGAAAAGCCATGCAGAATTCCTTTGGAAACGTTCAACATGAAAATCATATGCACTTCATTAAACTTCTTCTCGTTTTAAAGACTAGCATTGATACAACTAGCATTGAGGTTTTACTGTATTTGCAAAAAATGTGGTATCTACATGAAATAGCAATTAAGTGTTGCATTAGCCAGTCTCCTGCTAAACGTCACATGACTGGCAATTGTAAACAACTGGAATCCAAATGAGACGCTTCTCATCTGAATCCAGGCTTTTGACACTTGATTAACCATTTCCCTTATGTAAGCACATTCTCACGCATTTTGCAAACAGAGTAGACCCTGATCAGACCACTCATGATATAGTCCGATTTAGCTAAACGTCACTGAATCCAGGCTTTTGATACTCGATTAACATAATTATGATGAATCGGAACTTTTAGCAGATCAGATTCGGAGGAAGCATCATTTTTCCTTCAGACATAGGATAAGGATTCAATCTACTTTGCACTCAGAGTGTAGTCTTTGTAGAAGGGAAAAAGGTAAACATGAAGAAACATAATCTTCACCAGAATATCCAGCATTACACGATCACCAAAATGGCCTTATTCTGGGGCTTTTATCTTCTGCAATCTG
This sequence comes from Azorinus chamasolen, assembly GCA_963576725.1. Lineage (NCBI taxonomy): Eukaryota > Metazoa > Mollusca > Bivalvia > Cardiida > Solecurtidae > Azorinus > Azorinus chamasolen. Next base: position 68,137,515 of record OY755243.1, read on the forward strand.
AGCAATTGTAGTCTGCGGATATTGTCGTCTGCTTCAATTCTAAAAGTACATTTGTTTTTCATTTTCTTTCGACGTGTGATCTGTACCCAAACTGCTTGCAGAGGGAATCACAAAGTTGCACAGCAGTCTTAAAAAGCAAGAGGTTACTTAAAAACAAGCGGTTACTTAATGCATGACAAATAAAGCTCCTATAGGAGCTTTCCGTATCACTTTTGACCTGCATTAAGCTATCACCTGCCTTACAGACCAATAATAAAACCTCTTTTTGATGGTCGCTTATGACAGGTTCTACTGTAGAGTGTTGAAGGTTAAAGCTAAATGCAGGGATGCAGGAGGGGGGGGGTCTATAGCAGCTTCCTGCATTGCTTCAGTTTTGTATTAGCAATCACCTAGTTTTTTAAACATGCTTATTTATTTTGTCGACGCTTAAGAGAGGTTCTACTGTCATATCAAACATGTCACTGCTCGACCCTGTGCTCACAAATTGGCGAAATTAGTCAAATTACCAACGCAAATGGATTACATGCGCAGAATACTTGACAGGCCAAGGGCGTGACGCAGTCATTTTTCAAATATTAACCTTTGTTATGGTAAAACAACCTGGCTGGTTTCTGCAAACAGCTTGAACCCGGACGAGACACCGAGTAGCTCGGCGTCTCACCAGGATCCAAACATCTTGAGGTCCAAACAGCTTGCACGAATCGAAATTGTGTAAAATTGTGCTGCAGATCAGAAATTAGGCAGACATAATTTTACAGCAAGGTGAAGTTTAAACATCCGTCATTCTAATTACATAACAAATAACTTCTTCATTAATATAAATGACCCAAATTAACTCTATTCGGAAATTTCAGTCGAACATATAACAACCCTTGCAAACAGTTTGGATCCAGATGAGACGCCGAGTAACTCGACATGTCCTTAGGACCCAAACTGTTTGACACTTTGGTTAAGTATTTGTAAACTTTGAAACCTGAAGGAGACGATAATTCTAGCAGATGAACTTTATTTGCCGCCGAAAGTGTTAAACGGATGAAAGCCCACATTCCTTTTGGTGGTTTGACTTACGGCATTGCATATGGGTTGAAAAAACCACATGAGAGACTAAACAGAATAAATTGCAAGATAATATATCTTATTTAAATATTTCTAGATAATTAGTATTTCATGCCAAGTTTTGTCGTGTGCAAAATGTTTTGTTTGCTCCAGATTTCATTTTGATTTTCTTCCTACTTTTTAAAAAAAAACCCACAATCATAACATAAATCAGTTTGGATACTGATGACTGATGAGACGCCGAGTTACTTTCATCTGGATCCAAATTGATTCCACATGTAATCCCAGATTCGCCATTGTTAGTGAAGAAGTTAACCTCTGTCCTGCTGAACTTTAGTTTTATTTTTCCGGATTTTTTTGTTTTTCAATTTGTGTTGGGTTTTTTTTTTCAAGAAAAACAGCCGTTATAAAACTTCTTGCTTGAGTCTGAGATCATTCTTAAGCATCTGATTGGTCAGCTTGCGTAGAACCTGACCAACCAGATACTTGAGAATGATCTCAGACTAAGACTCAACAGTTTTATAACCTTGGGCACAGGTTAGTTGCTCGGTAATTAGTTTCGGGCCCGATTTCCTCGCCTTTGATTTTATTGCCGAGACGAAAATGAACCCTTTTTCTCATATAAACACATTTTCAGGCATTAACAAACAGAGAAGACCCAAATCAGATGGCTCTTATAGAAGTTGACTGATCAGGATCTGCTCTGTTTGCTTATTAAATTGTAATAGATCAGCCTCTTCGGTTTCTACCAATACCAAAACATCCTGTATACAAATGTCATTATAAAAAGTCAGTTAATAAACTTTATAGTCATTATTTTTTACATGAATATTGAACAGGGAACTTTCTGAATGACTTTCACCCTGCATCAAGGTACCAACTGTCTCCAAGACCGATGCTAAATAGAGGGGTTTTGCTGTACTCAGATACTAACTTTTGTGACCATGCACTCTTTAGCAACGCCTTGAAGAGACGAGTCTAAAGAGTGATCACAACATAGGGTTTGCAACCACGAAAAAAGAGGTATAATTCTGAGTATCACAAAACTTGCCGCTTGGGATTTGGCCAGTTTGTGCTTTTTGAATTCAGATAAAATCTTTTTTCAGCAAGTCACGTGTGCGCTCAGGATTTTGAGGCGGTTTGTGAGGAGAGCACGTGTCCACCAACAGCAACGTGTCGACAATATCCTACATACGTGTCATGTGAATGCCCTTACGGAAAAACAGGTATGCAGTGGAATAAAAAGAAGGATGTTTAACCCTTTCCTCCATGGATATTCATGTAAGAAGTAATGCCGTCATGAATATTAATATTAATTTGATTAATTTGCTATAATAGCGCATAGGGCAGCAAATTTTGACCATTGCAGAAACTGTATCTATATCATATCATAAGCAAACAGAGAAAACCCTGATCAGACGGCTCCTGATCTACTCTGTTCGCAAAGGCGTAGTAAAGGGTTAGCCCTTCAGCCGCGACCGGGCTGGCATTTGCAAACAGTTGGGATCCAGATGAGACACAGAATAACTCGGTGTGTCATAGGAGCAAATGCTCTATTTATCACAAGGGTTTCAAAACTACACTTTCTAAAATTGTCCTTTTCTCTTGTAAATGCTCCCTTTCGGTAGATTTATTCAAAGAGGTTGGGTCAAAAATATTTCTAGGGGTTAAGCGATCATTAAAAAGATATCTAAACCTGTGTCTATAAGGTAGTTTGTAGCTTAATGAAGGTCTAAAGTAATGCAAAAAGCTCCTATTGGATGGTTTTTTCCTAACTTCTGTCCTGCATTAAGAAAACAACTGCTTTTAACGATTGCTATGTTCAATAAATGAATGTTGGCTTAAGACAGATTCTACTGTTCATACATTTAACCCATTCTCCCCTAGACTATTTTTAGACCCAGCCTCTTTGAATAAATCTACCGAAAAGGAGCATTAACTATAGAAAAGGAAAATTTTAGAATTGTGTAGTTTTGAAACCATTGTGATAAATAGAGCATTTGCTCCTATGGAGCAAATGCTCTATTTATCACAATGGTTTCACAAAATAAAGTTTGCATAGGCGCAATAAGGCGTCAGTAGGAGAGAATTAGTTAAAACGGGTCTAGAATGGAAATAAACTATGTTAATAAAGTGTAATTAAACTCTTTTTTTCATATTTCTCCACCAAACCCTATCTTGCTTTAACGCATAATGAGTTGCAGCAAGATAGGGTTTGATGGAGAAATAAGAGAGTTGATATAACAGTTCACATCTTATCTACAGTGCTGTAGAATGTAGATAAATCATGCAATACATGTAACATGTTTTCATCATAGAAATGACATTTAATCCCACCCCTCCTAGTACTTTTAGATGCAACCTCTTTGAACAAATCTACTGAAAAAGAGTATTTACTAGAAAAAAAGGAGCTGTTTAGATTTGTTTTAGATGCATAATTATACATTTAGTTCAAAACAATTGTGATAACTATATATCATTTTTTCGAGATGATTCTAAAGAGTGGTCACAACATAGGGTTTGGTGGAGAAATGAGGATTTAAGTATTTGCGTACGCACCTTTATATGTTGCTCAGGATTAAATTTCAGATAAGTGAGGTTTTTACTGTACATGGTTGTTGTTTTGCAGTGTATTTTACGTTCGTTTCTGCTGCAGGTCCAGACTGTACCCTTAACGACCCATGCTTACAGAGGAAGGACAACTGTCCAAATGGCACCCTCTGTTTTGGAGAGTGTAACCCGAATGTCGTATGTAACGGTGCCGATGGTATACCGCAATGTCTCGGGTGCGTGGCTGGGTGGACGGCGAGTGACTGTCGTACCGACATTGACGAGTGTGAATGTACGTTGATTATACCATAGAAACAAGTAGTAAACATCATGAATATTCATTAAAAAATATTGGTATAATAATTTTTTTATTATCTGAATTTTATACTGGTACAATGTATATAAATACTGTATGTTTTTGCCATGACAGAAATTGTAGAATCTGATCTATATTATCCCAAAAGCAAACATCAAACCCTTCAATATGTCTGAGCTGCATGGTCTTCTCTGTTTAAATAGGCACGAAAAGTAAAGTACCTAGTTATAGTCTACTTTCAGTCCGAAGGACCGCTCAGCCGACTGTACATTTACTCCCCTGGTCACTGAGTCATTCGCCAACAATATTGAGCACTGCTAACATATGACGCAATCATGCAGCCGCAGTACCGGCGGCTATAGTGACCCTCACAGGTACCCATTTTAACCCCTGGGTGGAGAGGAGGTGCGGGTTGGAGACACAGAAAAGCGTCTCTGAAATTTCCGGGCGGGACCGGGATTTGAACCCCGGACCTCCGGACCGGCAGTCAAGCGCGTTACCACTAGACCACCTCACACCACAAAAAAGCGTTTTTGTCAGGTAAAAGGTTACAGCGTGAACTCTTTCCTGCTATGTGTTTATTTCAAATGCCAATACCTACTGGATATTAATGGACAAATTAGTTTTAATGAAATATGGTAGGTGGAATATTATAGTCATTTCAGATAGTACTAGTGAGTAAGAACATTGAAGGGCATTACGATGGAAAACAATTCTTACTTTTTCAGATTCTCCTTCGGTATGTTTGAATAACGGAGTGTGTACCAACTTGGAAGGTGACTATAAATGCAACTGTCCTACAGGCTGGGTTGGAAAAGATTGTTTTTGTAAAAAAGGTTGGTCAGTTCTCTTTACATATATATAGTAGTGTCAACCCTTTATTTAATGAATATTAATGTAAGAAATAATGAATAGGAATTGTAATTAGATATATATTTATAATGACAGTATAAACAAGTTTTTTTATCATGGCAAAATTTGTGGAATGATAACGATTTGTTCTACGTATCGGGAAACATGCCTGTATTTACCCAGGTAATAAATGTTACCCCTTTCCCTGGTCTATGTTTATTCAAAATTTCAACACCTACTAAATATTCATGGACAAAACAGTTATAATGAAATATGGAACGTGGAATATTACATGTATAGCCATTTTAGAAAGTAGATAAACAGAACTATAAATTTCTATAAGCAAACAGAGCAGACCCTGATCAGACGGTTCCTATAGGAGCCGTCTGATCTGGGTCTACTCTGTTTGCAAATGCATGAAAACACGTTTCTATGAAGGAAAGGGTTAAACAATATGGGAAGTATGTGAGTATCCGCTGTGATTCGAACTCGGGATTTCCTGAACAGGGGGGTGGACGTTTTACCACGGTCTAATTAGACTAAATGGTTGGATGAGAATGGTCACCACAAAACAACATACCTGTACAATAACTGCTGCTGTCATTTACAGGAACCTCGTGTGACTCCCAAGGGGTGCAGAAGCTGGACCAATACACCGGCATTACTGAAGACAACGAATACACGAAGAAGGACGATAACAACTCGGCAGAGAGTCTTGCATTTTGCAGAAGTCTATTTTTACACATGTATTTCATTTGTCCGTTTCTTTTGGGACTTTTGTAAACAAGACAGGCCTGAAAACACAGCGTTGTTGATGGACATAAATTTTAATAAAGATCTCGTGCCATTCGTTTACTAATGATAAGTAATTACAGTAACACTCCTCTAAACCGGACGTTTAATTTAATATAAATACATTGTATCGATCTTGGAGACTGGTGGCAGCTTAATGCATGGTGAAAGTCATGCAGAAAGCTCCTCTAGGAGCTTTCTGTATGACTTTCATCCTGCAATAAGCAGCCATCTGCTTATAAGTATCTAAATTCTACTTTACTAGAATTCCAGTTTAGAGCGTTTTATTGTATTGAGAATATTACTGAATCAGTATCAAGACAATAAGTAAACCATATCTGTAGCGACCACCCAAAATAAGTAAATAATGGTGTTTTTAAGACAAGTGGTAGCTTAATAAAGGGCGAAAAATATACAGAAAGCTCCTCTAGAGACAGAGATATAAAATGATAGACTGGCTTATTGTGCTTATATGTGGACAATAAATGTGGTTGACTGGCTCTGTAAGTATGAAAGTATAAATGAAGGGGTGATAACTGTAGTTGATATTCTGTTTTATCATTGGAACAGTTACTGTTCTTTAAATGTTTGCTGGACATGTGTGGATGGCTCTGAAGTATCCGGGTTTACAGAAAACCCTCTCTGAACCGAACATTCAAATTAGTATCAATGTCGGTCTTTAACCCATTACCTCATATGCTATTTTTAGATACAACCTCTTTGAACAAATCTACCGAAAAGGAGCATTTACTACTGAAAAGGAAAATTATAGAACTGTGTAGAGTTGAAACCAATGTGATAAATAGAGCATTTGCTCCTATGGAGCAAATGCTCTATTTATCACAATGGTTTCACAAAGTGACTTTTACAGGAGTGTCAAAAGGCGTCTATATGCGGGAATGGGTTAAGACACGTGACAGCTTAATGCAGGTGAACGTCATACGGAACGCTCACAAAGGAGCTTTCTGTATGACTTTCACCCAACATTAAGCAGTTGTTCAGATGGCGTTTACCAGGTGCGGATCCAGGACTTCAGATTAGGGGGGGGGGGGGCGTAGAAATTTTTTTGGAAGGGGAGGGCGTAGATTTTTATGTTTGATGACGTAAATATATACAGTAAAACCTCTCTATAACGGCCACTAAATTACATCAAGTATTGTGTGTTAAAGACAGGTGGCTGCTTACAGCAAGGTGAAAGTAAAACGGAACGCTCCTATAGGAGCGTTCTGTTTTACTTTCACCTTGCTTTAAGCAGCCATCTGTCCTTAATACCAACTAATTAACACAATTTAATGGTCGTTCCAGAGAGGTTTTACTGTATATATTACTAAAAAAATGTTTTGGCAATTTTAGCGGGCGTACGCTGGCTCCACCCCCCCCCTTTCCCCCTCTAAATCCGCACCTGTTTACTGTACAGTAAAGCCTCTCTATACCGACCATTCAATGTATCATAAACATCGGTCTTGGAGCCTGGTTGTGGCTAAATGCAAGATGAAAGTCATGCAGAAAGCTCCTCTAGAAAATTCCTAGATGAGCTTCCTGCATAACTGTCATCGTGCATTAAGCGGGATTTTACTGTATTTGTATGAAGTATATTGTTTTAATTATTTTCTTACTTTTGCTATATACATGTATAACATGATAGTATCTGCTTAACCCTTTACTTCATGAATATTCATGTAAGAAATAATGACATTATGATCATTGATTAGGTTAATTGTTATACAGTACTAGCAAATGACAACATGAATATTTAGCCATGTCAGAAACTGTAGAATAATATCTATATTATTTCCTAATCAAACAGAGCAGACCATGTTTATACGGCTTCTGCAGGAGCAGTCTGATCTGGGTCTACTCTGTTGACAAAGGCGTAGAAAGGTGTAATTATGGAGTACACGATTAAAAGAAAAAAAACACGCATAGCCCTTTACACGATAAAGGCGCGTCTTTTTAAGCCTTTGCGAACAAAGTAGACCCAGATCATTCGTTCCTAAACAATCCGTTTGATCAGTGACTACTCTGTTTTCTTATAACACTATATAGATCTGATTCTACCGTTCCTGTAAATAGTATAAAAAACATTTTGTTTTCATATTTTCAGCTTGTTTTATACAAATTCAACTACTGTCCATTTCAATTTACTTTGTCACTGAATTTGAATCGAGAATTTTTTTCATTTCTTACCGGATCGGGATCAAATTTAAACCACTTGTGTCATCGTTTTTCAGGAACTCTGTGCCCGAGTTTCCCTTTAATCCATATTTAAATAAAGATTTTATGCATAAAAACAATGTTTTCCCATTGTAAACACGTTCATTTCAAATTGCAAATGGCGGACGATTGACGTCGAGTGGAACGTTCGAATTTAACTAAGGGTAATTATAGCTCTTAAAAGTTGACGTCATACACGAACTTACGTCATTTATTTCATATCAGTATGCAATTCACCCCTGTTGAAAAATGATACGCTCCACGATCCATACATACGGCAGCCATTTGCAAAGAAACAGCTGATCGAATTAGCATGTAGAAAATGCATTTTCGGCATTTTATTCCTTGTTACTGCATGATATTGAGGGATATTTAGCATGGGAGTTCCTGAAAAACGATGCGATCAAATGAAGTATATTTAAGGTCAGTCTGACTCGAAATGAAAAAAATATCGACTAAAATTCAGTGACAAAGTAAAATGAAATGGACAGTAATTAATATTCATGATGTTATAATTTCTTACCTAAATATTCACGAGGTAAGGGAGGAATGTGTGATCATATTTTGAATATTAGATATTTCCTTATTGATAGTTTGTTGTAATTGTCCCATCACAAACATTTATCACCAATTCCCCGTTATCACACATTCGCCCATTTAAGCCTGTAATTCCTAGTGAGCTCGTCCAAATATCTATGAGGAACCATTCTAATTTTGCATTTGAAGGTGCTTTTGTGGATTTTTTTCATGTGAACTGGGTGACGGTTGAATTCTTATTAATTGTATATATATCCCCTTCTCCTGTATTACCGTTCCCGGAAATATAGGAATCGAGGATAATACAAAAAGGCAAAAATACACTATGACTACAGTCGTGGAGAACAAAGAGTGGACATCTGCAAGCAGTATAGACCAAGATCAGACACCGTATTTGAATATGTCGTCACTGTCTATCACTATAACGGCAAATTCAACGTTTTCTACGCTTTAACTCTAGTAGCCTAGTACATGTAGACAATCCTTTCTCCATATAGTAACTTTGTAAATAGAGTAGACAAAGACCAAGATCAGACGGTATGCCCCGTTTGCTTATGACATAATATAGATATGATTTTTAAATTTCTACCAATACCAAAACATTCTGTGTACATACGCCATTATAAAAATCCAGGTAATAAATATTCATTAAGTCATTATTTCTTACATGAATATTTAACAAGGAAATGATTAATCGACATCTCATCTAGCTACAAACTGCTTGCAAAGGTTACCAAATATTTGACCGTGTTGTTGAAATTAAATAATAATAATAATAAAGACTTTATTTAACGAGAGTAATCATTTGGTTATGACCAATCTTCTATGAGGCCCTCAACAGAGAGAAAACATATATACAATTTGTAATGCTTTCATAATAATTTTGCATAAGCACCAACCTTGCACTGGTGAGTTAACCCATAATGTGTGCTAAGCACGATTTTTTACCACACACAGTGTAGACCCAGATGAGTGAGTTCCTGTAGGAGCCCTCTCATCAGGATCTGCATTGCTTGCAATGGGAAATTGAAATTCAAATTCAAATTCAAAAATCGTTGGCTCTGGTGCAAAAAGGTTGCATGTGGAATGCATCGGTAAATGCAACCCCATTTCACCGAGGTGACGATTTAGATCGATTCTAGAACTAACGATATCAGTGACAAACTGCATCATGTACATAGACTGTGTCAGCAAAAGATGACATGGATAAATGACGTCATGAATTTTCAGGCGGTTGAGACTTACCTTAGGACTATTTTTAAACGCTGGGAATTCCATTAATTAATACATAAATACTTAAACTGCTCTGATCTAATATTTCGACCACTAAGGGCCTTTGTCAAAGATTATCATGTCAAAATACACGTCACATTTTTGTTACATGCATTCAGCCATAAAATCAAAGAGAATAATGTTGATCCAGCGTCGTCATGGTGACATTGGTTTTTTTTTTTTAAATGTCATGACGTCATCAAAATGACGTCATCAAATGACGTCATGGGTGCAACGACGTCATGCATGCATTAGCGCATTGTCCTCTTTGATGTTACAGCCAAATGGTCTGTACGTTCTCAGCCTCCATATCCAATCAGTTTCATGGATCTGTCTTTCAGTTCTACATGCATGGAACATCCGTTTCAAAACTACAAATCTCACATCATCACTGCTATGACCACCGATTCCAAAATGTCTGTTTATTGGCTTCTCTCTCTCATGCCTCACATCACTCAAATGTTCTTTCATTCTCTCCCGAATTTCTCTCACAGTTTCACCGACATTATTAGTTATACAGTTCTTTCCCAGGGTACATGACGATTTATTCCCGGCTGAGGAAAATCATGTTGCCCGAGCCGTTAGGCGAGGGTTACATGATTTTACCAGCCGGGAATAAATCGTCATGTACCCTTGGAAAGAACTGTATAACGAATTTATTATACTGCAAAGTTTTACGGTTCGGATAATTTATATAAATCCATGTTGGCATGTTGAATCACTAAACGCTCTAATTCCCCTAAAAGCGTCCCAATACATTTATTTCTACCCGAAGGTATCCGAAGTGGTGTGTATTGTATTTCATCAGCGTTCGTGTTATTATAGATGGCTGGACCATATAATAACTCCTCTAAAAACTTTTTTATTGGTCATTTCAAACAATGATGTTTTTTAATTCATTCCTGCATTGTTTTCTTTACGTACCAATAGTTGTCTATTATGAATTTTGCCATTGTTTAGCCGAGTCGAGAAGTCGGTCTTTTGGTTTCTGACCATAATATGTGGGGCCTGCCATGGGGAATGTCTATGTACCCTGTCAGCTCACAGGGTACATGGACTCATGTACACGGCTAATTAACCAATCAGAAGTGAGGATTTTACTTTGCAGTATAATAAACACCATTATATCGCATTTACTGCATTTAATTGCATATACTACATTTCTTTCTCTACAGTTAATAGTAAACTGATTGCCTATTTGTGTCACTTATACTTGACATTTCAAGAATACTGCAAGTAGCACAACCCTGTGAACAGACTGTATTGCTTGGTCTAACAATCCTGTTAGTTTTTGAATGCACCAGTGTGTCACATAGATTTTTATCACGCCTGAATGCTACGATTGGCAGTTGTTGGAATACTTCTTTAAGCCGGTCTGATTGATGCAAAACTTTTGAATTTTTTTTACAATGTAATGTATATTTGGTAGCAGATTTGAATACGTCAAAACTAAAGGGACCCTATTCATTTTCATATTAGATCTAACTGTTTGTTTCTTTACTAATGTGGCTGATCTGTCAAGTTTATCCACCCTTACCAACTGATTTTCTATCATCCTGCAATGAATTTGTAACGGTGTAACACTGGCAACAAGACCATTAACAACAGTGGAATACAGCAAACATTGAAGGCCCTGCTAATAGGACCCAGATTGGAGTCCTCCGGTCAGAGACCACTCGGTTTGCTACAATATGACATATCTCACACAAAACAGGCAATCTGTTATAAATCACATCAAGGTAGGCTATTAAAACCCAGAAGATGTGCCACAAACAGTAAAGACCCTGACTATAAAGATTTAGCAATCACTTCTCCATAAATCAGGATCCACACCTTTTGCAGAATAAGAACAAAGACAAACAGTGAAGAGCCTAATCAAAGGAACTTTTAAATAACAGTTAACTTGTGAATAAATGTCAAGAATAGGGGTGAAATTGAAACACATGTCTGTTTTGTGAAAGAACTATAATACTGAAGATGTATTAATCGTTTAGCTTTGTCGACTGTAAATACAATTTTTTGAATTGAATAACCGGACTGGCATTTTTCACATGATAAGGCAGGCTGTTCCAAATGGATGATCCGGAATAAATAAACGATTTTCTAAACAATTCAGTTTTAGGTCTAGGTGAGTAGAGTTGAAAGTTAGAAGATGATCTCAGCGTTCTATCATGAATGTTAGAAGTATGAGTGAACATATTTCTCAGGTAATCTGGAGAAAGGTCATTGAATATTTTATATAATAAAACAGCTTTTTGAAATTTTACTCTTTCAGGAAACGTTAACCAGTTAAGTTCATTGAATAGATCTTTAGATGGGGTGGAAAAAACCTTTGTCAAGTATAAGTCGTGCGGCTCTTTTTTGAAATCTTATGAGTTTATCCACTTGTGAATTGTTACAGTTTCCCAATATAATACAACAGTAATCAAGATGGGGTAAAATATATATGTTGAAAAATACTTTTCGTATTGGAATAGAAATGAATGATTTAATTCTAGATAACAAATATAACAACGAATTGCATTTTTTCAGAACAACGTCGACTTGTTTGTCCCAAGTAAGAGTTTTGTCAATTACAATTCCTAACAACCTTTCCTCGGAACTATAATTTATTATTTCATTGCTAAGTTCTATACAAGGCAACCAGTTTTGAATGCGTTTAGCATTGGGTTTAGATGCAATTATCATCGTTTTGGTTTTTGCTACATTGATAGACATGCGATTTGAAACACACCAGGAGTTAACATTAAATAGATCTTGAGTTAGAGATTCAACAACTTGATTAACAGATGAACTATGAAAAGAAAGTGTGGTGTCATCAGCAAAGATATCAGGCGTAGAATGAGTGGTTGTAAGTGGTAGATCATTTATAAAGATCAAAAATAACAATGGCCCTAAAATCGAGCCTTGAGGAACTCCTGATACAACTGGTTTTTGGTCTGAGCTCACCCCAGATACTTGAGTTTGTTGGAGTCTATTTTCCAAATAAGAAGAAAACCAAGAATGAGCACCCCGGTCTACTTTATATTGCTTTAACTTTTTAATAGTATACCATGATCAACCAAATCAAACGCTTTCGAAAGATCAAGAAATATTGTACCTACAATTTCATTTTTGTCAATGGCAGCATTCAGTCGTCTAATAGTTTGATTAGAGCAGTTTGACAAGAGTGGTTCTTTCTAAAACCGGACTGCCTAGAGTAAAACAAACTATTAGTTTCAAAATATTCTTTTAAATGAACACTTACATGTCGTTCAAAAATTAAAGAAATTATTGGTAAAATAGAGATTGGCCTGTAATTTGCTTTATCAGTCTTTTTCCCCTTTTTGTGAATAGCTACGACTTTTGCATTTTTGAATTTTTGTGGATAAATGCCGGTTTGTAAGCTGTTGTTATAACTTTTTGTAAGCACAGGAGCAATAACGGATGCAGACATCTTAAGAAATCTGGCACTCAGGCCATCAGAGCCTGTAGCCTTACTAGTATCAAGTGATTTTAATTGCTTTTCAACAAAAGATACACTAACTTTGGGAATGACGAAATAGGGTGTATTCTTAAGTTTCTCCTCGATACTGTCTGAACGAATTCTGGTTTTGTTATTGATATCATGGATCTGACTATTTCTTTGTACTGTTTGAAACACCGCGCAAAAATGATCATTTAAAACATTAGCTGAAATTGATGGATCTGTAATAGGTATTCCGTTTGCATCATCAATATAATTCGTGTGTATCTGTGTTTTAAAGCCAGTTAGGTCGTGAAGACTATTCCAAAGATCTTTTGTATTACGGTTTTTCAATGAAATCTTGTTGTTGTAAAATTGCCGCTTTGATTCAGTTTTTGTAATTAATACTGCCTTTCTTCTTATGAAAGTCATCTCTTATTTTTATTGCTTGTAATATGTCGGGGTTCATCCAGCTTGGTTGGTTAATTCTTTTGACTCGTCTTTTTCTTTGTGGAGTATGTTTATCTAAATAAAATCGATTTAAAAATATCTAAGAATAATTCAGTTGAATCGTCAGGAGCATCGTATGTATCCACGAGAAACCAAGGTTGGCCTGATAGATCTTCTAGAAATTGATTTTCATTAAAATGCTTCATAGATCTGTAGGTTATTGTCTTATGTACAGGACCTTTCATATGATTTGACGATATTTTGCGAGTAATACAAACAGGATAGTGATTACTTATTGCATAACATGGTACTATGATATCAGAAATATTAAGAGGAGTGGTAGAAAAAACATGATCTATCAATGTAGCAGAATGCAATGTTACTCTTGTGGGATCATGAACTAACTGATTAAAATTCATTGATTCCATCAGTTCAAGCCAGGATTTAGAATTGTAATCTGTTTTCATCAGATCAAAATTAAAGTCTCCAATGACTATACATTCCTTTTCATCTGATAGTGCTTTTTCAGTTATAAAGGTAAAGTCTTTGATCCATTGGACTTTGGACGAGGGTGGCCTGTAAAGGTATGATAATATAAATGGTTTTGAATTAGACTGCTTAATTTCAATACATATTGATTCAACAAAATTGGTTTCGAGGTCGTGTCTTTGGTCACATGGAATTTCATCTCTAATGTAAATAACCAGTCCCCCCACCTACAGTATTTCTATCTTTACGAAATATTTTGTAGTTGTTGATATTTAGTTCATTATTTGAAAAAGTGTCGTTTATAAAGGTTTCACATACACAAAGAATATCAATATCTTGTTTTGATAAAAGTAGTTTGATTTCATCTAATTTTGGATACAGGTAGTGAATATTTAAATGAACTATTTTTAATCCTTTGTTTCTAAACCATGGCTTGGAACTGTTTGGGCTTTCTGTTACACATTCTTTATAAGTACATGAAAAGTTATCAACTGTACTATGATTATGTATAGAGCATCCATTCGAATTTTCAGAAATCAACTGGGCCTCATGGTTTAAACAATTCATATCAACACCAGTAACATCAGAATTGGAAAAGTCACATGAATATTGATAGTAGTTTTGTTGAACATCTGAATGAAAGGAAAGTTCTTGAGTATCCAATTCAAAATACATGTAGCTATCATTTAAATCCGTAGATATTTAATGGTTTTAGAAAATAATAAATACGGTAGAGTCTCGCTAAAGCGACCATATTATTATTGACATCGTCTGTAAAAGCATGCGGTTGCTTAATGCGAGGCAAAAGTAATACAAAAGGCCGCTATAGGAGCTTTCTGAATCACTTTATCCTGCATTATATATGCTACCACATGGTTTAAAAACTCAGAAGTATGCTTCTTTTGAGTGGCCGTATTAACAAGACTTAACTGTGTATAACAGTTTGAGTCATATAATACTGACACGACTGATGTAATGTTTACGTAATTACAATGTACCCACTATGACACTCTGTCGCATGTTTCCGCGTTTGCAAAAGTTCATATTCTTTTTCTTACTGTTTTTTCCTAGTTACATTGTAATTGAAAGACGCATACCAAGGCTCACGCCTTATCGTTTTTGTCAACTAATTAAATAAAAATGATAAGAAAGAAATACAGGCAGGAGCATCTATATATCAAGAAAAGTGTCCGTTTGGGCCTAAGTGACACCAGCATCGTATCGATAGAATGCACTCTCTCAGGAAGTTGCGGCATTTTCTTAATTGCGTCTGCCAGATGACTTAAATGATTAATTTTCTGTCATCAGTTCCATTTCCTCTTTACAAGTCACGTGGTATTTCAACTGTTATCCCGTTGTGAACAAATAATGCCTACTTAAATTTGGTCCCGGTTCAAGTTTGACTACATCCGAATAGATTAAACTTTTGAAAAACTACTGACCGAGCGTCAAACAGCTTGGATCCTAAGGAGACACCGAATTACTCGACGTCTCATCTGGATCTAATCTGTTTGAAAATGCTGATAAGGTGGCGGATAGCGGGATACTGGTTTAGATACAGTAAACCCCTCTAATGCGACCAGCGAAAAGGGGAATAATTCATAGTGGCAGTGGCAGAGGCAGGTGGTAGCTTAATGCAGGACGAAAGTTATGCAGAAAGCTCCTATAGGACTTTCGTCCTGCATTAAGCAACCACCTGCTTATAAAAACAGGTATGTTTGTTCACTAAGTGGTCGCATTAGAAGGGTTCTACTGTGTTGTACTATCTAGTCATAGTACATTGATCGACAGGTGACAGTATCGAACTGAATCTGCGATGAATGTCGTTGTAGGTCTTTCTGAACAAAAGATCCATTATCCCATTCCTCCATACTGACGCCTTTTGACGACTCTGTAAAAATCACTTTTTGAAACCATTGTGATAAATAGAGCATTTACTCCTATTCGAGAGCAAATGCTCTATTTATCACAGTGGTTTCAGGACTACACAATTCCAAACATTTCCTTTTCTCTAGCAAATGTTCCTTTTCGGTAGATTTATTCAAAGAGGTTGGATCTAAAATAGCCTATGAGGGAATGGGTTATGTGCGATTTTGAAGAATTTACTAAATACATGTATGCACTATACAACAATGTTTACTTCTGCAAATCACCAAGACGGAATAACTAAGGTGCTTATAATTTTCCACCAGTTTTACTGACGCAACCCTTTATACCATTATAGATACGCTATTAGCTCCTATGCAAACAGAGTAGACTCAGATCAGACAGTTCATGTATGCTCTGTTTGTTTATGAAATAATAAAGTTTCTGCCACGGTCCTTGTGTTCATGTGCCACTATAAAAATCATGATGTCATCATTTCTTACATCGATATTCAAGGGGTAAAGAGCTAGCTGAAAAAGAATCCTGTTGAATGTTGCCATAAGTTACAGTAAAACCTCTCTATAACGGGCACTAAATTGTGTTAATTACATGTAGTTGGTATTTAGGGCAGGTGGCTGCTTAAAGCAAGGTGAAAGTAAAACAGAACGTTCCTATAGGAGCGTTCTGTTTTACTTTCACCTTGCTTTAAGCAGCCACCTTCCTTTAGCACAAAATACTTGATGTGATTTAGTGGCCATTATAGAGAGGTTTTAGTGTATATTCCATTTTTAAATAAATACAGGTAGAGTGTCAAATAGTTTTGATCCTCATGAGACGGTACGTTTCTGAAAATACGATGTTTGTGTGTATACGAGGTAGGTCACGAATTCGCCATTAGCGTACAAATATATTCATATTCGTGTTGATCAGCAACTTCAAGTCAAGTTTCACGCAATGTAAAATATATTTTAACGCTGAGAGACACAATGTTATGATGATGGGTTTGGTTAAGCCTTTGTAAACAGAATGGACCCTGACCAGACGGGTCATGTAGGACTCCTGATCAGAACCTGTCCCGTTTGCTTATGGAATAATGTAGATATGATTCTACAGATTTTTTTCATGGGCCAAAAACTCCCTTCTTGAAATACCACTATAAAATCAGCATGGTGTTATAATTTCTAACATGAATATTCATGAGTTAAGGGGCTAAAATCGTGCTTAATCCACTGAATGTCAGTCAAACACAGAGCGTATCACTGTTTGCTTGTTTCCACGACCTACCGATATTGTCGGTTTTTGTTATGAATACAAACCGGACAAAATTGTCCCGAAAGAAGAACTGTTGTCATTTTAAATACATGTACTTCAAATTCAAACATTGTTTTTTTTCGTGATAATTTGAATATCACTTAAACCTATCAATCATTTTAACTCTTTTACTGCCAATGACGCATTATGTGATTACGTATGCAGACACTCTGAATTCAGAGGAAATGGTGTTTCATCAGGATCCAAAGAGCTTGTCACTGTATTGGAAACGGACGACATATTTTGCTGGCGACAATACTTCCCAGAGAAAGAGTAAATATCGTTGTTGTGTTGATTGACTGACTTTTTCTTTCTAATTTCTTTAGTAAGCAAAGGGTTTTATGATTACTACGGTGACACATGTCTGCCACCACTTAAACCATTTCCTAAAAAAACCGCATTTCTGTGCCTCTGTAATAGTCACCTGTTGAAACCACTGTGAATAGGAGCAAATGCTCTCTTTAACACAATTGCTTCGAATTACAAAATTCCAAAAAGTTCCTTTTCTCCAGTTAATGCTCCTTTTCGGTAGATTTATTCAAAGAGATTGGATCTAAAAATAGCCTATGAGGGAAGGAATGGGTTAACCACCTAAAATTCAAGAACATGTTCGTGTTAATATGTCACATAAGAGACTAACTAGTTAGCATTTCAGAAATTATCTGTCACATAAGTGAATAACGAGAAAATTATCTGAAAAGTCAAATCTCGAATATTGTTTGCAAAGTCATGGAAAGGCGTTAGTATGTAGGAATGGGTTAAGAGTTACTTATAACTGGAACAGTAAGTTTAGGTCGTATTCACGAATTCAGTAAATACAGTAACGGATAAAGTTATGGATACTGGATACGAAAAGGCCACTTTTCTTAATTAATTATGTAACATTTGATAACTTTTTCGAAAAATATGTAAACTATTAACACGAAACTGTTCTCTAACGTTATGTGAGTATGCGGTAGCAATAATATGACACCATATATTACAGATGTAGGCTAGTTCGAATTAGAAATGTAGACTTTGGTATGCCCTGTGTCCTGTCCGGGATTCCCGTCGCATTTCATTGTATACACGCGAGGGGTGTACAGTAAAACCTCGGAATCTTATTTTTAAGTAAAGGAGAAATAAGAACCTTTAGACGGTTTGCTGCTCAATGCAGAATGGAAATCATGCAGAAAGCTTCCATGTGGAGCTTTCAGCATGCCTTTCATCCTGCATTACGATGTCGCCAGTCTTTACAATCGATAATGATACTTGTTTGAGTGTTCGAATTAGCGAGGGTTTATTTTACTTGAAATCGGTGAAGTGCAGTTACATTACGTAATTATTATGCATGAGCACGGAGAGAAAACAGACTGAAATGCACTGCATACTGGGCATGTCGTTATGACATAGGAGGTAAGCGATAGGAGTATAGCGATACTCGAAAGGCACTTTCTGAAAAGTATGGATATACATGTATGTATAGTAAAACCTCGCTAATCCGAACGCTCGCTACTTCGAACACTTAAGACAGATGGCAGCTTAACGCATTCCCTCCTATACTATTTTAGACCCAACCTCTTTGAATAAATCTACCAAAAAGGAGCATTTACAAAAAAAAAAAAAAGATTTAAAAACAACTGTGTAGTTTAGAAACCATTGTTGTTAATAGAGCATTTGCTCCTATGGAGAAAATGCTCTCTATTTATCACGATGTCTTCAAAACAATGACTTTTACAGAAGCGTCAGTTGGAGGGAATGGGTTAATGCTGCGTAGAAATCACGTAAAAAGCTGGCATGGGAACGTTCTGGTTGACTTCAGCTCTACATAAACAATCATGGTCCATGCTTATAAAGCTTTTAGTTGAGTCTGAGTTTCGTTCTCAAGCTTTTGATTGGTCAGATTTGAGTTCTCAAGCTTTTGATTGGTCAGATTTGAGCCAAAGGCTCAAATCTGACCAATCAAAAACTTGAGAACGAACTCAGACTCAACTAAAAGCTTTATAAGCATGAACCCAGATGTCTAAAACCTTATCATTGCGAATTTTGCTTTTATTTTTCTTTCAAAACAGTCGTGAAAGTTAAAAAAAAGAGTTAACAAAAGATAAGCGACATATTTAACCAATTATTCCATGATTATTCATGTTAGATATAATTAAATTATATAATGCATATCAATTAGCTGATGTTTTGTAATGGCACATTAAGGGAGGAGTGTTTAGCCATATCAGCCTTTTATTATTCCATAAGTAAACAGAGCAGACCCTGATCACACGCGTCACATCGGAGCCGTCTGAACTGGGTCTAATCTGTTTGCAAAAGCATTAAAGAATTTTTTAAATAGATTCAGATAGTTCCTTATAAGGCTACTGGATTCCTATAATGTTAACCTTTAGCCTTCTGCGGGTGGTGGGTAATTAGACTAATTACCTATGCAAAGGGTTTGGATCCAGATGAGACGCCGAGTAACTATGCTTCTCATCAGGATTCAAACTGGGTGATATAATATACTCTGATTGTGTCGTTGAAAATAAATGCAAAATAAATCCACTGAGACAACTGAGGTTGATGTTATTTTCTACCATTAATTAAACGTTTTCTCAGCAGGCATATGGTTAAATAAGCTGATTCACTTTAGGAGCTCCAGTTCACTTATATCATGAATGTTATTACATAAGTCTAAAGACGAAGGTTATCTAAAGCAAATTTACAGGACATTTAAGAACTTTGGTTTGGCATTTCTTTCAAGCATTTAGAAGCTCTAAAAATTCGACATTTGCAGTAGGTGGACTTACAAAGACCCGAGACGAGTTTTCAATGAGACGAGGCTCTAATAACAAGGAGAAACAAATTGATTCTCCTGGTACACACTTGGACAACATAGTTGTAGACATGGAAACCTTAAAAATACCTCCCTCTCTTCAAACATGAACAATTAACTAAAGTAGCTCTTCTTGACAGAGAACCGAATTCTTGTGAACTGCCTTGATTGAAGAGCTGTCAGTGTTTTTGTTCGCTAAGTGTGGCCTTGACCTAGACGAGTGTCGAGTGCAAGTTGCACTAACTGCAGTAGGTAGAACAGGTCTTAAGCGACCATTCATTTATTGAAAGTACGAGTCTTAAAAGCAGGTGGTTGCTTAATGAAGTGCTCAAATAGGAGCTGTCTTCATTATTTTCTACCTACTTAAGCTGTCATCTGTATTGAAAACCCAGAATTATACTTCTTTTCAATGGTCATTTAAGACAGGTTTTACTGTACCTTTATAAGTATTTTGTTTTCTTAAAAAATGTCAAAGTTTGATTTACATTGACTTTCTTTTGAAAATGCTATTAGTGTCCAGGTGCGGATCCAGGATTTCAGACCCGGGGGGGGGGGGGGGGGGGGGGGGTCTGCGTAGATAAAAATTGGATGACGTCACTAGTGTCTTTGTAATGCATGTTGAGAAAGAGCGTAATTGGCTATTTGGCAGATGCATATCTTGCAAAGTTTGCAAAATGAATTAGATCTATATTTAGATACGTTACGCATTGTTTTATTGATATTTATTAGATATGTATCTAATAGAATTACATGTATTCAAAAATATGTGTTTGGGGGGGGGGGGGGGGGGCGAACGCCGGCTCGACCCTCTCTAAATCCGCGCCTGGTGTCAGCCTATTTGAATCATGATGATGCACCGAAATGCTCGTCGTCTGATCTTGGTCGGAACTATTTGGATCCTGGTGAGGCACCAAGATGCCCAACGTCTGATCTGGATCGAAACTGTTTGCAACAATTATCATGAGTTCGACCAATGGAGTGAAGCAACGACAGTTTGCATTCAGTTCTCGAATAGGTTTTCAACTGCGAACTTAAGTTTAACACACGCCATGCCTTCCCATTTTGCTATACAGTAGAACCTGTCCTAAGCGGCCATTCATTTATTCAGTATAGGAGTCTTAAAAAGCAGGTGGTTGCTTAATACAGGGGCTAAAGGTAATTTTGTCCTGCATTAAGCTACCACTTGCCTATCAGATTCATAGTTAGACCTCTTTTTAATGGACGCTTAAGTCAGGTTCTACTATACATTTCTATGTTCTATCTCATCCTTTCTAATGCTGGAAAAGTCCGCTTAAACCTTAGCCTGTTACAATATTTGCTTCTTCCGAAAAGATAAAGCTTTTAATATACGATTAACTTAGTTTCAAATACAGTGAACCCTCATTACAACGGAGGTGTTTGTTTCCAGACACTGTGCTGGTATAACGAGGTTGCCGTTATAACGAGTTTAAATATGAAAGGAACCATATGTCCAGTTTTAAACTGGTGCCAACAGGTGATCGCTTAATGCAGAACACAAGAAGTGCAAAAAGCTCCCTTTGGGAGCTTTTTGCACTTCTTGTGTTCTGCATTAAGCGATCAACTTTGTTATTGGCATTGCACCTATTTATTCAGTGGTTGTTTCAAAGAATTAACGGTAAGTTTGTTTCAATGCATACTGCCGGTATAACGAGGGTGCCATTGTAACGAACGCCGGTATATTGAGGGTTCACTGTAGTTTGGATCGCGATGAGACGCCGAGCTACTCAGCGACTCGTCTGGACACTTGTAAGCTGTTTGTAAATGCCAGTTAGGTCGCAGTTACCTATCTAAAAAGTTCTCGGTTCTTGTTCACTAAAAGTTTGTAGAAGTTTCCCTGTAGTTTTGTCACGCGCAACAGAGAGGATTAGCCATGAATGTCAATACTGTTTGATGAGAGTAATCTCGTTAGAACGTGAACAAACACGAGAGTTCAATACGATTGTCCAGATCTTATTCAATTAAATATTTTATTTGGCACTTTTAATATTTATATTTTTTATGAAAGAACGTGTCACATGTCCTGATTTTTGCAGGCACTTCCACCTTAACCCTTATCCCGCTATCCGTGAACTGACTCGCATTGGCAAACAGCTTGGATCCAGATGGGACGTTGAATAACACGGAGTCTCAACATGATCCAAGCTATTTGACACTCAGTAAATAGTTTCTCAAAAGCTAGACCGAATCGGAAGTAGTGAAATTTGCATCAGATCTGGATTTGAGCAGCCCTTGCTGTTCACCACAGGGTGAAGATTAATCTTTAACATGTTGGGCAAGTTTTCGTCAATATAAAATAATTATGTTCTTATAGGGCTACAGATAAAGGTGCATGCCCAAATACTAAATTCGTCATTTCTCCATCAAAGCCTATACTGTGACCACTCTTTAAACTCTTCTATAGAGTGGTCACAGTATAGGGTTTAATGGAGAGATAAAAGAGTTATTCTTGAAAATGTTTGAATTTACACATCTCATCTGGAGCCATTTTCTTATACAGATTTCAAAGCAATCGGAGAGTCAAACAGTAAATCAAATCTGGAAAGACGACATGTTACTCGGCGTCACATCTGGATCCAAACTGCGTTATTAAACTTCTTACTTGTTTTGAATTGGAGCTTTCAAAATCATGCCACGAATGCAATAATATAAGACAAACATGAAGAGAAATATATACAATATAATATACACTTAATTGGAAGTTAAACTCTTTCACTGCCTCACTCGCAAGAAAGCGACTCGCGTGGCTTTCTTTTGCAAACTGTCTGGATCCAGATGAGACGCAGAGTAACCCGGGATCCAAACGGTTTGACATACCACTGACGCTTTAGAGATGAACTCGAATGAAATAATACTGTGAAACTTAGAGCCGACGACATTGTTTGCAGACGAAACTGGCACCAAGGAGTTAAGCTGAAGTTCAACTCCCAACACACTGGGCACGTTGCCATCTAGTCTACACGGCTTCCTATATACAAACATTTTTATAATACATGTACATGTACATGTATTTCTTCTACACGCCACTAATTAAGTTCATTTGATACCCATTTTGAGAACTTTAATTAGACTGACATACTTGTACATGTAATAGCAAACAGTGCAGACGCTATTCAAAGTTGGTCTGTCCAAATACTGAGAGTAATAAGGGTACATGTATATGAATTGAATCCATTGCAAAGTCTGGTTAATACACACATATTTTTTTCCAGATTTCAAACCAATTGCGGCAACCATCGCAATTTTGCAGGTAACACTATAAAGGCCAAATTTTATTTCAATATGTATGCTTTTTTTCATTATATGAAAGTTAAATCTTGTATGGTAAACAATTCGGTCTTAACTTTTTTACCCCCACGTGCGTCGTCCTGGGCGAGACTTAAGGAGCCTACCAACTGTGTTTACTTTGTTCTTTTCAAGATTAGACAGTATCTGAAAAGCCTCAAGTGTCATTATGTGGCAGTATGTCTTGTCGATGACTATGTAAACATTTTTAAGGAACAGAACAGAACATACTTTTATTTTCAACTTGTAAAAAGTGTAACTCACTACTTGTTCTCAATATCGCTTTCCTTTTTCTATTATTTCCTCTTCATTTTAAAAATCTTTGGAATAATACACGTTTTCATCTGAAAACTGTCTGCTTAGAAAAGTCATGGTCTATACAAATGAACGATGGGTGAAATAAAAAATTATGAAAATTAGTTTGATTCGTTGATACATCGTTTGTGTTTCCATATACATGTAGGTCATATTATATAGTAAACCTTACAAATGCGACGACTTTATGAATAAAGATACGTGTCTTTAAAAACAGGTGGTTTTATGAAGGAGCTTTCTACATAACTTTCGTCTAGTATTAAGCTATCATCTGGTTTTAGACCCAGATTTAGGCCTCATTTTGTTGATCGCTTTAATAGAGGGATTTCATAATATACATAGAATTTTATAAAACTTTTTGTTTGAGTCTGAGATCATTCTCAAGCATCTGATTGGTCAGATTCTGAGCTTGCTCAGAATCTGACCAATCAGATACTTGATAATGATCTCAGACTCAGACTCGGACTCAGACTCAGAGGTTTTATAATATTGGGCTCAGATCTCGACGGAACAAATGTTCGACGGAACTGAGCATTTCCTCTGTGTCAGATTACAGAAAAAATGAAAATTATATTCAAACATACTCTCATAACTAATCAAACCACTGTAATGTACACCGTAGAGAATCGCTGACTTATGACTGAACTCGTAAAATATCAAAATAAATTTAATACAGAATTACGCATTTAGATATTGCCTTCAGTAGTTTGGGAATAAGTTCAATATCTATTTGGATTTATTAACTCGTTTCATGTTTAATTATCGTCTGGAAAAAAAAAAGTGCTCTGGTGAAATTAGCAATTTATTTTATTTTAATTTAAACGCAGTCAAACAGTTTGGATCCAGAAATATGCCCAATGTTTATTCATTTAGTTGTATTGTTAGTTAAGCAACGTATTGAAAATACAGGACTGCGAAGTTTCATTAACCCTTTCACCGCCAATGTCGCAAAAAAACAAACCCCACGACAAATAGTGCAGTCCCAGATCAGACGCCGCCTTTTCAAGTCGGCGTCTGATCAGGGACTTCACTTTTTGTCTCAAAGTCTGTTTATTTATCTTATTTCCTTAATTTACCGAATGATTTAACAAAATTGGATTTCAGACGACAAATAGAAAGTTGGCGCCGAAAGGGTTAAGACGAAATTAACAGTTATCCCGCTGTCAGCGACTTGACTCCTATTTGCAAACAGCTTGGATTCAGATGAGGCACCGAGCAACTCGGTGGCTAATTAGAATCCAAGCTGTTTGACACTCGGTCAATAGTTTCTCAGAGCTTGTTTGAGTCGGAAGTAGTCGATATTACACCAGATCCAAATATAAGCAGACTTGATCAGATACCAAATCATGAAAATAATTTTCTATCTGTGTCTTCGTTGTTTGCAATAAGACCCTTTTCCCCAGGGAGCGTCTCAAATAAACTAATGTCCTGCTAAGCGTCCCAGAGAGCATTGGAAGACAGGACAAAGTGGAAAGAGATTGTTATGAAGTCTATAAACATCTGATTCTACAGTTTCTGTCATGGCCAAACAGTTTTCTGTGTTCATTTTAAAGATTAATCTAATCAATGTCTATGACATCATTATTTCTGACATGAATATTCACGGAGTAAAGGGTTAAAACAGATTTACACGTAACGTACTCCTGGGAATCCGGTTTTTTTTTCAACTTGCGCTCAATAACCCAGCTTCAGACCAGTTCAATCTCATTAGCGAATTTCTTTTCTCCCAATTACCGATCATTTATATGCGAAGACTGTTAGATAACACAAAAAACTCAATTTGCTAGTATTGTTCGATCTGTTTGCAAAATCCCATTAGGCCCGATGCAGGTATAATTTATATCAGCTCATTATCTTCACCCTTAACTAGCATGCCATATCGTCTACAGTACCTTCAAACTGTCGTCTGCTGTTTATTAAAACCCTTTCCTCTTGTATTTTCTTTAGTTCAATATTTTGATATATGAAATGCGTATCCATTGCAAAACCTATATGTCGATAGACTTTGATTTTGATCTTAATTGTATGTTCATCTCCAGCTCAAGTTTTTTTACCCTCGGGTTAAAGTGTCCGACTGGCTCCAGTTTACCCCATACCTTGAGAAAAATACGATACACTTTCTCTGTTTAATTACAGTAGAACATGTCTTAAGCGGGCATCAAAAAGATGCATTTGTAATTATGGAGTTGTAAGAACTCCTATATGAGCTTTCTGCATTACGTTTGCCCTGCATTAAGCAACCACCTGCTTTTTAAGACATATGCTCACAAACGAATGGCCGCTTTAAGACTCATATGTTCAGTAAATGAGTGTCCGCTTAAGACAACATTTTACTGTATTACTTCTGTAACGATAGAGGGAGACCTAAACTCTTATCCCGCTATCCGGGACCTGGCCAGCATTTGCTTAACATCTTGGCTCCAGATGAGACGCCGAGTCATCGGCGTCTCATCTGGGTCCAAGCTGTTTGACCCCCGGTCAAAAGTTTCTGGAAAACTTGATCGAATCTGAAGTTGTCGAACTTGCACCAGATCTAAAATTGAGCAGACATTTTTTTTCCAGCGGGACAAGGGTTAATGACAAATCTCTTATAACAATCGATTATAAACTAAAGAAACCTTTTTCTTCCAATCGGTAGAAAGAGGAAATAGTCTTGATTACAACCATACATGGTGTTGTGTGATGTAACTATAAAACTATAACTTAAACTCATGGCAGATCTAGGAAATTCCGTAACAGTAAGTAACCGTTTTATGAATCCTTTACTTCATGAATATTAATGTAAAAAATGATGACACTATAAGTATTAATTAGATTGTTATTATTATTATAATGGCGCATGAACAAGGAATTTTTGGTAAAGGCAAAAAATGTAGAATCAAAGATCTATATTAGATCATAAGCAAACAGAGCAGACCCTGATCAGACAGCTCCTTAACCCTTTACTTCATGTATATTTATGAAAGAAATGATGACTTCGTGAATATTACTTGGATTAAGTTTGATAACGACACATTGACGCAGGACTTTTGGCTACAGTAGAAACTGTAGAATAATCTCTATATTATTCCATAGGTAAACAGAACAGATCCTAATCAGACGGCTCCTATAGGAGCCGTCCGATCTGGGTCTACTCTGTTTGCAAATGCGCAGAAATGCGTATTTATGGAGTAAAGGGTTAAGGAGCCGTATGGTATGGGTCTAATTAGTTTGCAATGACATTAAAAGTCGTCTCTATGGCAGAACATGGTTGACACTTTGGACACAAAGTAATTACCATCTGCAAAAAATCCAATACTAGAAATTATTTGTTTTAAAATTATAAAAAAAGTGACTACAGTAGAATCTGTCTAAAGCGGTCATCAAAAATATGTTTAAATATGAGTCTTTAGGCAGGCGGTAGCTTAATGCAGGCCAGAAGTAATACAAAAAGCTCCTACAGATGCCTTTTTTATTACCTTTGTCCTGCATTAAGCAATCATCTGCATTTAAGACCCCGATGTTCAATAAATGAATGGCCGCTTAAGACAGGTTCCGCTGCAATGTTCATCTAATCTTCATTAACCAACCACTAGACCTCTTTTTCAGTGGTTGCTGCAGAAGAGTTCTAACTGTATTATGATTTCCTATACATATGTTTTTCGGCACAAGTTCTAATTGTTTCGAATGCATTATTTTCCTATTCAAAGTATGAAATATACGTTATTCATACCCTCAGTCCATAGATGTTATCTGCGCAATTCAATAACGAACCACGATTTTAACATAAATTAATCAAATAATTGCTTTTGAAACAAGCCAATTTTCCGCTGTCGATTTTTAAATCAATTTTGTTGAAAATGTTTAACGATCACCGTATAGGCTCTATACTACAAAAGAAGTGTAGTCCTTTAACCAATTCCATGTTGAAAAGTCATGTAAGAAATAGTGACATCATGAATATTCATTAGCTAAATATTTATAATGCATGTGAATACAGGATATGTTGGTAATGGTAGAAACTGAAGAGATAGATTTTCATAAGCTAACAGAGCAGACCCTAATCAGACGGCTACTATAGGAGCCGTTTTATCTGGGTCTACTGTTTGCAAAGGTGTGAAAATGTGTTTGTATGGAAAAGATTGTAGCTAACCCATTACCTCATAGATACGCAATTTCACGCCTTTGCAAAAAGAAAATACATACAAAGATTCGTTAGATCAGGGTCTGCTCTGTTTGCTTTTGAAATGCGGTATTAAATATAATTCTACAGTTTTTGTCAGGACAAAACGTTCACTTGTCCATTGACCAGTATACAAATTCAGTTAATGACTATTCATGAACTATTGTATTAATATTCATGAGGTTTGTGCAATACGTACTTTATGCACAGTTCTTACAGGAGCATTCGTCCTGCAGATATCAGCTACTTGCTGTTATAAGCATCCATGACGTGGATTTATTTTGTGACCGTTGTATATAGGATTCTACTGTAAAGTAAAACCAGTCTAAACCGGATATTAACCCATTCCCTGATGAATATTTGTATAGGAAATTATGACGTCATGAATATTAATTAGATTATGTTGAACACAGGACATTTTGGCTCAGGCAGAATCTGTAGAATCAGATCTATATTACACCATAAGCAAACAGAACAGACCCTGGTCAGACGGCTCCTATAGGAGCCGTCTGATCTGGGTCTACTCTGTTTGCAGATGAGTCAACATGCGCTTTAATAAGGGAAAGTGTTAAAATAGTATCAGTACCGGTCTATCAGACAGGTTATAGCTGAATGCAGACTGAAAGTCGTGTAGAAAGCTCCCAGTGGCCACACAACAATAACATGCAGACATCGTCGTACACCACATTCGTACGTTGATACAGTATAGCATGGCCAGCGAGGTCTGTCTGTACGGGCGTCGCAAATATTTATTTACTATTGCACTTACCAATGCGTCCTACTTGAGGTTAACATACTGCCGCCTTGATGTCGCATATTGGTACCACAATGCGTTTTTTTATCATTAGCACGATATTTGTTCTAACATTGCAAGTGCACCGCGCGATTTTATCGATATGTCGGGTTGCCAAGCCAATGTTAAAACAATGTTCGTAGACGACCTACCACACGGCAACCACATCCTTGTTGTGAATGTATAACATGGTCTAAGAGAGAGTATATACTGTGTGTGTAATTAATGAATTTCAAAACAACAAGAAGATGGTCCTGATCAGATACCGGCTTACTAGACATCTTGTATTGGGGGTAGCAACTAGGTTAATTCTTTCCCTGTTCACTAGTCATATCAGAAATAATGACATCGTGAATAGTTATTAGCTGAGTTTTTATAATGTAAACTTTTCAAACTTTTTTTTAGCTTTGAAACAAGCTGTAGAATCAGCTCTGTATCATGTCAAAAGCAAACAGAGCAGACCCTGATCAGACGGCTCCTATAGGGTCTACTCTGTTTGCAAATGCGTGAAAATGCGTTTATATGTGGAAAAGTTTAAATTCACGGCAATGCGATCTTGACCCATGCATATCGCGCTAAGCAGGACCTGACTCCCGTTTGCAAACAGCCTAGACCCAGATGAGACATCAATAAACATATCAATATTGAAACAAGAGGGCCATGATGGCCCTTAATCGCTCACCTGTTCGTAACAGATTAATGATTTCAATGACAGATTGCATAATTTGAAAAATCTTGGTAGAAAACCATCAGATGATGCTAAATACATACATACTAAATATAAAGAGTCTAGACCTTAAAGATTTTCCTATGAAAAACTGTTAAGCCCCAGTCAATTTTGATCCGGGGTTCATAATTTGAAAATCTTGGTAGAGGACTATTAGATAATGCAACATACCAAATATCTAAGGTCTATGCCTTACAAGTTCAGAGAAGACTTTTAAAGATTTTTAAGAGAAGATTTTAAAAACTTTCCTATAAAAACTGATATGCCCCTGGGCGGGGAAGTTTTCAACCCAGGGGACATAATTTGAACAATCTTGGTAGAAAACTATTAGATAGCGCTACATACCAAATATTAAAGGTCTCTGCCTTACAGTTTTGGAGAAGAAGATTCTTAAAGCTTTTCATATGAAAAACTGATAAGCCCCAGGGCGGGGCCATTTTTGACCCAGGGGTAATAATTTGAATAATCTTGGTAGAAAACCATTAGATGATGCTGCATACCAAATATCAAGGGCCTAGACCTTACAGTTCTGGAGGAGAAGATTTTTAAAGATTTTCCTATGAAAAACTGATAAGCCCTTGGGCCGGGCCATTTTTGGTCCGGGGGTCATATTTTGATTAATCTTAGTAGAGGACGATTAAATAATGCTACATACCAAATATCAAAGGTCTATACCTTATAATTTTAGAGAAGAATATATTTAATATTTTTCAGAGAAGGAAGAGTTTTAAAGATTTTCGTATGAAAAACTGATAAGCCCCGGGGTGGGGCCATATTTGGCCCAGGGGTCATAATTTGAACAATCTTAGTAGAGGACCATTAGATGATGCTACATACCAAATATCAAAGGTCTATGCCTTACAGTTTCAGAGAAGAAGATTTTTAAAGATTTTCGTATGAAAAACTGATAAGCCCCGGGGCGGGGCCATATTTGGCCCAGGGGTCATAATTTGAACAATCTTAGTAGAGGACCATTAGATGATGCTACATACCAAATATCAAAGGTCTATGCCTTACAGTTTCAGAGAAGATGATTTCTTCAAGATTTTCCTATGAAAAACTGATAAGCCCTGGGGCGGGGCCATTTTTGTCCTGGGGGTCATAATTTGAACAATCTTAGTAGAGGACCATTAGATGATGCTACATACCAAATACCAAAGGTCTAGGCCTTACATTTTCAGAGAAGGAAGAGTTTTAAAGATTTTCGTATGAAAAACTGATAAGCCCCGGGGTGGGGCCATTTTTGGCCCAGGGGTCATAATTTGAACAATCTTAGTAGAGGACCATTAGATGATGCTACATACCAAATATCAAAGGTCTATGCCTTACAGTTTCAGAGAAGAAGATTTTTAAAGATTTTCCTATGAAAAACTGATAAGCCCTGGGGCGGGGCCATTTTTGTCCTGGGGTCATAATTTGAACAATCTTAGTAGAGGACCATTAGATGATGCTACATACCAAATACCAAAGGTCTATGCCTTACATTTTCAGAGAAGAAGATTTTTAAAGATTTTCCTATGAAAAACTGATAAGCCCTGGGGCGGGGCCATTTTTGGCCCAGGGGTCATAATTTGAACAATCTTAGTAGAGGACCATTAGATCATGCTACATACCAAATATCAAAGGTCTATGCCTTACATTTTCAGAGAAGATGATTTTTAAAGATTTTCCTATGAAAAACTGATAAGCCCTGGGGCGGGGCCATTTTTGGCCCAGGGGTCATAATTTGAACAATCTTAGTAGAGGACCATTAGATGATGCTACATACCAAATACCAAAGGTCTATGCCTGACAGTTTCAGAGAAGAAGATTTTTAAAGATTTTCCTATGAAAAACTGATACGCCCCGGGGTGGGGCCATTTTTGGCCCAGGGGTCATAATTTGAACAATCTTAGTAGAGGACCATTAGATGATGCTACATACCAAATATCAAAGGTCTATGCCTTACAGTTTCAGAGAAGAAGATTTTTAAAGATTTTCCTATGAAAAACTGATAAGCCCTAGGGCGGGGCCATTTTTGGCCCGGGGGACATAATTTGAACAATCTTTGTAGAGGACCATTACATCATACTACATACCAAATATCAAAGCTCTTGGCTTTGTAGTTCAAGAGAAGAAGATGTTTAAGTAAATTGTTGACGCCCGCACGTACGCACGACGCACAACGCACAACGCACATACGCACATACGCACGACGCACGACGACGGACGCCGGACATAGGATCATCCCAATAGCTCACCTTGGCACTTTGTGCCAGGTGAGCTAAAAAGTAGAAAATAACAGCTTTAAAGTTTAAAAAACAAAGCATGCCAAGTTTTTAGCGGAGTAATAGTTACTCCATAAGCTAAAGGTGCCGATGAATGAGGAGATGACGATAATTATAATGATGATGATGGTGGTAGTGATAATGATGATGATGAGGATGATTGTGATGATGATGATGATGACGATGCACACATCCAAAAACTACAACAAAATACTTATACAACAGAAAGTGACCACTTAATGCATTGCAGATGGCTACTTAATGCAGGACTAAAGTAATACAGAAAGCGCCTACAGGAACAGTTTGGATTCTGATGAGACGCCGGGTTCTTCGAGTCTCATCTGGATCAAATCTGTTTGCAAATGTTATGAGGGATCCATCCGCAGCAGACTAAATGTCAACTACCTTTGCTGTTACTGTGCTAGCTCGCAATCACCAAGTACATACACATAAAATAGAATAAAGAATAACTTAAATAGTTTATCAGTAAGTAATGCGTCGTCTGTCTTAATTTTAAATGTATATTTAACCCTTTCCTTCATATACACATTTTCACGCATTTGCAAACAGAGTAGAACCAGATCAGACGGCTCCAATAGGAGCCGTCTTGTCAGTGTCTGCTCTGGTTGCTAATGCAATTTGATTTTTGTTTATTCACTTTCTAAATGGCTACTATGTTCCACCTTCCATTATTTATATTTTGTCATGAATATTCAATAGGTATTGAAATTTGAAATAAACACAGAACAGGGAAAAAGTTAATATTTACTTTTTCTGGTTTTGTTTAAATTAATGTTTTTCCAACGATTGCATTGCAGATACATGTATACATATGAGTCAATATAAAAAAATCAAATAGATGAAGCTCGCTAATGCGACCACTTAATTTATTTATACAGGAGTCTGTAAAAGCAGGTTGTTGCTTAATGCAAGTCAAAAGTAATGCAGAAAGCCATATGGAGCCGTCTGCATAAGTTCTGCCCTACAATAAGCTACCACCTGTTTTAAAAAACTAGAAATATATATAAACTGGGTGATCGTATCGGCGAGACTGTACTGTATATGAGTCGATATAAGAAATATCAAATAGCTTTAACTCCGATCAGACATGCTGATGTAGCTTTTGCAGGTGTGATATTTTATTGACTCGTACCCGGATGTACCCCTTCCAGTGGTTACGTTTGCAACTTTTGAACGATGAGTGTTTTCAGAAACTACCGATCGAGTTTTAAACAGTTTGGATCCCGATCTGACATCGAGTTACTCGACGTCTGATTTGGATTCAAACTGTTTTCATATGCAGTTCAGATCGCACTGAGCAGCCTTTTCCGTCCATGTCTGCAAAATATGTCGTTTGCTTCAGTTTCAAAGTTGAATGTTCTTCCGTATTGTTTCAAATTAACCCTTTACTGCATGAATATGCATGTAAGAAATAAATGACGCCATGAATATTGATTAAATTGTTTTTTATAATGGCACATAAACACATGAAATTTTGACCATGGAAGAAACTGTAGAATCATATCTACATGTACATGTATATTATTTCATAATCAAACAGAGCAGACCCTGGTCAGACGGCTCCTACATGAGCCGTGTGATCTAGGTCTACTCTGTTTGCAAAGGGGCAGAAAAGCGTATTTATGGAGTACATGGTTAACATAATCATGGTAACAAACAGTTTGGATCCTGATGGGACGTCAAGTTACTCGGCGTCTCATCTAGACCCACACTGTTTGCATAATAAGTTATAAAGAATTCTCGACAAAAGTGCAAAGAGTTAACTGACAGAATATTTCTTATTTTAACCCTTTCTCTGTTTAATATGCATGCAAGAAATAACAACTTCATAGATATTCAGTAGCTGCATTTTTATAATTAACACTTTTCAACAATATTTTTCGTTGACAAAAACTGTACAATCAGGTCTATGTCATAAGCAAACAGAGCAGATCCTGATCTGACAGCTCCTACAGGAGCCGTCTGATCTGGGTCTACTCTGTTTGCAAATGCATGAAAATGCCTTTATTTGAAGGAAAGGATTAAACAAATTATCTTATTTGCACTGTTTTGATGACGTATCTCAACGCCATAAAAAAGTATAATAATTAACCTTGTTTGAATATTCATGTAAGAAATTATGACATCATGAATATGTATTAGCTGAATTATTATAAAGGTATATGTACACAGGATATTTTGATATTGGTAGAAACTAGTAATATTTGTTGTAACTTCATGAGCAAACAGAGCAGACCCTACTCAGACGGTTCCTACGGGAGTCGTATGAGCTGGATCTACTCTGTTTGCAAGGCGCGATAAGGCGTTTATATTAGAGAAAGGGTTAAGATCGAACATAAAGTCCTCATGACAAGTCTCGTTTAATTCCAAGAGCTGGTATTTCTTCTAACCTGGTGAATAGTCACGAAAGAAAAGCTGTTCAAAGTGTCATACTGGTTTATTTTTTGTTTGGCCAAGACTTAACTATAGAATCAGATCTATATTCTGTTGAGAATTATATCAATTTTATTCCATAAGCAAATACAGCAGACCCTGATCAGACGGTTCCTATAGGAGGTCTACTCTGTTTGTAAAGGCGTTAATAAGGGGGGGGGGGGAATAAACTGACAAATTTAGTTTCTAGATTACGAAAACGCTGTTTGCTTTAATATTTTTCCTGCTTAAAGATAAATCAATTGCAGTTTCCCCCAGCAGTGTCAATAACCTGCCATATTGAATTGAAATGAGACCTTATGGTCTGGTATATCAATTTGTTCAATATTGCGACAATTTTTTTTTTTTTAAATATTTCGAGGGAATGGTAAATACTTTTACAAGCACTTATATGTAGGGTGCAGATGACATGCTGAGTTTCTACACCACGGTGTGATACTCTAGGCGAAAGATTGAAAAGAAATGAAAGAAAATGCATTTTGAAAATTGAAGCAGGCGACTTTTTACAAGTGCATATTACATGCAAGGTCAAATCTAGTAGATCGTTATTACGTCAGGTACAGCTATAAATACCCGGGGTGGCTTAGTCTTCTTCGGCAGTCAGAAAGACTCATTGGAAGTGCTAATGTTTGAAAACAAGTGATAGGTTTAAGATAAAACAAGACTACATAAACTGGAGACAGCGTCATGAAGTTTCAAGTGGTAATTAATTCTATATGTTCTGTTATATGTGTACAGTAGTTCTATAACTCTTTATCCCACAGATACGCCTTTTAAAGCACTTGAAAATAGAGTAGACCACACCAGACGGCTCCTGTATGGGATCCGTCTAATTAGGGTCTGAACTGTTTGCTTATGGCATGATACATATTTGATTTCATAGTTTCTGACATGGCCAAAACTTTCTGGGTTCATATTCCAATAATAAAATGCAATTGATCAATATCATTATTTCTTACATGAATATTAATCGAGTAAATGGTTAATGGATAATAAGTAAAGGTGTTTGGAAACATTCTTGGCCTAACTAACGTTAATAAAAATTCATGTAAGAAATAATGACTTTCTAATTATTAATTAGCTGAATTTTTATGTCAAATGAAATTTATCCATCATCAGAAACTGATGAGTCAGATATATATTAACCCTTCTCTTGCTGAATTTTAAAATACATTTCTCCTTCTTTACCCATGCCCTGTTGTATAATTACATATATCTTCACTGTGTACAAGTATTTCGCTGTGCAATCACTGCTGTGGAGTGCACTGGTTGGACAATCAACTTGTAAATAGTGCAGACCCTGATGAGACAGCTCCTGCAGGAACTGTCTCATCTGGTCTTCACTATTTACAGGTAGGTATATTGACGTGAATAGCAAGCGAAGGGTTAAACCATAAGTAAAAAGAACTCACTCTGACCGGACAGCCCATTTAGGAATCTGCTCTGGGTTTAATATGTTTGCAAATGCGCAGACATGCATCTACATCAAGAAAAGGGCTAACAGCGTTTTGTTCTGATCAATGTATATAAATGTACAGTTCAACTCTTTCCCTGTTCTATGTATATTCCAAATTTCAGTACCTACTGAATTTTCATGAACAAATAGTTATATTGAAATATGGAAGGTGGAAAATAGTGAGCATTTTAGAAAGTAAAGAAACAGGTCCATCAAATTTCATTAGCAAACAGAGTAGAACCAGATCAGACGGTTCCTATAGGAAA
Source organism: Azorinus chamasolen (assembly GCA_963576725.1). NCBI lineage: Eukaryota > Metazoa > Mollusca > Bivalvia > Cardiida > Solecurtidae > Azorinus > Azorinus chamasolen. The sequence continues at coordinate 68,173,208 of OY755243.1, forward strand.
ACGCGTTAATATGAAGGAAATGGTTAAGAAGTCTACACTATGCGAGATTCCTGAAGCGTTTGCAGAATGTTTAACCCTTAACTCCACATAGACACATTTTACGCCTCTGCAAAAAGATAAGATCAACCATCTGATCAGGGTCTGCTCTGTTTGCTTATAAAATAATAAAAATCTAGTCCTACAGTTTCTGTCGCAGTAAAAAATCCCTTGACCACGATGCCATTACAAATAAAAATAAACTCATTAACATTAACACAGTATTTTTTTCTGAATAAATATTCATGTGTTAAGGATTAATGAATATTGATTTATCAGGCTACAGAATAAGCCATTCTGACAAATGTAAGTGTAACGCGTGACATGTTGGATATAAGATTTAACCCTTTACCTGATAGAGATGGTGCTGAAAATATATTTGCAAACAGAGAAGACACAGCTATGACATTTTCTGTAGTAGCCGTCTGATTAGGGTATGTCCTGTTTGCTTATGGAATTATACTGATTATAGAAAGTTCTGCCGTCACTTAAACATCTTGTGCATATTTCATTATAACAATTCAGCTTATAATGTTTCATGATGCCATCATTTCTTACATGGATATTCATGCGGTAAAGGGTCAAACTGAGTTTACTAGTTTTGCTATCAAAGTATCTGTTGAAGTCGAAACTATCATTACTCTGATAGTGTTAGTATGAGTATATCTAATAATTCACTCCATGAATATTCATGTAAGAAATAATGACATCATGAATACCAATTACAGTAAAATCTCGATTATACGAACACTCAAATACGTATCATTATCGATCTTTAAGACAAGTGACAGCTTAATGCAGGAGCTTTCTGCATGACTTTCCCCCTGCATTAAACAGCCACCTGGCTACAAAAACATAAATTCTTCATTACTAAAATTTCGTAGTATCGAGTTTTTCTGTACATTAGTTTTTAGAATGGCACATGAACAGTGGACTTTTTGGCCATGGTAGAATCCATATTATTTTATAAGCAAACTGAACAGACCCCGATCAAATTTTACTATGGAGTAAATTATTAAAACTTTATTCCATAGTTAAGTATTTGCAAACACAATAGGTTCAGATCAGGGTCTGTTCTGTTTGCTTACGGAATAATATAGATCTTATTCTACAGTTGTTCCTGGAGCCAACGCTTGTACAAATATTAAGCTAATAAATACTAATATACGTATGTGCATGTACATACATTATTTCTTGCATGAATATTCCTGGCATAAAGCATTCACCGAACAGGGTGATAATTACATTTTCAGGTGACACTATAGCGTGCTATCAATGTGGGCCGTGCTATTGTCTTACTCTTGTAGCACGTGATTGTAGGATGGGGTGTTTCTAATATTGTGGCCCGACCCTATTTCAAGCATTATATGGAATAACATACATGTATGTTTAAATTTAAACATTTGCTCGTGTTAATTTCTACTGCTTCTTTTGAATGCTTTCAGGATAGGAAATCCGGCCTTGATCCCGTATTTGGCCTTCCTGTTGCACGTGACTCCAGGGCAATGGACACTGCACGAAACCGGAACTTCCGTTCGGACAAGCGCCTGGAGAATTCCTTGAAGACTATTGATCACTCTATGCATTCGAAAATCTTGCGATGTCACAAATTAGAGACGAAGACAAGAGAGTTTCTTACTTCTATCAAACCTGACCCAAAGAAGAGGATCGTATGTCCATCTGGCCTGAGTGCCGAGCAGAAGCAGACAGTACGACTATTACGACGTGGGAGTATGCCGAGCATGACACTGCACGAGTTTGATGAGAAATTATCATCAGCAAAGGCCAGCAGGCAGACCAGCCCTGCATCTGATAAAACTGTTGCAAAAACTGTAGATAAAAGCCAACTGAGTGAATTTAAGATAAAACGAAAAGTTTTTAGTCGAAATAGTAAAAAACTGTCCCATAGTATGTCAGTTCCGAATATGGAAGCATGTGTGTTAGACAGTGCCCAGACCACGAAGAACCCGTTGTACAGGTGTAAAACAGTCATGGATGGCGCTTATCAGAGACTTAACAGTGCCGATGTCAGTCACGCAAATTCAAAAGAAAGTTCAGTGCGATTCTTGACAATAACGGAACTAGACAAAGATGGAGCACTGCGAAAGGGGTCAGCTAACAGTTTAACTGAAAAGTCGTGTAATCTTTCTAAGGGGCGTGGTTTTGATAGAAAGAGAAGACGTATTCTGTCCAACCAAACATCGTCGAGTGACGCCAGTAGTCCATCCTCAGATTCGTCAATTCATGCCGAGGAGGACCGATTCGAAAAGTTCCTGACAGTTCTGAGAGGAGAGGCCATGAAACTTCCAGAGATCTCAACATGACGGTTCAAGGCTTACATTGAACAAACAATTAAACTTTACTCTTTCTTAGAGCTAACACTGAGAGCTTAACCCTATAACTGCTGGATTTTCAAAGTGGAAACAACCATCATAGATCGTAGTATGAAAGGGTATAAACTGTGAGATTTGAATGACAAATAGTGCAGACTCTGATCAGAGGGCTCCTCTAGGATGCATGTATTCGTCTTTCCGCATTCAAATGGTTAACCCTTTACCATTTTAACACCTTTAAAAGAGAGTAGACCCAGATCAGACGGCTCCTGTAGAAACCCTCTTATCAGGGTATACTCTCTTTGCCCGTGAAACGTCTACATTGTCTGCCATTGTCAACAACAAAATACTGTGTCCAAGTCATTATGAATAATCAACTGATTAATATTCATGATATCAATATTTCTTACACGAATATTCATGAGGTAAAGGGTTGAAAATTGTTTTCAAAAAATCATATTGTACCATAGATAATCTAAGGTGTGCTACAACGACTTTAGACTATGCATAAATTTTCGTGTTTGTTTTCGCTTTATGCATATGTGTAAAAAAAATCAGAGCTTACAGACATTGCAGGGGAAACATAAATTATCTCTCATGATTACATTTATTTAACTGTTTACTTTATACAAATACTTTTATCTTAAACAGAAAAGACCCAGACCAGATGATTTCTGTAGGAGCCATCTGATCTGGGTCTACTCTGTTTGCTTGTGAGATGGCTTCTGTAGGAGCTATCTGATCTGGGTCTACTCTGTTTGCTTGTGAAGTTATATCTGATTGTACAGTTTCTACCAATACCAACAAATCCAGTGTACATAATTAAGCTAATATAAAACATCATCTAATAAATATTCATGATGTCATACATTTCTTAAATGAATATGCGACAGGGAAAGTGTTGATAATTTCTATATAAAATTGCCAGGATAACTCTTACACAGATCCAGTCTGAGGCACTTTGTGATAGATCTAGGTCCATTTTTTATTTTTCCATTTTTATATTTCCATTTTTATTTGAGTCTGAGTTCGTTCTCAAGATTTTGATTGGTCAGATTTGAGTTCTCAAGCTTTTGATTGGTCAGATTTGAGCCAAAGGCTCAAATCTGACCAATCAAAAACTTGAGAATGAACTCAGACTCAAATAAAAGTTTTATGAGCATGGACCCAGGAATGTATGTACCGATTATAAGACAATGAAAATTTCAAGTACGGATAGTACATGTACCCTGTAGTAATATGCTTGTGGCAAGCATTGGTCATCGTGTTTGAGGGCATTTGGTTGTGAGTATTGTTGTTCATCAGAATGATCACCAGTTTGCCAACTATGGTTAAATAAGCCTTTCTACACCTTTACAAACAGTGTAGACCCATATCAGACGGCCCATGTAGGAGCCTTCTGATCAGGGTCTGCTCTGTTTGCTTATGACATGGCATAGATCGGAGTCTGCAGTTTTTGGCATAACAAAACATTCCTGTGCTCATGTGCCATTATAAAAAATAGTCTAATTAATATTCATGCTGTCATTATTTCATGGAGTAAAGGGTTAAAACCAGTGTAACAGCTGATTTACCCTTTATTCCATGAATAGTCTAACTAAACTCCGTTTGTCACCAATATTTTTTTAAATCAACCCTTTCCCTCATATAAACGATTTTCAAGCCTGTAAGAGCTGTCTGAACTGGTCTATTCTGTTTACAAATGCATTGAAGGGAAAACTGAGGTAAAGGGTTAAATGCTGTGTATTAATGACACTACATGTATTTGCAATTATCTGAATGCTATTGTTTTTATATATGATCATATGTGTGCCTGAATATGTTTTTTCTCTTTATTAATCCTGTAACTGTACAGTAAAACCCCTCTAAACTGCAATTCTAGTAGAGAAGAATTTAGATACTTTTAGGCAAGTGGCTGCTTAATGCAGAGTGAAAGACATGCAGAAAGCTCCTAGAGGAGCTTTCTGCATGACTTTCGCTCAGCATTAAGCTGCTACCTGTCTCTAAGACTGATATTTATACTAAATTTAACATCCAGTTTAGAGGGTTTTTTATTGTATATTAAATCCTGTTTCAAGTGACTGCTTACTGATCACATATAGTTAACAGTTTCTACCATGGTAAAATATCTCTTGTTCATAATCCCATTATAAATAAAAAATTCAGCTAATTAATATTCATACAATCATTATTTCTGACATGAATATTCATCTGGTAAAGGGTTGTTAACTTTATTAAATGAAAGGCAGAAGTCAGACATCCATAAGATGATCAATCAGCGGCACATATACAATTGCATTCAGTTCCATTCATAAACACAGGTTTGTGATGTTCAAATTTCATATACATATTTAGTTTATCAAACATAGAATCAGGACCCCAAATACAGCAAAAAATACTTCTTTCAATAATACAACAAAGTCTTGCTAATTTATTCACATAATTTATTAAAAAAGTAGTCTGTTAACCCTTTACTCCATAAATACGCTCTTCTATGCCTTTACAAACAGAGTAGACCCAGATCAGACAGCTCCTATTGGAGCTGTCTGATCTGGGTCTGCTCTGTTTGCTTATGATATTATAAAGATATGAATTTACATTTTCTGTCATGGCAAAAATTCCTGTGTCCATGCACTATTATAACAACTACATTGTAATCTAATTAATATTCATGATGTCATCCTTTCTTACATAAATATTCATGGAGGAAAGGGTTAAAGCAGGGCAAAAGTAATACAGAAAGATCCTACACTAGTTTTCTGTATTCCTTTTGTCCATGTCCTGCATTAAGCTACCAGCTGTATTTCATTTGAAAGTTATGTTGCAGTATTTCCTGATGACAATATTCTAACCATTTACCTGATGAATATTCATGTAAGAAATACTGACATCATGAAAAATGATTCAATGAAATTTTATAATGCTATTACAAATAAGGGCTTTTTTGACTATGGCAAAAAGAATCAGGGTCCATGCTTATAAAACTTTTAGTTGAGTCTGAGTTCATTCTCAAGTTTTTGATTGGTCAGATTTGAGCCTTTGACTCAAATCTGACCAATCAAAAGCTTGAGAACTCAAATCTGACCAATCAAAAGCTTGAGAACGAACTCAGACTCAACTAAAAGCTTTATAAGCATGGACCCAGATCTATATCATCAGATGTCTCCTACAGGATCTATCTGATATGGGTCTTCTCTGTTTGCAAAGGCATGAACATGCATTTCTATCAGGCAAATGGTTAAACAACTATCATGCTTTCAAATGAAATATTAACATATATTGCATTTGAACAATGAAGATATGGCTTTATGACTTTTTATTTAGAACCCTAAAGTATGTCCTCAAGTGCTTTCCAGTTCCATTTTTACACCTTCATGACACATTGTCAAATGATTAGGTGTATTTTATGACATAAGATAACAGATATAATCATTCTTCATTGCTACCCACCTTGCATACAATTTTCAACAGCTCTCCTGCATGGAATTATGGTTTGTTTGTTTATACCTATTTGTCCGAAGTATTCAGACACAAACTAAAGAAAACAGTGCAGACCCAGATCAATACAAACTTGGCTCATAAATATATATCTGATTCTACAGTATTGGCACTAGCCAAAACATCCAGTGTTCATTATGCAATTATAAAAAATGAATTTCAGATAATTAATAAGTTAATATACATAGTCATTAATTCTTACATGAATATTTATAAATACATGTATATAAATTAATATGATCTAAACAGTAAACAATTGGCTGCTTAACTGTGCTCTTACCATGTAATGTCATTTTTAACCCTTTACATCGTATGCTCTTTCCCTGTTTAATATTCATGCAAGAAATAATGACATCATGAATATTTATTAGCTGAATTTTTATGCGGGAATATGTACACAGGATGTTTTGGCTCCGACAGAAACTGTAGAATCATATCTATATTACACCATAAGCAAACACAGCAGACCCTGATCAGACAGCTCCTACAGGAGTCGTTTGAACTGGGTCTACTTTGTTTGCAATTGCGTGAAAAGGCACTTATATGAGAGAAACGGTTAATGGCTTGGGGTCTGCTGTTTGCAAATATTATTCATGATATCATTATTTCTTAAATGAAATTTCATGAGTTAAGTGGTTAAAAAACCCATTTATAATGCATTCAAACGTGACACACTTTTGCCAATAGCTTGTAGGCTAGCTACTTAGCTTGGAAGATATAAATTGGTCAGAGCTGCACACTCTATGTATATGATAAAACATGGCATTCAGACTAATGGCAAGTCTGGTTGCACATGTTTGCAAATGTGTGTTGCTACACACAGCACAACAGTATTCTGACATAAGGTTGAAGTAAGGAGATACAAAGACTAGATAAAAGTTTGAATAGCATAGAATGTATTCATCTTCATTTTATGACAAAATGAATTTCCGTCTTTGTCATAAATACAAGTGCAATAACTCTGACCTGCCAATTATAAGTATCTCAAGGGCCATAAATCCACTTTCATGCTGAATACATTCTTATAAATGTTCATGGATGTATGACTCCAACGGAGGATGGATTGACAAGGATTGACAACTGCCATCCCTTTAGAAGTGGAAATAAAGTCATCAACAAAACATCATCAAGATATGTCCTGTTTGAATAAGTATTCCCTCTTGTACTGGTTCCCTGTATCACAGCTATCGATGCAGGTGTATACACAGATAACTCCCCAGTCCAGACTGGCTCCCAGTGTATCGACATTCATATGGCTTAGTAACTGAGGCAGAATCTGAAATGGCAAACCTCTGATTAATAAGAGTTTAAGCACATGTAACTTTTTTTCAGTTCCATAAAAAGGTTATCATTCATTAAACAAGAGGGCCATTGGCCCTATATCGCTCACCTGAGTTACAGTAATATATTGACAATGTTAATTTTTCAGTGGACAACATTTCTAGCAGATGATAGAAGCTTAGTGCATTGCTTTCACCCTTTCACTGCTGAATAAACTTGAACTGGATTCAGATCTAATACCAAGTGACTGGTTGATCAAGATCTAAACTGTTTACAACTTGTGCCAATTTTGCCTTATGTCAAAATGCCTAAATCTGGTCTTTGAGAAATTCAAATGACGTCAATAAAGCTATGCAATTATACCTTGATCCAGGTATATAGGCAAATAAAGTGCTAGGCAGTACATAATGCCAGTTTTTGGGTGAAATGACCAATAAAAATATCTTTAAAAATCTTTTAACCCTTTCCCTCATATAAACCTGTTTTTACGCATTAGCAAACAGAGTAGACCCAGATCAGACGACTCCTACGGAAGCTGTCTGATCAGGGTCTGCTCTGTTTCTTTTGACACAATAAAGATCTGATTCTACAGTTTTTGTCAAAGCAAAAACTTCTCTTTACAGAAATAATGTGTTTTACGCATTAAAAATAAGAGTAGACCTAGATCAGACAGCTCCTATAGAAGCTGTCTGATCAGGTCTGCTCTGTTTGCATTTGACAAGATATAGATTTGATTTTACAGTTTTTATCAAAGCTAAAACTTCTCTTTATGGAAATAACATGTTTTTACGCATTAGCAAACAGAGTAGACCCAGATCAATTTTTGTCAAAGGAAACAGGTAAAGGGTTAATAGGTGTTTAGAAATAATTCTAGCTCTAGGTGTGAATATCTGATGATAAGTCAATTAAACGGGTCATTAGTTTTTTTAACGATTGAAATTGAGAAGAGTTACTAATTTTTTGAGTAACATTAATTATTGATTGACAATAATTTTGATTAACTTAAGACATTATTTGTTTTAAAAATCAAATTGAAATAAATACAATTAGTAGCAAGGAGAAAAGACTTTATTAAACACCTAAATTTCAACTAAATGCAATTAATGAAGACTCGCATAATAAAATTTATTAAAATAAATGATCATAATGAAACTAATTTTTTTCCAATCACATAAATAAACTGCAGAAACAAACATAACATTGTGCAAAGACCTATGATAAAATCTAGCTGTGTAGCACCACAAATCACCACACTACACACTGTGGGGTTAATGGGTCAACATTCCTTTCAAAATGCCTTTAATTTTTAGTCTGCAACAAAAAGTTATTGTCATCTGCTTCAATTCTTAAAATAAACTTACTTTCATTTTTTTGCAAAAATATGGTTAAGATGACAAACAGTTTGGATCCTGATGAGACCCCACATTATGCGGCCTCTCATCTGGATCCAAACTGTTTGCATAGGTAATCACAGTTTCGCCACTAGCGTGCAAAGAGTTAAGAGTCATGCATTGACCTGGAGAGATTTTACTGCCCAGTGCTGTAACCTTTTAATGTAGTTTCTGATGTGAAGAAGTCTATTTAACCCTTAATTTCCCTCATATAAACTTGTTTTCATGCATCTGCAAACAGAGTAGACCCAGATAAGGTGGCTCCTATAGGATCAGGGTCTGCTGTTTGCTAATGGAATTTGATATATCTGTTTCTATACCTTCTAAAAACAGCTACACTGATCCACCTTCCATATTTTATTATAAATAGTTATAAATAGAATAACTATTCAGGAGGTACTAGAACTCCAATGCAGTTATCTCCCTTTGTCCCTTATGGCTATGCTGATGAGACAAGGGAAATAACTGAGGAAATTGCTAAGGGGGAAACTTTTTAACTGTAGTTTCTGATGTTAAGAAGTCTAAAGCCCCAGGGTGAGACCATTTTTGGCCCAGGGGTCATTATTTGAACACACTTGGTAGTGGTATATTAGGTGATGCTTCATATCAAATATCTTAGCTCTAGATTATGTGGTTTCAGGCAAGAAGATTTTTAAAGGTTTCCCTATATAAGTCTATGTAAAAATTACAAGCCCCAGGGCAGGGCCATTTTTGGCCCGGGGGTTATCATTTGAACAAACTTGGTAAAGGACTATTAGATGATGCTATATACCAAATACCAAAGCTCTAGAAATTGTGGTTTCAGAGAAGAAGATTTTTAAAGATTTAAAAAAAAACCTTTAAAAGTAGTGGGGCGGGGCCAATTTTTGCCCGGGGGGTCATGATTTGAACAAACTTGATAGAGGCTAAGGTACATTTCTGTGAAATTTGGTTGAAATCCTCCCAGTGGTTTAGGAGAAGAAGTCATTTGAAATAAAAGTGAACGGACAGACAGACGGACGGACGGACGACAGGCGGTCACAATAGCTCACCTTGAGCTTTTGGCTCAGGTGAGCTAAAAATATTCACATTCCCACACCAGTTGACAAGGCCAGAGAGTAAAGTTAAACCTCTCAAAACAAGACTTTCAAATTACATGTAGTATGAACAATGCCAGTCTTTAACCCTTTCCTTCATATACATGCCTTTTCACGAATTTGCAAATAGAGAATACCCAGATCGGATGGCTCCTACAGGAGCCGTCTGATCAGGGTCTACTCTGTTTGTAAATGGAGTTTGATTAATCTGTTTCTTTAGTTTCTAAAATGGGTACAAAGTTCCACCTACCATATTTCATTAGACTAAATTTGAAATTTGGACTAAATATAGAACAGGGAAAGGGTTAAGACAGGTGGTAGCTTAATGCAAAGAAGCTATCTGCATGACATTCATCCTGCATTTAGCTGCCACCTGCCTAGAAATATCTAATTATCATTCATTTACCTCATAAATATTTACTAAGAAATAATGAATGTATGATTATTAATTACGGTAGCAGATATTTTATAAAAAAACATTGTGAATAAGTTTTCGTCCATGACAGACACTATTGAATCAGATCTATATGATTCCATAAGCAAATAGAGTAGACCCTGATCAGATGACTCCTACAGGAGACGCCTGATATCAGTCTGCTCTGTCTGCACTGAGGCGCTAAAAGATGTTTAAATGAGGCAATGGGTTAAGTGGACATGACAATGTATAGTTGTACTACATGAATAGTTAAATATGATCTTAGCCTAAAAGGTATGACACATTTTATTATTATTATTATACCACATTTATATAGCGCTCTTTTCACACTGGATATGTGCATTCAAAAGCGCTTCACATGGATGAAATCACTAACCGGAACGATCCGCATGATTATACATTTATATCCAGACAATGAAAGATGTACAATATAATTTTATATGAAATCGCTAGCCGGAAGGAACTACATGATTTTCACCCGGTCAGTGAAAGATATGCAAAAGATATACAATAGATATAAAATAACTATCCGCAAGGAATAGCATAAACTGTATTAACAAACTTGATACAGACAAGTTGACTGAAAGCCATGCTCATCAATATCACAAATTAGAATAAACTGTATTAACAAACTTGATACAGACAAGTTGACTGAAAGCCATGCTCATCAATATCACAAATTAGAATAATCTGTATTAACAAAACTTGATACAGACAAGTTGACTGAAAGCCATGCTCATCAATATCACAAATCAGAATAATCTATACACAATGTATTAACAAACTTGATACAGACAAGTTGACTGAAAGCCATGCTCATCAATATCATAAATTAGAATAAATGGGCTGACTGAAAATCATTCCATTTATATGACTATTGGGTCAACTGTTAGCTTGATAGGTTGGCTGAAAGCCATTCCTATCCTGAACTCAGTTGCCACTGTACATGACTACTGGGTCAACTGTTAGCTTAATAGGTTGGCTGAAAGCCATTCCTATCCTTCGCTTAGAATAGGTGCAACGCATGATGTGGTGAACATTTGTTTAAAGTTATTTCTGAGTTGCACAATCTATTAGGATGGAAACACACACAATAACACAAAAACACATGTATGCATTGTGTGATTACAATACATGTACTTGTATGTCCCCAGAGCACTCTTGGAGTTATAAAAAGGGCACTTGAACATATATGTAGGCAAACAGTGGTGAATATAAACCTAGATCAGCCACTGAACATGACATCTGATGCAAAGAGGGTGGAGTTCAACTCATAAATATTCATGAAGTAAATGGTTAAGGCAAGTCTTAGCTTAATTAAAGATGTATATTTTACGTATAGACACACATATGTTCCACTTAATCCACTACCTATGGTGATCATTTGTGCCACATTTTGAAATGCTACTACGCATAACAAAGTTATGACAGGAATATAAAATTGATGGTTTCCAACAAACAAAGACAGGTAACATTACATGTATATGCCTTAGCCATTATCATGACATAAAATTCAGTAACTTCATGCACCTGAAATTCGAACTGTCTTTTTGCCCCACAAGCACAGTCAGGAGTATCCACAGGAACTGGTTCTGGAGCAATCCAAAGAGGCTCCCCTCCTCTGCAGTATCGCAATACCTGAAGAGAAGAGTATAGCGGGAAAACTGAAATGCCGTGTATTGCATTTTCTCAAATAAGCATAACTTATCACCTGTTACTTCATTATCCTGCCTTTTGACATCTTTGCAAACAAAATAGACATAGACAGGTTAGCTCCTGTACAAGCTGTTTGATCTAAGCCTGCACCGTTTGATATGATTCTCTACTATTTGCAAGGGCTGTAAATTTCCTTATCTAATATTTTTTATTAACCCATTCCCTCATAGGCTATTTTTAGATCCAACCTCTTTGAATAAATCTACCAAAAAGGAGCATTAACTAAAGAAAAGGAAACTTTTAGAATCTTATGGTTTGAAACGATTGAGATAAATATAGCATTTGCTCCTATAGGAGCAAATGCTCTAATAAGCAAATGCTCTATTTATCACAATGGTTTCAACAGGTGACTTTTACAGAGGCTTAGAAAGGCGTATTTATGGTTTAAGGATATTATTAACCCTTTCCCTGTTCTATGTTTATTCAAGATTTTAATACCTACTGAATATTCATGTAAAAAATAGTTATAATGAAATATTCAAGATGGAAAGTTGTAGCCATTTAAGAAATTAAGAAACAGATCTATCAAATTCTATTAGCAAACAGGACAGACCTTGATTAGATGGCTACTATAGGAGCCATCTGATCTGTGTCTACTCTGTTTGCAAATGCGTGAAAATGTGTTTATATGAAGGAAAGGGTTAATTACTACTTATAATGCTCAGATTGCAGTCCTTCTGTTTCCACTATCTAAATATCTAGGATGCTGAACTATTGAAAGAATAGAGAATTTGACAATATCAATGCTCAAAATTATTTGGTCATGGCAGAAACTGTAGAATATCATATAGATCTATTTTAAGCAAACAGAGCTGACCCTGATCAGACAGTTTCTACAGGATCATATGATCTGGGTCAACTCTGTTTGCAAAGGTGTAGAAAGGTGCAGTTATGACATAAAGGGTTAAAACAAAACAAGGACAAAATATAGAGCAATTAGCCAACTATCCTCTCTTTGCAGCAAAAATTCACAAACTATACCAATGACAATGTGCAAATGAGAACAAAACAGACACAAAACATGCTGGCCTGTCGTATGTACAATGCAAATATGTGTTGGGTTTCTGTTATTGTTTTTTTTATTAATCAATTTCAATTAATTTATGAATGCCATTTCAGCCAATATGGCTGCAAATCAATTTCAGGAAATTGCATAACTGTTTACTTAATACTCATGAATATTTTTTTTAACCCATTACCTCATAGGCTATTTTTAGATACAACCTCTTTGAATAAATCTACCGAAAAGGAGCACTAGAGAAAAGGAAAATTTTAGAATTTGCTAGTTTGAAACCATTGTGATAAATAGGGCATTTGCTCCTATAGGAGCAAATGCTCTTTTTATCACAATGGTTTCACAAATAAACTTTTACAGAGTTGTCAAAAGTCGTCAATATGAGGGAATGGGTTAATAAATACATGTACATGTACTTGTTAGCTCGTTTTTTATATTGTCATCTGTAAAAGGGTAATTTGTTCATGACAGAAGCTGTAGAATCAAATATTATTCCATAAGCAATCTGACCAGATCCTTTTCATACATATCCTATAGAAGTTGGATGATCTGAAGCTACTCTATTTTCAAATGCATAACTATGTCATCAAGTAAAGCATTAAATATATATTACAACCAAATTTGATAAAATTATAAGAAAACTGTCGAGGCAAGAAAATAGACAGTGTGAATTTTGTAAATTCTGGACAATTAACGAGGCATAAGTATGGATTGTCTCAGGCCATCTGGTTGATTATTGATATTGGCTAATCAAAATTGTAACCAACTTCAGTACAGATTTAATGAATATAACTTAAGTTAACCCTTTACTCCATTTATAAATGTGTTTTGATGCCTTTGCAAACAGAGTAGACACAGATCAGATGGATCCTGTATGAGCTCTCTGATCAGGGTCTACTCTGTTTGCTTATGCCATACCATAGATCTGATTCACCAGTTTCCACCATTGCCAAATATTCCTGTTTTCATGTGCCACTATAAAAATTAATCTAATTACTATTCATGATGTCAATTATTTCTTAAATAAATATTCATGGAGTAAAGGGTTAAAGAAAAGACAACATTTGCGAGAACACAGTCGGTCTCATATGTTTCCATACTATAATCCTATTACAGCTTGCACTACTTTTGATGTGACAGTGGCACACAAAATGTAAAAGTAATCAAAACCAGAAACGGTGTCAAAGCTACCTGATGCTCGCCTGTTTAAAAGTTGTCTATTAAAACGTGTCATACTGAACAAAAAAAGTCATTCAATTTTTAATTTAAACTTAACTGCATCAATATCAGAGCCAAAATGCGAACAAATACCAATTTTCAGCAACACAAAAAGATTATTAAACAAGAAAGATACATACCAAGTATGGAAACCCTAGGTCTATTGGTTCCAATGTAATAGGCAGTTAAAGAATTTTGCAAAAGTAGGTCAAAGGTAAAGGTCAGAAGGGCAAAAATGTTGGCATGGTCATACCAAGTATAGAAGCTCTATGCCCATCGTGTCCAATATTATAGGCAATTAAAGATTTTTGCAAAAGTAGGTCAAAGTCAAGGTCACATGGTAAAAAACATTGGTATGGTTGGATAGTCTTAAGACAGGAAAGATACATACCAAGTATGGAAGCCCTATGCCTAATGGTTCCAATGTTATATGCATTTAAAGACTTTTGAAAAAGTAGATCAAAGGTTAAAGTCAATGTCAAAAGGGCAAATATGTTGGCATGGTCATACCAAGTATGGAAGCACTAGGTCTATTGGTTCAAATGTTATAGGCACTTAAAGATTTTTGCAAAAGTAGGTCAAAGGTCAAGGTCACATGGTAAAAAACATTGATATGCTTGAAAAAGTCTTAAAACAGAAAAGATACATACCAAGTATGGAAGTACTGGTATATGCAAACTTAGATCAAAGGTCAAGGTCAGAAAGGCAAACATGTTGGCATGGTTATACCAAGTATGGAAGCCCTAGGCCAATTGGTTGCAATGCTATAGGCATTTAAAGATTTATGCAAAAGTAGGACAAAGGTCAAGGTCACATGGTAAAAACAATGGTATGGTTGGAAAAGTCTTAAGACAAGAAAGTTGCATACCAAGTACGGACACCCTTGGCCTACTGGTTCAAATTTTATAGACATTTAAAGATTTTGCAAAAATAGACCAAAGGTCAAAGTAACATAGGAAAAACAATGATATCGTTGGAAAGGTCTCAACACAAGAAAGTTGCATACCAAGAATGGAAGCCCTTGGCCCATTGGTTCAAATGTTATAGGCATTTAAACCTTTTTGCAAAAAGTAGGTCAAAGGTCAAGGCCAGAAGGGCAAAATATGTTCGCATGTTCATACCAAGTATGGAAGTCCTAGGCCTATTGGTTCCAATAATATAGGAATTAATTTTTGCAAAAGTAGGTCAAATGTCAAGGTCAAGGTCGGAAGGGCCAACAATATTGCTGGAAAAGACTTAACACAAGAAAGTTGCATATCAAGTATGGAAGCCGTAGGTCCATTGGTTCAAATGTTATAGGCATTTAATTTTTTTTGTAAAAGTAGGTTAAAGGTCAAGGTCAGAAGGGCAAAAATGTTGGCATGGTCATACCTAGTATGGAAGCCCTAGACCTATTGGTTCCAATAATATAGGCATTTAGAGATTTTTTCAAAAGTATGTCAACGGTCAAGGTCAGGGTCAGAAGGGCAAAAATGTTGGCATGGTCTGAAAGGTCTTGACAATATGAACCTTCTCACCAAATATCAGCATCATAACACAAATATTAAGCTTTATACCAACCTGTCCCAAAAACTTTACCTGGTGATTTTGGGCCAAAAAAAACTAAGTCCAAAACATGTCTAAAATTGAATACAATTTAAAAACATTTTTAATGTTTAACTTCATAACAGTAATATCTGACCCCAAATGAACCTCCATACAAAATTTCAGCATCCTAGCACAAATATTAAGTTTTAAAACAACCCGTCCAAAAAACTTTAACCTGGTGATTTGTGACCAATAGAACTAAGTCCAAAACATGTCAAAAATTGATAAAATTGAAAAATATTTTTTCAGCAATATTTGACCCAAAATGAACTTCCATACAACATTTCAGCACCCTAGTACAAATAATAAGCTTTAAAACAACCCATCCAAAAAACTTTAACCTCGGCCATGCTCATGCGCACGCTCACGCCGGGGGTATAGCATAAGTTCTACAGGCGAGCTAATGATACAAACAAGAATTAATATGCATACATGTAGAAAACATATAGAGTAAAACCTTGATTATTCGAACACTCAAACTCGTATCATTACCAGTCTTTAAGACAGATGGCAGCTTAATAAAGGGTGATAGTCATGCAGAAAGCCTGACTGTCACCCTGCACTAAGCAGCCACCTGCCTAAAATTGCACCAATTCTTCATTACTAAAATGTCAAAGTATCAAGTTTTTACTGTATTTCTACTTAACATGTATTGACCTTATTTATACAATCTTTAAAATCTTTGTTTATAGATTCTTTTTTCAATGCATGAAATTTCTTTACCTGTTCTGGTTCTGCTGCTATTCTTGTCTTAAACTTTCTGAGACGTCTGTCTGCTTCTGTTTCTTTGTTTGCCATTTGCTCCAAATCAGATTCTGATAAATTTGACATGGCACTGTCTTTGGACTCTTCTAGTGTCTTAGTAACATCAATTTTACTCTCACTGTCACTGTTTTGCTCACTTTCTCCCACAGAATTTTCTTCCTCCGTTTCAATTTCCATCTCAGGAAAGAGAAACTTGTGATCAAAATCCAAACTGGTTTCTGAAAAATAAAGATATTAAGCATGATTGTGTCATTGATCTTGTTTCGTCTATAGGGAGTGGCATGGATCTACAGCACTTATGGCCCATTCCAAATACGTTGTATATGCAAAATTACTATTTGTACCAAAATATCACAAGCTGTTCAGGGCAGCATCTTTTCACATTTTAAGTTGTAAACACAATTTCTAAACAGAATCAACCAGAAAGGAGCATCAGTTTCGCACTTGGTCGCCAACAGTGAACTATAGTTTCTAACTAAATAAAAAATACGGTTTTCTAAAGGTATTTGCCCCTTGTACTTGCTAAATCAGAGATAAGGTATGAGATATTTGATAGCAGCGTGTAGATAAAACATTTTTCTTTCTATATACATGTATAAACTTTGTTTTGTAGGAAAATTCCCCTGCAGGCAAAAATAATTGCAGTTGAAGCGGAGCACCCGTGGATTGGATGGCCGCGAGTTATTTGCCTTTCTCTAATTATATAGAATATACAAAATTTCAGGCAGCTTTATCTCAAAACGACCCAAACTTTATTTTTTGGCTCCAAATGTTTAGACATATTTCGGATGCCTGTGATACAATATGCTCACCTTTTGTCAGGTCTTTGGAACATATCTGTTTGTGTCCTGCCTTCCAATCTATTCTTTGGTGCATTTTGCTACAATAATTAGTTTTTTGACAGCTTCCACATGTTTTCGGCCCAACACTGCCACAAACTACACACAGGTTGTTGTATAAACATGCGTCTATCTCGGTCTCTAAAGGTCGTTCTTCAGGAGGTTCTGCACTATAGAATTCGTTTATTTTTGGCAGCTGGGAACGAAATACGTGGAGATTATCGGCAGAATTAGTTTTAGAACATGATGGATTTTTACAGACAAACAGAAATATAGCTCTATGAAATGCATCAGCTTTCTCAGAGTCAGGGCAATAGACCTGCAGCAGAAAAGTAGTTGGGTTTGAACAGAGACGGCAAGACAGCTCATCAACGTTTGGCAAGTTTTTCAGAGACAGCCATGCTGGCTTTCCACCAAATTTGCTTGGAAAGAATCTACTTCGTAGTAGGAATGGTTGGTTTTTCTCAAGAAAGCCCAGTTCAACGTGATATTCCATGGGCGCAGCCATATTGGAAGGTAACCGTGTGATATACAATATCGTAAAATATACTATTCTGTCTTTTTTTTTTTATATACGTTTTACTTCATTGACATATCCATGTAAGAATAAATGCCTTTATGATTATTAATTGACTAGCTGATTTTTTTAAAAAAAAAAAAGAAAAAAAAATAACATAAAAGAAAACCATTTTTGGCCATGACAGAAACTATAAAATCAGATGGATATAATTTTATAAGCAAAGGGCTGACACTGATCAGACGACTCCTAAAGGATGGAAAAGATCTATCTATTTATCTATTTATGCGACAACACCCCTTTTCAAGTATTATGTGCAGCTACGCGTCAGTGCTGTAAGTAAGTAAAAGATAAAGTAGGAGAAAGATGGAAGAATGCTATTCATGTTATTTGTTAAAAGTACGATACAGTTAAAAGGTGATAAAAACACTGTTCGCACTTAGAAATAATGAGTGATATTGCTTACTGCCTGCTTGAAATGTTCAAGATCTGATAGCAAGACAGTATGAGGAGGGAGGCCATTCCACAAGATAATGGTTGCTGGGAAAAAGGAATATTTGTAGAAGTCTACAGGGGTAAAAATCTGTCGGCATGTGACGCATAGCTCTCAAAGGGTGTTGGAGATAAGGGGGTGGCGGTACATATGGCTACACTACCTTGTAGAACATGATAAGGCAGGCATCAGCTCTTCTGTTCTGTAGGGACCTCCAGCCTAGCTGCTCTTGCCAAGGGTTCTGTTTGCTTTTAGGGTGGCATTTTTTAATGTTTTTTTCCAAGTGAGGTCAGAGCTCACAGACACACCAAGGTACTTGCATGCATCAATGACAGCCTCCTGGACCTGTCTGTGGAGTTTGTAGAGGGGCTTGATGGGACCTTGTAATGTACAGAACCTGGCACTTCCTTGGGTTGAACCTCATGTCCCACCTATGTTCCCACGTCAGAAGACAGTTAAGGTCAGCCTGTAGAGTAGCACCATCCTCCTCACTTGAAATGGTCAAGTAGACTGCTGTGTCATCAGCGAAGAGTCTAAAAGTTTCCTTTTCTCTAGTTAATGCTCCTTTTCGGTAGATTTATTCAAAGTGGTTTGATCTAAAAATAGCCTATGAGGAATGGGTTAAGGCAGCAAAATGAGGTCTTCTCAAAGCCACAAAATATTTGACTGTATACATGTACTTGGGCTAGGACAGAATATCAACACCTGTTGAATCATGATAGGCTTTGGTGGAGAAATAAAAATGGACCCTTTTACATATGTTATCTATGTTTCTGCAGGTCTATAAAAGATGTGATTTGTATCACATTGCCACATCTAGATAAGTACTGTACATCAGCATAGTTGAACCCAATACTGCCCTAGTTGTACATGTAATTGTTATAGACTCCACAATCATGTACATCATTTGTCCAGATTTAGTGTAACAATCAGGTGGCAAATACTACTACTAATAATAATAATTAATAGTAATAATAATAAATTAATAATATTAATAATAACTAGAATTGTTTTTGATACAAAAACTGATGTCTCCCCCAGTGCGTGGACAAAAATTTTCAAAGTCCCATAACTCTGCAGAACATTATCAAACCGGAAAAGGAATAAACTATGCACAACTAAACATAGTGCTGATCAATCCTAGGAAGTTTTATGAAAATCTGAAGAAGGATTTTGGAAAAACCGCTTTAAGTCCCATATCTCTGCAGAAAATCATCAAACAGAAACAGGAATAAGACATGCACACCTAGGCATGGTGCTGATCAATCCTAAGTTTCAGGAAAAATCAGTCAAATGTTTTGGAGAAATTGTGCTGGCAAAATTTTCCATGTAAAAATTGTAAAGTCCCATAACTCTGCAGAAAATCATCAAACCGGAACAGGAATAAGATATGCACAACTAGACATAGTGCTGATCAGTTTTTTATGAAAATCTGAAGGATTTTGGAGAAACCGCGTGGACAAAAATTTCCATGTAAAATTTCAAAGTCCCATAACTCTGCAGAAAATCATCCAACGGGAACAGGAATAAGATATACACATATAGACATGGTGCTGATCAATCCTATGAAGTTTCATGAAAATCTGATTAAAGGATTTGGAGAAACCGCACGGACAAAACTTTTCCATGTAAAAATTTCAAAGTCCCATAACTTTGCAGAAAATCATCGAACCGAAACAGGAATACGATATGCACAACTAGGCATGGTGGGGATTAATCCTATGAAATTTCATGAAAATGCAACCCAAGGTTTTGGAGAAACCGCACGGACAAAGTAAAATTGGACAGATTTCCATGTAAAATTTCAAAGTCCCATAACTCTGCTGAAAATCATCGAACCAGAACAGGAATAAAATATGCACATATAGACATGGTGCTGATCAATCCTATGAAGTTTCATGAAAATATGATAATATATTTGGAGAAACTGCGCGGACAAAGTAAAATAGGACAGACGGACGTTCTCACGGATTGAGTGTTATGTGACTATTCTTTTGTTAAAAATAGTCACATAAAATGGAAATTTAGTCACATAAAAAGAAAAAGACAAAATATCTTTTGTTCTCAGTGTCACTTAACCATCAATTCGTGTGAGCGGATGGACAGACAAACAGATGGACAGATGCCACTCACTAAAACAAAATGTCTCCCCAGTATACTGGGGGAGACATAATAATACACAAGTAAATGAAGTTATGCCAAAAAATTCGGAAATAAATTCCCCGATTTCTTACTATTAAAATTCATGTATTAACATTTTCTTCAGAAACAAGGCAGACTAACACTCAAGGAGCACTGGCTTCTAACATAAAACAACAGGCTAATAATAGACTTCAAATTTTAATGAAAGTCGCTATCAACAAATTTATTTAGACAACAAAAAAATGGTGGAAATTTAACACATACATACATATTATAACAAAATAAAATATGCTTTTTTCAATACATGCATTGTAAGTGCTCTCAATCTATAATACAAAGCAAATAGGTAGTTGTGACAGTCTCTAATCACACTACACAACAACACTATTCTAACATACATGTATGTTAACATCTAAAAACATTAGAAAATGGTTATCTTACCAAAACATCTAGAGCAAAGCTGACCCTTTCCTTTATATAAACGCTTTTCCACGCCTTTGCAAACGGAGGTCATCTGATCTGGGTCTGCTCTGTTTGCTTATGAATTATAACAGATCTGACTCTACAATTTCTACCAATTGTACAAAACATAATTTGTCCATATGCTATTATAAAATTCAGCTAATAAATAATCATAATGTCATTATTTCTTAATTTCTTACACGAATATTCAACAGGGAAAGAGTTAATTAATGAAGTACATGTACAGTAAACTGTTTTCATGGATGTAGGTAACACTGTGTTAGCCCGTTCTTTCATAGGCTATTTTAGACCAAACCTCTCTGAATAAATCTACTGAAGAGGAGTACTTACTAAAGAAAAGGACAATTTTAGAATGTTTGTGTAGTTTTGAAACCATTGTGATAAAAAGAGCATTTGCTCCTATTATAAAGGAGCAAATACTCTATTTATCACAATGGTTTCAAAAAGAGACTTTTACAGTGTCGCCAAAAGGCGTCAATATGAGGGAATGCATTAACAGCTGAGTTAATATGTCAACAATTTTTTTCATCATTTATACATGTACCTTTTCCTCATGAATATTCATGTGAAGAATCACATTACAAATATGAATTAACTGAATTTGTTTGACATAAATTATATGGACAGAGTTTTTATTGGCCATGACAAAAACTGCAGAATCATATCTATATTATTCCAAAAGCAAACAGAGCAGACTCTGATCAGACAGTAACTGTTCCTACAGGAGCTGTATAGGGTTTACCCTGTTTGCAAATACATTAAAATGCATATCTATGAAATACAGAGCTCCAGATAACGCTGCATACCCAAATATTATATTTGTCATTTCTCCACCAAACACTATACTGTGACCACTCTTTAGAATCGTCTCTTCGAGACGATTCTAAAGAGTGGTCACAGTATAGGGTTTGGTGGAGAAATAATGGAGCTATTATTGAAAATGTTTAAATTTACACATCTTATCTGGAGCTCTGAAATACAGGTTTATATACGGTATGACAGGGCTATCATATATCGTCAGAATAAAAGTCTTTGATGTTTGTAATAATGAATAACTATTATTATTGTTATACCACACTTATATAGCGCTCTTTTCAAACAGGATATGTGCGTTCATAAGCGCTTCATGAACAAACAACATGGTACTATGTTAGTCAAATATAAAGTTTAATATGGTGCCAAATTGACTTATTCAGCTTTACAAATCGGTGGAGAATGGCGATTCAAATCTCAGTATACATGTGTTGCATTATGGGCCAATTCAAAGCAAACAATTTGAATCATGTTACTCAGTAACAAATCATAATCTAAACTGTTTGACATTCTGACAGTGTCTTTGAATACGGTATACTGTTTTAAAACGTATTAGCAAGGCTTTCCTGTATATGTATTACATATACAGGAAAGTCTTGTTAATATGTTTTAAAACAGGTGGTAGCTTAATGCAGCACAAAAAAGATACAAAAAGCTCCTATAGGGGCTTCCTGTATCATTTTTGCCCTGCACTAATTAACCAATTCCCTCATATTGACGACTTTTGTGACTCCGTAGAAGTCACCATTGTGATAAATAGAGCATTTGCTCCTATAGGAGCAAATGCTCTATTTATCACAATGGTTTCAAACTACAAAATTCTGAAATTTTCCTTTTCTCTAGTTAATGCTACTTTTCAGTAGATTTATTCAAAGACGTATCTAAAAGTAGCCTATGAGGTAATGGGTTAAGCAACCACCTGCTTTTACAATCTCCTGTTTTAATAAATCATGTGGTCACTTTAGTGAGACTTTATTATATAACAACTCTGACAGATAACATTTATCCGGCACATGTATTAACTCTTTGTACGACAGCAGCAAATTCTTGATAAATTTACGCAAACAGTTTATATTCAGATGAGACAACAAGTAACTCAGTGTCTCAACAGAATCTGAACAGTTTGAAATTCTGATTGCAATTTAGAATAGAAATTAAAGAAATATTAATTTTCAGAATTGCAAAAAAGAGAGATAATTTTGACAGACAACAATTACTTAGTGTGCAAAGAGTTTGAGCAAGATGATGACTAGAACTATGGTAATAAATACATTATTTACATACGGTAAAATCTGTCTACAACAGTCACTCAAAGCTAATTCTATGTCTTTTAACCCTTAGCTCCATGAATATTCATGTAAGAAATAGAAACATCATAAATATTAATTAGAATTTTTTTTGTAACAGCACAGATCATGGAAAATTTGGCCATGGCAGAACTGTAGATTTAGATCTATATTATTTCATAAGCAGACAGAGCAGATTATAACCTGGGTCTACTGTGTTTGCAAATGTGTTAAAAGGTACATATATGTATGGACTAAGGGGTTGAAACAATTTGTATTTTAATGCAGGACAAAGATTATGTAGAGAGTTCCCATAGTAATTGTTGGCATTACTTTCATTCTGCATTAACCCTTTACTCCATGAATATTCATCATCATGTAATGAACAATGACATCATAACCATTAATGGGCGTCTTTTGTCGGTTATCTGCCCCTGTCCAACCAGGTGGCGCTGCCACCGAGTAGGTCCTTTCTGAAACATATACATGTACATGTACATTTGTATATGTCTCTGGTCCTCTGTTACACTTTTGTTATCCATTATTGATTGTTCACTTTGATTACACACGTTTTTTTTAAATCGAGAATAACGAAGCATGTGGAAATGTATTGTTTGCATTTTATTTTATTTTTATTTGCACTTTTCTTTTAAAAAATGCAGATAAATGATAAGTTTACCCTAAACCTAAGAAACCGACAGAAATACATGGCTACATTTCAGACTGCTACTGAAATGTTAAAATGTCTTTACTATAACATTTAACAGATAATATGCTTTTTAATGCCTTTGCAAACAGAGTAGACTCCGATCAGACAGACCCTCTAGGAACCGTCTAATCAGGATCTGCTCTGTTTGCTTATGATACAATATAGATATGATTCCATAGTTTCTGCTATGCTCCGAAATTCTTGTGTTAATATATCATTATAAAAATAGTTTAATTGATATTCATGATCACATTATTTTTTACATTTGCATTCATAGAGTGAAGGGTTAATAAAATCGAAAACTTTTTTGGGAGGGGAGGGGACGTTCAGTATTGTTTGTGTAACAGTCTAGCAGTGGCATGGGCCCCCCAGTGTCATAGATAAGTTATCACCATATATCACAGCCTGCTGAGACCCTTTTGTGTCATAACCTCCAAATTTAATTAGTAAGGTCTTGTTTATTATGCAATCACGAGGAGAAAGGGGCTAAACCGGAAATCTAATCAATCAGGGAACAGTGGTATCTTCTTGACATATATCACAATTAAAAAAAACAACTTTAGCTTTATTAATATTTCGTTTTACTTCTGCAATTAAAGTTTGATTTCCGATTTAAGCAAACAAAAACAAACCAAACAAAAAGAAGAAACAAACAATACATTGGATACTGATCAGATGCTGTTACTAGCTGATAGATTGTCACTAGTAAGAATACTAATCGTCTGTTCTGTTTTTTAATAAATAAACGTCTTATCTGGGTCCATACCGTTTTATTAAGCCACTGAAATTTGCAAGAGAAGTTCAATGTCTTGAAGGCTTAATTTTTAATTGAAGTTGTCAAATTTCTGACTGAAAGAGTTTAATTTTAACCTACAGTGGTGCAACCGAATGATGTTTTCAAAACATTGCATACAATGATGAGAAAACCTCTAAAAACACTTGTCACGGTCTAATTAGCTGATGTCTTATATAGACTATAGTCTATATAGACTGGTTTCCTACATTTGTAAGGGTTAATTATTCTAATTTTATTTGATATCTGAGGTGATTTCTGATATAAATAAAAACTATACTCGGAACACAGCAAAAGCGCAGTGTACGGTCAAATAGTGTGAATTCTAATCAGTTATTAAACTTTTTTTTACATTTTGATCTGGATCAAACTGCCTGAACGTGTTAACCATTTACTCCATGTAATGTAAGAAATGGTGGCATCGTGAATATTAATTAGATATTTTTTTAAATGGCATATTAACACATGAATGTTTTGCGAAAGTAGGAACTATAGAGCAGACCCTGATCAGAAAGCCCCTACACTGTACAGGAGCCATCTGATCTGGGTCTACCCTGTATGCAAAGGCAAACTTTTACTTGCAATAATTAAAGTAAGTATGGACTCTAAAATGAACAAAAAGGAAGAAATATTAAAATTAAAACTATATCGAACAAACAACTGTCAAGGGCATATACACAATATCATTGAAGTCAGATTTTACATTATGACAGGGGAAGTGTAATGACCGGTCCTGAAAGTGTAATGTCTACCCCCGTTTCCTGTTTGTGCAAAATGGTTGAAAGAACAATATTTATGTTCAAAATGTAAGAAATTTTCATTTCATCTTCATGATTTAAATCATTTTGTTGATCAATCTTTATCATGAATAAATTCAGTAAACACATACAATGGCGATCGATAAAATCAGAAGTTATCCGGATGAGGGACCTACTCGGCGCGAGCGCCACCTATAAATTGAATTTGGAGAGATAACCCACAAAAGACCCCCATTGGACTATGTTTCATGTAAGAAAATCATCTGAAATATATTCAAATAACGCCATAATAAATATTAACTACATGTAGACTATTTCTACAATGGCACATGGACATGGGTATTTTTGGCCAAAGTAGAAACAGTAGAATCATATCTATATGATTTCATCAGCAAACAGAGCAGACCCTGATCAAACAGCTCCTACAGGAGCTGTCTGGTCTGGGTCTATTCTGTTTGCAAAGATGCAGAAAGGTGTACTTATGGAGTAAAGGGTTAAGCAGCCACTTCCTAAGACATTTAGGCATCAGTGGTTGCTTTAGAGGGGTCCAAATCAATAATCCACATAATTATAAACAATTAAACACTGGTAATCCTAATCACCATAGAGTAAATGTATTAAAAACACACATACATGTACTAATTTTGAATGTACATAAACATCAACTGTATCATTCACAAACCATCACAGGCACGATCTACTCTTCAAATAATCAGATTTATCAACATGATTACTGTAGTAATGTATCTTGCTTTGCTTTATGTTTAATTGAAGTTTTTATGATTTTTGATGTGCTTATTCCTAGATGATAATACACTGTGAGGAAGTTGCTGATCAGTTCTTCCCAAATCTGATTTGGGTGGATAAATGGTTTTACTTCAATCTTAGCTGTCACACTTTTGTGCCTTCTTTTGACTGTCAGACTCTTAGTTATACTTCTTTTAAGGCAGTTTTTAGGCTTATGTCAAGATCAGCAACTTTCACACAGGTTTTTAATTTTAAAACTAGGTAATCTGCAGATTGGCACATGTTAAGGGGCCAGAAATCCTGGCCCCTTGACAGGATCTTATCCTCATGTGTTCATGAGTTATACCTTTCTGTGTCAATAACCAGCCTTTTGCATTGCATGAACTTTTATTTAGTTGCTTAGTGTTGTAACTTGTACATTACATGTTTGTTGCTTTGCTCTATGTCTCTTGCTTTGCTTTATGTTTAATTGAAGTTTTTATGATTTTTGATGTGCTTATTCCTAGAGGTTAATACACTGTGAGGAAGTTGCTGATCAGTTCTTCCCAAATCTGATTTGGGTGGATAAACGGTTTTACTTCAATCTTAGCTGTCGCACTTTTGTGCCTTCTTTTGACTGTCAGACTCTTAGTTATACTCTTTTTAAGGCAGTTTTTAGGCTTATGTCAAGATCAGCAACTTTCACACAGGTTTTAATTTTAAAAACAGGTAATCTGCAGACTGGCACATGTTAAGGGGCCAGAAATCCTGGCCCCTTGACAGGATCTATGAACCCAGAGTAAATCAATTACCAGGTGCAGACAGTCATATATCCAAATTGTGCACCACATTTTCGATACCTGATCTGGATCTTTTACTATTTATTCTTTTTCCTATTATGCATGCACTTACATATATACAGGTAGATGTGATATACACTGTATGCTGTATTAGGTGTTTATAAAAATGCGTTTCATAGAATTCTTACTTTTTTAAACTTGATAATGTACTTTTTTACAGGCTGTTAGTTAATTTTATTGTTAAGAAACTTATGTTATTATGTCGGTAAATAGCTTTTAGCTAATGTTAAATATGTTGTGAAAACAACCCGACTATAAATAAAGTTTCTTGTATCTTGTATCATCCATGAACTGGCCACATCTATACACAAACATGTACATTAGCTCTTTACTCCAGTAATACGCCTGTCTATGCCATTGCAAACATAGTAGACCCAGATGAGATAGCTCTTGTAGGAGCAATCTGACTGCAGTCTGCTCTGTTTGCTTATGAAATAATACAGAGTTGATTGTACAGTTTCATTTTTGTGCTAATAATTATGCCATCATAAAAATTAATATTCAGGATGTCATTATTTCTTACATGAATATTCATGGAGTAAAAGTTCAATAACTGTGGTTAGAAAAAAAGTCTGATCAAATAAAAGTCACAAAGGGAGCAGTGCAAAAGAATACCATACCCATTTTAGCTACAGACTGATAATTCATAAGTGTCTTTAGGTACAGTAACACTTGTACTTATTTAACCCTTTACTCAATAAATACACCTTTCTATGCCTTTGCAAACATAGTAGACCCAGATCAGATGGCTCCTACAGGAGCCATCTGACCAGGGTCTGCTCTGTTTGCTTATGATATAATATAAATATGATTCTGCAGTTTCTACCATGGACAAACATTCCTATCTCCATGTGCTATAATAAAATTCATCTAATTAATATTCATGTCATTACATGTATTTCTTACATGAATATTCATGGAGGAAAGGGTTAATTACATGATATTTTAGTCTAAACACTACAATATGACGCACAGTACTGTATAACAAATTGTGCTTGTGAAAACTATGTCACATGAATGCTATTTGACTGATAAGTTTGGCCTTAGTCTTGAAGTATGGCATTGACCTTGACATGGCATCACTCAAAGCTATGTATTTATGAGACACCAATGCAAATAGCTCAAATACATGTACATGTGTAGTTCAAAACCTATGGTCAAGGTAAAGGTTTTAAGAAATTTGACCTTGAAGTTAGCCTTTGACCATGACATTGAAGCTTCATGACATTAGTATACATTCCAAGCAAGAAGTCACTTTCAGTAAAGTTCAAATGTTATGGCCAAGTTTCACTTTCAGATGGATAAACAGACAGTGACCAAAAGCAATATGCCCCACCCAAGATAATTTCTTTTAACTGAAATATGGTGGCAATATACATGTACAAACTGCTTTTATAAAGTTTATATATACATGTACAATTATATATATAATACAGTACCAGGAAAAAACTACATTGGATATCAGATATTGCAGAACTGATGACAGTGTATCTTTGGTCAATGTCTTCATTCTTTGCAAATCCTCAATGTACCTTTTCTTGTACCATGTTCTATGTGCAACCTGACTCATCTTTGCGACAGCTTGGATCTGAATGAGATACCAAGTAAATCGGTTGTCTCATCAGTATCAAAGCTGCTTGACACTCTGCCAAGCATCTGCTTGGTCAGATTCTGAGCTTGCTCAGAATCTGACCAATCAGATACTTGAGAATGATCTCAGACTCAGAAGTAGCCAACACTGCACCAGATCCAAATTTGAGCAGACATTACTTTTTCACAGCAGAGTAATGATTAACCCTGTACTCCATAAATACACATTTCTATGCCTTTGCAAACAGAGTAGACCCAGATCAGATGGCTGCTGTAAGAGCTGTCTCATCAAGGTCTGCCCTGATTGCTTATGAACTACATGTACTATAAGTATGATTCTAAAGGTTCTGCAAGCTGCCATGGCCAAAATTCTTGTAACCATGACATTGTGTTATTATAAAATATAACCTATTTAATATTCTTGATGTCATTATTTCTTCCATGAATATTCATGGAGTAAATGGTTAATCAAAGACAGGTATACAATAATTCAGCAGTTTTCCAATTACATGTATTGGTAAAACAATGATTGTAATAAATATCCTTGGCACAATACTACCGTAAATCAGGTCCTAACATGCTGACAAGAAGAAACATAATCACATATATATAATAAGCAGGGTATATTTTGTCAGTGCAACTCATAAGTATACACACAAGGTGGCAAGTACACAGATAACAGCTCCCATTCATATTGCAGCTAGAATGCGCTAGACACTGCTCATAAAGTCAATCATGATACATGTATGAAGACAAAGACAGTTTGACTAGACACTGCTATGTAGAAGAAGTGGGGGTTTATTACATAATTTATGGTTATACAGTAAAACCTCTCTATAACAGCCACTAAATTGTGTTAATTAGTTGGTAATTACGGCAGGTGGCTGCTTAAAGCAAGGTGAAAGTAAAACAGAACGCTCCTATAGGAGCGTTCTGTTTTACTTTCATCTTGCTTTAAGCAGCCACCTGCCTTTAACACAAAATACTTGATGTAATTTAGTGCCGTTATAGAGAGGTTTTACTGTAATCGTGTAAGACTGAATTGAAGTAAAAGAAATCTTCAGAAAATTTGATTGAAAAGATAATAAATATTAATTCTCCATTTCTGATTTTTTGGTGGTACCAAGATGAGATATATCCATTTATATACAGGAGCTGTCTGATCTGAGTCTTCTATGTTTGCAAAGATGTCCAAAAGCATAAAAAGGTGGGACTAGCAAGTAATCGGTTAAAAATAGTCAATCCACAATCACATGACTCAGATGTCTTTGAATTTTTCATCCATCAAATAATTCTAACACATCTTTCCTTAAAAATATTTTGACATTTTGCTTCAAAATGCATGAAAAACCATAAACTCTACATGGTTGTCAATTTCTGCATGAAACTCATTTGCAAGGCACTGTTTCATAAATTCATATACTTGAAATAAGCAGTTAGAAATTAACCATGCAATACACAATGATATGTGAATGTATAACCATTATAACATCATAAACATATAACACAGTCATATAGAGTCCTAATTACCCTATGTATTCTGACAAATTTAAACAAATAGTGCAGACCAAGATCAAACTGCTCCTGAAGGAGCAGTGTGATCATTCAGGAGCAGTTTGATCAGGGTCTGCACTATTTGATATTATGTGAGTCTAATTCAAAGTTATAAATATGATGCCAAATTTTCAGCTTTACAAACCGATGGATAGGGGAGACTGGGAGTCCAAATGCATTAACCCTTTCCTCAATAAATACGCCTTTCTACGCCTCTGTAATAACCAATTCTTGAAACCATTGTGAGGATAAATAGTGCATTTGCTCCTATCGGATTTCAAACAACAAAATTCTAAAACTTTACTTTTCTCTAGTAAATGCTCCTTTTGGGTAGATTCATTCAAAGAGGTTGGGTCTAAAAAATAGCCTATGGAGGAAAGGGTTAAGGCAATAGAACATAATAACCAACCAATCTTGCTTAACCCTTTGAATATTAATGTAAGAAATACTGACAAAATCGAAATTTATTAGATGGACTTTTATAACGGCATTATAAACATGGGAATTATTGACCACAGCAGAAATTTTACAATCAGATTTGTATTATTTCATAAGTAAACAGAGCAGTTCCTGATCAGACGGTTCCTATAGGAACCATCTGATCTGGGTCTACTGTTAGCAAAGGTGTTAAAAGGAATCTCTATCTGGTAAAGGGTTAATAAGACTTGTAGGTAGTAGGAGGAGATCTGCATGATCTTCTTAACTTTCATTTTTCAGCCAAACCCTTTAACCCTTTTCTCCATAAATACGCCTTTCTATGCCTTTGCAAACAGAGTAGGAGCTGTCTGATCAGGGTTTGCTCTGTTGGTTTTATGAAATAATACAGATCTTATTCTACCGTTTCTGACATGACAAAAATCTTATACGCCCATTTGTTTATACATGTATGAAAATGCATCTAATTAATATTCATTATTCATGATGTCATTATTGCTTACAGGAATATTCATGGAGTAAAGGGTTAATGTTTGCACTCATTAGAACCTCCTCAGGGATGTCATTCTAATAAGTAGGGTTGGGTGAGAAATACTGAAAACATTTTATCTACAGATAAACGTGCCAACCCTTAGATACTAAAATCGTCCTTTTTCTACCAAACCCTATACTGTGACCACTCTTTAGAAATGTCTCGCAGAGAGGATTCTAAAGAGTAATCACTGTATATGGTTTGGTGGAGAAATAAAGGAGTTATTCTTGAAAATGTTTACATTTACGCATCTTATCTGGACCTTTGTAGATTTCTTAAGTACTCCTCTTATCTACATCTCTGTAAGTTTGTTGTGATTTTCGTATCATATCACATTCAACTTGGAAAACAACAATGGAATGTAGTTTTCATGAAGTTCATAATAACATGTTTTAACCCTTTCCTTCACACAAAGTTTTTTTTTGCATGTTTTTGCAAACAGAGTAGACCCAGATAAGACGACTCCTGTAGGAGCTGTCTGATCAGGGGCTGTTCTGTTTGATTATGAATTTATAATATATCTGACTCTACAGTTTTTTTTCTACAAATACCAAAACATCCTGTGTACATAGGCCATTATAAAAATTCAGCTATTAATAAATATTGATGATGTCACCTATTTCTTACATCAAGATTCAACAGGGAAAGGGTTCAAACCATCACACATCATTCAACACAATCTAACTCTCCTCTGCAAAAATTGTCATCTGCTACAATTTTCAAAGCACATTTCTTCCGTTTCTTTCCCTCATATAAACATGTTTTCACATATTTGCAAACAGAGTAGACCCAGATCAGACAGCTACTATAGGAGCTGTCTGATCAGGGTTTGCACTGTTTGCTAGTGGAATTTGGAAGATTTGTTTCATAACTTTCTAAAATGGCAACAATGTTCCATCTTCCATATTTCATTTAACTATTTTGTCCTTGAATATTCAGTATGTATTGAAATTTGGAATAAACACAGAACAGGGAAAGGGTTAAAAAAAACCATAATGAGAATCAAAAAGATTGGATCTTGATGAAATTCTGATTTACTTTGCAAGTGTTGAAAGCGTTAAGAATGTTTAAATAGGGGGTCAAAAATGGATGGATGATTTCTACATATTACTGAAATGGGTCTAATAGTTTTAGACAAGAAGATCCTGCTAAGTAGCTAACACAAAAACTGGCCAAGCCCATCGCAACCATGTTTTTTGAGGAATCACAACCAAAATTTGACTTCTTTTGGTAAAGAGTCACTTAAGGAAAAATATAAATATATTTTCAAATCAGGCCAGCTGTTTCAGAGGAGATTTTTCTTTTAAATTTCAGCTACAGCCATATGTCAAAAACAGCATTGCTCCTGGTGGCCATGTGCGTTTTACAAATTGCAATGACTTAAAAAACAAGAGGGCCAGAATGGCCCTGACATCGCTCACCAGACAATCAGAGGAGAAGATTTTCAAAGTTTTCACATATGTTTCTATTGAAAACTTAACACCCCAGGGGCGGTGCCAATTTTGACCCCAGGGACACAATTTATATAA
This sequence comes from Azorinus chamasolen, assembly GCA_963576725.1. Taxonomy (NCBI): domain Eukaryota; kingdom Metazoa; phylum Mollusca; class Bivalvia; order Cardiida; family Solecurtidae; genus Azorinus; species Azorinus chamasolen. Next base: position 68,205,619 of record OY755243.1, read on the forward strand.
CTTTTGTAGAGGACCTGAACATGATGCTGAAAGAATGTAGTGAAAGAATGGATAGAGCATAGACCACTGGAACTTGTATTAATTCTTTGGATGCTAGAGGCAGATTCTCCCACCACTAATGACCTATGCAAACAGTTTGGATCCAGATCAGATATCTGATATCCAAATTGTTTGTAAATGAGACTGAACTTCTGAAAAACTTATAAAGAAAGTGTGTAGTGGGATTCTCCCACCACTAATGACCTCTGCAAACAGTTTGGATCCAGATCAGGGCCAATATAATGTGGGGCCTGATCTGATATCCAAATTGTTTGTCAATGAGACTGAACTTCTGAAAAACTTAGAAAGAAATTGTGTAGTACGGATAACTTATGAATATGCTGCAGACAACCATTTAGCAGATGACAAAATTACCCAGCATGCAAAGAGTTAAGCTGAAATTCACAACAGATATGCTCTATATTGATATCTGGTAGCTTAATGCAGGGCATAGGTATGAAAAAAAGCTTTAAGAGTGTTCTGCATATTAAGAACTATCCACAGTTTTCTCAATCTTAAATGAGAGTGTGTTATTTGTCTAAACACAATTTCTACTCTACTGATCAGGCTAAGGGTGATTATATAAGAACTCACACTGACTGGTCTGAGCTCTGCAGGCTGATATATTAAGGAGAAACCTTTAGGCTGTCGTTTCTGACGTGAAGAAGACTGTACACACAGGGCAGGGCCAATTTTAACCCAAGAACTATGATACTTATAAAACCCATAAAGTTATGCTAAGTAAATCTATACACCAAATATCTAAGCTCTGGGACATGTAGTTTTGACAAGAATACTTTTAAAGTTTTTCCTATGCATAACCAGTGATCCTATGGGCTGTTTAAGTAGTCAGCTTAAAAAAACTGGCAATCCCTGGGGTGGGACCAATTTTTACCCTAGGGGCATAATTTATATAACTTTTGTAGAAGCCCTGAAGTTGAAGCTATGTGCCAAATATGAAAGCTGAGGACCTTCTAGTTTTAGAGGAGATGATGTTCAAAGTTTTCACTATATGCTTCTATTGAAAACTGAAAACCCCTGGGGCAGGGCCAATTTTGACCCCAGGGGTATAATTTATATAACTTTTGTAGAGGACCAACAGATGATGCTATGTGCCAAAGATGAAAGCTGAGAACCCTGTAGATTCAGAGGAGAAGATTTTTAAAGGTTCAAATTGTTGACGACTGATGACGGACGACGGACGCCGACGGACATCAGGCAATCACAAAAGCTCACCCTGAGCACTTTGTGCTCTGGTGAGCTAAAAATACTGGGTCACCAATGAGTCAATTCTATGAAAAATTATTGAAATCCTTGAAATTATTTCATCTATCAGGTTGCTATGGCAATCAGAATTATGAATTGAATGCAACAACTTTGGTTGAGAACTATCTAAAGAACACCACTCCCATGTCTTATCAACTTCCATCCAGTGGTTTCAGAATGAAAATCTAACGACTGCAAATGGATAGTTAGTGGTGTCACAAGAACTCACCTTGAGCAGGCAATGAGCAATACCTCAAGTTAGCTAAAAGTGGAGACTTTGTTGCAGATGACAATTACTCAGCATGCCAAGAATTAAAATACATGATTACTTAACCAACATGTTAACCCTTTCCCTATTGAATATTCATGTAATAAATAACATCATGAATATTAATTAACTGAATTTTTATAATGGAATATGTACATAGGATCTTTTGGTATTGCTAGAGACTGTAGGGTCAGATCTATTATAATTTCCTATGCCAACAGAGCAAACCCTGATCCTACAGGAGCCATCTGATCTGGGTCTACACTTTTTGCAAAAAAACTTTTGTATGTGGGAAAGGGTTAAGACATATTATATACAAACAATATAAAAATAAAAAGTTGCTGTAATATGGCACAAACACACTTAATAGTAAGAATCACTGATAGACATACCAAACTGATGTAATACATGCATATGTAGTATAACCCTTTATTCCTTGAACATTCATGTAAGAAATAATGACATCATGAATGTTAATTTGAAGATTTTTTATAATGGTCCATGAGCACAGGAAATTTTGACCATGGCAGAAACAGTACAATTAGATTTTAACCCTTCGCTTGCTATTCACGTCAATATACCTACCTGTAAATAGTGAAGACCCAGATGAGACAGCTCCTGCAGGAGCTGTCTCATCAGGGTCTGCACTATTTACAAGTTGATTGTCCAACCAGTGCACTCCACAGCAGTGATTGCACAGCGAAATACTTGTACACAGTGAAGATATATGTAATTATACAACAGGGCATGGGTAAAGAAGGAGAAATGTATGTTAAAACTAGAGGTTTGTTTTTGTCACAAAAACAGATGTCTCCCCCTCCCATCCTCTTTCCAATTCACAAGTGTAATGTCTGTAACTCCAAACTTATCATGGTCTAATTCTTAGTCATCAGGGGCAATAACTCCAACATTATCAGGGGGAGACAATTAAAAAAACCGATTTCTCTTATTTTAAGTCATAAGGGGCAGTAACTCTAAAGTTATCAGGGGGAGACAATTAAAAATCCCAGATGCACAACAACTCATGCTGGTGAACATTCCTGTGAAGATTGGTGACTCTAGCCCTACTGCTTTCAGAGATACGTGCAGCACAACGTTTCTCTAATTTTAACTTATCATATCAGGGGCAATAACTCAAGAATTATCAGGGGGAGACAATTAAAAAAAACCAGGTGCACAACAGCTCATGCTGATCAACATTCCTGTGAAGTCTGGTGGCTCTAGCCCTAGTGGTTTTAAAGATATGCATGACACAAAGTTTCTCTAATTTTAAGTAATCATATCTGGGGCAATAACTCCAAAGTTATCATGGGGAGACAATTCAAAAATCCCAGGTGCACAACAACTCATGCTGGTCAACATTCCTGTGAAGTTTGGTGACTCTAGCCCTAGTGCTTTCAGAGATATGCACGACACTAAGTAAAGTTTATCTAATTTTAAGTCATCAGGGGCAGTAACTCCAAAGTTAACAGGGGGAGACAATTCAAAAAACCCAAGAGCAAAACAACTCATGCTAGTGAACAATCCTGTGAAGTTTGATGACTCTAGCCCTATTGATTTCAGAGATATGCGCGACACAAAGTTTGTATAAATTTAAGTGTTAATATCAGGGGCAATAACTCAAGAATTATCAGGGGGAGACAATTAAAAAACCATAGGTGCACAACAACTCATGCTGGTGAACATTCCTGTGATGTTTGGTGACTCTAGTACTAGCGGTTTCAGAGATACGCGTGACACAAAGTTTTTTTAATTTTAAGTCATCAGGGGCAATAACTCCAAAGTAATCAGGGGGAGACAATTCAAAAAACCCAGGTGCACAACAACTCATGCTGGTGAACATTCCTGTGAAGTTTGGTGACTCTAGCCCAACTGGTTTCAGAGATACGCGCGACACAAGTTTGTGACGGACAGACAGACAGACGGACGGACGGACGGACAGACAGACAACTCTGGCAAAAACAATATATCTCCCCATAAATGGGGGAGACATAATTCAGCAAGAGAAGGGTTAATCAATAATAAAACAGAGCAGACTGATCACAATCATCACATGGTTGTTACAGAAGCTGTCTGATCTAGGTCTATTCTGCTTACAAAGTGTCAAAAGGCAAAAGTATGGAGTAAAGGGATAATACTCTACATGTACAAACTCAAACAGGACCTTGATGACCCAAAACATACAGTAAAACTTACTTTTTTTCTCCATCGAACCCTATGTTGTGACCACTCTTTAAAATTGTCTCAAAGAGATCATTCCAAAGAGTGGTCGCAGCTTAGGGTTTGGTGGAGAAATGACAAATTTAGTAATTGAGTATGCACCTTTATCTGTTGCTCTGAAAATTATGTTAATTAGTTGGTATTTTGGACAGGTGGTTGCTTAAAGCAAGGTGAAAGTAAAACAGAACGCTCCTATAGGAGCGTTCTGTTTTACTTTCACCTTGCTTTAAGCATCCACCTGCCTTTAACCCAAAATACTTGATGTAATTTAGTGGCCATTATAGAGAGGTTTTACTGTATCTGGATATGCAAAATTTGGAAAACTTGATCTATCTGATTTGACATATTCAACAAAGTTATCCATTGTGAAACTTAGTTTTAGTCTTAGTTTAAATCTTCATCTTTTGACATGGTTTTATTACAACATTACATATTGTTAAATTTCATAAAGATTTGTCAATGTCTTGTCAGGATGTGTGCATTCAAATAATCAGCGAGAATTAATAAACCGTATGAAATATAGAGTAAAGCAGATTGAATTTTCAAAATACGGTATTCTTTTAACCCTTTTCCTGTTCTATGTTTAATCCAAACTTCAATACTTACTGAATATTCATGATCAAACTAGATACATGTATAATGAAATATGGAAGGTGGAACATTGTAGCCAATTTAAAAAGTAAAGAAACAGATCTATCAAATTCCATTAGCAAACAGAGCAGACCCTGATTAGACAGCTCCTATAGGAGTCATCTGATCTGGGTCTACTCTGTTTGCAAATGTGTGAAAACTTTTATACGAGAGAAAGGGTTAAAGACATATTAGGAGGCTTCAGTACGATACATATAACAAGCAAATTCGCTGAATTGATATCCAACACCAAACAAGTGCTGGCCTCAGTATTTAACAGTTATTGACTAGATGGACAAAAAGATTTTTCACAAATGAGTGCCACAACTCTGGTGTTTCAAGGTAAATGTGAGTGACACTTGCAGGGCCTTATTTATTTATATGGAACTAAACATTTACACAAAGTTTCATTGGTAAGGTCCAAACAGTTTCTGAAATAAGATAAGATGGAGAAAAAGATTAAGTGTTTCACAACGGAACATAACTCTGGTGTTCGACGTTCAGTATGAGTGGCATGTCCTTAAATTACTACACATTTTCACAAAGTTTCATAGAAAAATTCTAATCAGTTTCTGAGAAATGGCACTGAACAGACAAAAAGATTACATTTTTAGCAAACAAAGGGCCATCATTCTGGTGTACCAGGGTCAATAGGAATGATAATTGCAGAGCTGCATGTCCTTATGCTACTTAACATTTACACAAAGTTTGATTGAAAAACTCCAAACCGTTTCTGAGATATCACTCCGGGACGCATGGAAACACAGATGGACAAACGGAAAATGCCAAAACTATATTCCTCCGCCTTAGGCAGGGGATAATAAATAATAAATATTACATTATCATTACAATATCAGTTTGATATTGCTACCTGATGATATTGCTAACACTGATGCATGACATGAATTTTAAAAAGAAAACAATTAGCAATTTCTAGAATTCTTATTTTTTTTAACCCTTTCCTTCATATAATGCCTTTTCGCACATCTGCAAACAGAGCAGACCCAGATCCTATAGGAGCCATCTGATCAGGGTCTGCTCTGTTTGCTAATGGACTAACAAGATCATCTGTTTCTCTAGTTTTTTCTAAAATGGCTACAGTGTTCCACTTTCCATATTTCATTATAACTATTTTTCCATGAATATTCTGTTCAGTAGGTATTGAAATTTGGAATAAACATAGAACAGGGAAAGGGTTAAAGTTATATTCTGTCCATTTTTCCCTATAAAGTAATCAACATCAAAAGTTGTACACATATTCATATCATTAAAAAAAGCTTACAGTCCATTTTCCCACCATATATAAATCAGCAGTGAGCTAATTTGCTATATATTACCACTATCTGAATACCGCAAAATCTTTAGGAAACTGCACAATTTACAAGAGACAGAAAACTTTATCAGTCTTACAGGTATCTACATGTATTCACAGATTCCTGTGAATAGCAGATGTGTTTTCATTGGTTTCCATATAGCATACATGTTTTCTCCCCTTTTCCATAGCACTGTCAGTTTAACCCATTCCCCCATAAGCTATTTTTAAACCTAACCTCTTTGAATGAATCTACCCAAAAGGAGCATTTACTATCTAGAGAAAAGTAAAATTTTAGAATTTTGTAGTTTGAAACCAGTGATAAATAGAGCATATGCTCCTATAGGAGCAAATGCTCTATTTATCACAATGGTTTCAAGAAGTGGTTATTACAGAGGCGTAGAAAGGCGTATTTATGGAGGAAAGAGTTAAAACTTGCAAATACATGAGCTAAAACATCTTTAATAAATACAGTAACTTTACAATTTTCCAGAATCAATACAGGAATTTAAAAAAAAATCCAGCTTGATTCATTTCTCAGTGTGTGGATTTTCTTATTCTTGTTTGTTTGTTTTATCAGGTTTTACGTCGTTTTAACAATATTTCAGTCATATCGTGACATCCAGCTAATTACAGGTGGAGGAAGACTACAAAGGTTCTTCAGTGCACGGAACAAATTGCATTGTTTCGTACACAGAATGACATCTGGGTAGAACCACCGATCTATCGCAAGCCAACTGGATGGCTTCCTCACATGAAAAATCAAAATGCCCAGACTGGGATTCAAACCCACAGCAGTGAGGGGCTAAGCGATTGTCAGACTATAATCACTCGGCCATGGAGGCCTCTTCTTATTCTTGTCAAACTTCAGTCATGACATTGAGAAAATAATAATAAAGTCTCCAAAATTTGAAATTTCACCACACAGAATAGGAAGAAGAGATGAAATTCATATCAGCCAGACTTAAAATTAACCCTTTCCCTGTTCAATCTTCATGACGACGTCATGAATACTAATTTTATTAACTTAATTTTTATAATCGTGTATGTATTCATCACATTTTGGTATTTGTAGAAACTGGGGGTCAGATATATTATAATTTCATAGCAAACACTCTGGGCAGACCCTGATCAGAAGGCTCCTATAGGAGCCATCTGATATTGGTCTTCTCTGTTTGCAAATGCATGAATGTTTTTATGAGGGAAAGGGTTAAAAAGAGTCAGATCTGTAACTCAGGAGTACATCCTTCTAAAAAGAGTCAGACCTGTGACTCTTACATATACATCCTTCAAGTTCAATTCTTTGAAACATTTTATTTTCACCAGAGACTTATACATGTATACATATATGTCTCTGTCTCCACCAATGTTCTCTCTTTGCATGTTTCAAATTAATATTGCTCCAAATCCCTGATGCTAACCTCCTGAATATCTTGAACCATTTTGTGACTGGCACTTGTATATTTTATGTCAGATATTGACTGCACATGGCCAATTGCTTATTGTTTATTCTAAATCATACCCTTGAACTGAACAGGTTGTTTTTATGACGACACTAATTATAACATTCACTGATCATCAGTCACCACATCCTTGTCCTTCACAGTCATTGTTATCACAGTGCCACAAAATGCAGTTTCCCAGACAATTGTAGCAGAGCATACAAAGAGCAGTGATAAACAAAACACTGCAAATCGAGCATGGCTTGCGCTCCAGGAAAAATCCAGCCAGGTACAACACGATGAACATTGCATGATTGTAAAGAAGTGCTGGGTTCAGTGGTTTAGGAATAAGGAGCACTGGAATCAACCACTGTAGACAATACATTCTGCTGTGTTACGCTACTAAATGTCAATATAACGCGATATATTACGAGACACTCTTTCAGTAGCTTTATGTCAATTTATAGCAAAGTTTAGATTATGTTACATGTATTTCAATGTGGACATATTTTAATTGCACACAGATTGACCGATCTGGAGTCACCATCTGGTTTCACATGTATGCTGATGGTGATGTAGTGCCTCTTCAGTGCGAGTGGAAATGTCAACCGCCAATCAAACAGAAAATACACTCTTGTTAAGTAGATCTATAGGAACACTGTCAGCCAAATGGTATCTGCGTTGAAAATAGCTTTAACAGCTGGCACACTAAATGAAATGGATCAATGTAGATCCCGTTTAAAATGCGTCATTTCTGTTTTCTTTTTATTCTGTCTTCCCTGTTTTCAATCATGTAGACGCCTGTTCGTATAATATTTATATCATCCTCTGGTATATTAAGTAACAATTTAAGATATTAAGTGATGAATTTCAATTAAAAACGTAAATTTAGCTAATTATCAAGAGTATCGTGCATAAAACTAATATGTTTACATCAATCCTAACCACCCATTTTCATTCGCATATTCGGTTATGGATAAAAACATATGGGGCAAGTTGATGAAATAATTGACAAATACACAAAATGGGAAAAAACAAGAAGCGTGGTAATAAAATTTAGACTGTGGTATATTTTAAGGCCTTGTTTTAAATAGTGTATACAATGGATATTGATGATGTGTCTTTTATTAGACATGTTGGTATTATGTAATGTGTTTTCGCGTTTTGGTCAGACTATAATTTTATGTACCCAAGTGTTTCCCAGATTTACCCACGTTTCGGTAAACCATGACCAGTTCGGTAAATTGACTTTATATAGTAAACAGAATCGACGTTTCGATGAAAAGGTTATTATTTATGTACACAGGTATTTCACACTTTCCATTCATGCATTTATAGTATTAATGACGGCGGTTTGGAACACTGAGTAGCCCAGTGTTATCTGGATGCAAGCTGTGTATAGATCAAATAATTAATATCATCTATCTATCTTCCATTAATGTCAAACCCCTATTGGGGACGTAGACATGTTATGCGCGTCTAACGACAGAATGTTAATATAAAAGGAAAGTAAGAAGAATGATGAAGGATAAAAGTATAAGTCATGTTACAAGGATTTAAAATCGCTAAAAACAGTGGGTGATCTGGATTAAGGTGAAACATGATCAATACGACAAGCCGCCGCATTGAACTGTTCCACACTTGTCAGAGTAGGGACATCAGGAGGCAGACCGTTCCAGTGATAGATGGTTCTGGGGAAAAAAGAGAACTTATAATAGTCTGTAGTTGCTGTTATTAATCTGAATGAAAGTAGGTGGTTTTGTCGTGACCTGCGTGTTAATGGGATGAGAAGGTTTTCTACTGGAATTTCAACAAGGTTGTTCACAATTTTATAAAATAAGGAGAGTCTGCTGTCAATACGTCTTAAATCAAGCCTCCGGAGATTCAGGGAGTGGAGCATATCTGTGACAATAGAAGTTCTACAATAGTCTGACTTAATCCATCTGGCTGCACGTCTTTGCACTGCTTCAACTTGGTCTATAAGAATTTGGGTGTGAGGAGACCAGATCTCTGAACCATATTCTAATTGAGGTCTGACAAGAGTTTGATAGGCAAGAGATCTTAAGGGTTCAGATTTAACTTTAATGTTACGTCGGAGAAAGCCGAGAGTTTGGTTTGCTTTATTGGAGATTCTGTTAGCATGTGTGTCCCAAGAAAGGTCGGATGAAATATCAACTCCAAGGTATTTGGCAGAAGAGACAGATTCTAGAAGAATTCCATGAAGATAGTATTGGGATGGAATCGGGAGTTTTCTTCTAGTGACATTGATAACCTGACATTTGCTAGGGTTGAACTCCATGTCCCAGTCAGTTTCCCACTTTTCTAGGGTATTGAGATCATTTTGAAGAATAGAGGATTGGCCATGTGAGTTGAGTGTGAGATAGATAGCAGTATCATCCGCAAAGAGACGGATTTTGGAGTTAATATTTTCTGGCAGGTCATTAATATAGGCAAGGAAAAGCAGTGGTCCAAGTACAGATCCCTGTGGGACACCAGAAGGAACAGAGATAGAGTCTGAGGAAGAGCCATTGAGAACAACTGATTGAGATCTATTATCCAGGAAGTTCTTAATCCATGTGAGAGTCTGCCCACGGACACCAAGGTTGTGTAGCTTGTAAATGACCTTCTCGTGGTTGACCTTATCAAAGGCTTTACTAAAATCAAGCAATATAAGGTCAACCTGTTTTTTGTTGTATACTGCAGTGACAAGATCATTTACAAGCATGACAAGCTGGGTGACACAGGACCTTTTCTCCCGAAAGCCATGTTGAAGATGATAGAGTGAGCCTTGATTTGTGAAATGTTTAATAATGGAAGAAGAGACAATATGCTCAAGGGTCTTACAGAGAACACATGTTAAAGAGATAGGTCTGTAGTTTGCAGGACAGGACTTGTCGCCTTTCTTGAAGACTGGAGCAATATTTGCTGTTTTCCACTCAGCTGGCAGAGTTCCTTCATTTAAAGATTTCTGAAATAGCACTTCTAAGATAGGCGACAGTTCCTGCGACAGCATTTTGAGAAGTAACGGTTTGATTTGGTCTGGACCGCTTGCCTTGTGGGGATTCAAGTTTGACAGGAGTTTTTCAATGCCTCTTGAAGAGATATGAATGTCTGGCATTCTGGAGGGTGAATCACCACTTGCAGAGTCAGATCATCGAGCTTCATTTTACAAAGGCCAGCGAGAGAGAGGGGGGATTTAGGGCTAAAGACAGACTGAAACTGGGTATTCAATGACTACCTGTAAAGAAAGGTGTGAACATCTAATCTTAAGCATAACAACTATGACAGGCACGTAGCCGTGTACTGTCAATGGGTGCAAACTGGTACGGTTTACGGAGAAATCGCCTAGTGACGAAATCGCCTACAATTAGATATATAGTAAACCAATTGGAGAAATCGCCTAGAAAGCAATTATATAGTGTTTGTATTTCGCACCTATGGTACAAGACGGATAACATGACAGAACTTTAAAGAATGTTTGTAACAAGATTAATTTGTTATGTGGTATTATTTTCCAGATCAAGATTGACCAAGATTGATCGATCAGTGTAGCCCCTGATCACTACATAGAATTAATTTGACAGAAGATATTTATATATAAGGAGTACGGAACAGGTTATTGTATGAGTCTTATGTCTCTAGTCAAATGATCTGGATCCGATCAGTGTAACCCCTGATCACTACATTAACTTTGACAGAAAATGGTAAAAAGAGCGATAATGATATTAATAGTTATGGCAAATTTGCAGAGTGAAAATATCATGAGTCTTAATCACTGTAAAATGATCTGGATCCAGTAAATGGATTAGCAATATCATTATAAAAATTGTCGGTTATCACAGTAGAAAATAAAATTATTATAATGGGACGTAATGGGATACGTCACTTCATAGGAAGTGAATAATTCCACAGACCACCGACAAGATTTATTTTATTTTTTACCGACATTTTGTACTAACTAAAATTGCATTTCGAAAATGTATTGGATGCAGATCATCTAACAAGAAGTAAGATTCATATTATAAATTGTTTCATGCGTATGACATTTTCACTTTCTGCTAATATTCGGCATATAATTATCAACCCCTGTAATATTGGGCTGTCAAATTCAAGGTGGTGATCAGGGGCCGCACTGATCGTCCAATCTTGGTCATCTTGATCTGGAAAACAACACAACAGGACAATGTATTCTTGTTACAAACACTCTGTATAGTTCTCTCATGTCATCACTACCTGCACCATAGGTGCGAAATACTATCACTATATAATTGCTTTCTAGGCGATTTCTCCAATTGGTTTACTATATATCTAATTGTAGGCGATTTCGTCACTAGGCGATTTCTCCAGCACCCAACTGGTACTACCATCTATTACCAATTATTAATTACGGCGGTGTTTGTTTAATAATTAAAAATATTCAGTTTATTATGACTACCTTTAAAGAAGAGAGTGCAAACATCTTATCTTAAGCATAACAATTATTAAAGGATCGTTCAAACAGGTACTGCCATTAAACATGTGCCTGGGAGTTAACCAAATTAATAAACTGATTTAACAAAAATAATACTTATATTAATAAGAACAATGACATCGATCCTGAAAAATAATGTTTTTATTAAGATATTTTGTAAAAATATAAGATATAAGTACTATAAAATGACCTTTTTACCGAAATGTCTGAACGAGTTGCTATATATATAAATTCAATTTACCGAAACGGTCATTTACCGAAATGTCTGGCACCCATCTTCCATGGGTCCCCTTTATAGTGTTTATATTTTTACCGATTTCACTATACCACATTGACCATTGTGATGCTCAATCAAATGTTCTACCATATCTAAACTCTGCTGCCTTCATTAAGGTCAGGGAACTAGCATATCAAGCCTTGGTTGCGGCTATGGACAATTGCCACTAAGGACGATTGCCAAAATTGCCAACCTGGAAAACTGCTTCTTCAAAATATAAGATATACTTTTTTAACATTTTTTTTATCAATCATTCACATATCATTACAATATAATTACACTATGTGCAGATGTATTTGATCTGGTACTTAACTTATAATGTATTTCATGAGCTAGATTTGATTAAATGAATAGAGTTTATAAATGCAATCAGGAAATAAAATAGATAAACTTTTATTTATTGTTACGGTATTTGATATTTCTATATAATGAGGGATAGAGGGTTTTGATTATTAAATAGGAGCCTTCTGCTGCGGTTCTTCACTGTTTGCAAATTCCAGTATATGCTTTCATACATTCATAGGGTTAATTTTGAACTGTTTGACATGTTACCGAACTTGATGTTGAATCAAATTAATACATTATCAAATGTTAATTGCTTGTAACATTAGATCTACTTCAGCATAGCAGGTATTATTCTCCCATTCCCAAGTTTCTTTACTGTTTCAGAGGTTGTAAATGCCTCAAAAGAGGAGCTGATGGTTCTTACAGTCTCTGAGATAGTTCGAGAGTTGATACATGCCCAAGAACATGGAAAGGACATAAATCTGAATAGGTATGTGACAATAAGACCATAGTCCTTTCCACACCAAGTAACTTTGATCAGCAAAAATAATTGTCATTTGCTACAATTTTAAATGGACGTGTTTCATATTCTTTTTCCTCAAAAACCCAGAGTTAGAGTGTCAAACAATTGGATACTCATGATCAAGTTCCAATAATAAATGCCCCCTTAAGTTATTTCCAAAGGGGGTGGGTTTTAAAAATAAAAGAACTAAAATCGTATATAAAAACCATTAAAGTAAGAAATACATGTATGGCTTCTTCAAAATACAGGTGTTAGCTTATTACAGACAGAAGGTAATGCATGAAAGCTTCCCAGGGATCTTTCTGTGTTGCTTTCATTCTACATTAAGCAACTACTTGTGTACAAAATGCAAGAATCCCCTAAAAATGTTAAGCCTCAGGGCATTTTATTAGAGATAATATGGTACATACCATATATCTAATCTGAATCCAAACTCTTAAACTGTTTGCAAAAGTCATCACAAGTTGGTCAATAATATTTAACCCATTACACTCTAGAGATACATTTTGGCACATTTGCAAACAGGGTAGACCCAGATCAGATGGCTCTTTATGCTATAGTGAAAAAAAAACCCAACTGAATTTTGTGTCCATGCATAGATGATAAATTAATACTGGGTGTGTTGTTGTTTTTCATGTCAGAGTTAAATGCAAAGTTGCCAGTAAATATGGTTTGCCCAGTCAGCCAAGACTTGTTGACATCATTGCTGCAGTTCCACAGCAGTACAAGAAGGTATGTATTCATATTCTGCCCTTTTGCTGTTCTTTTTTATGCCCCCAAAGCTAGGCTTTGGCGGCATATAGTGATCGCACCGTGCGTGGGTGTGTGTGTGGTTGGGTGGGTGGGTGGGTGTGTTGGTGTGTGTACCTTTTGTCCGGAGTATATTTCCTTTGTCACATCAGCTATGGATACCAAATTTGGTGTGTGAGTTCATCTTTGAATGGCGGAGTGTCGCGTACCATTTTCATGTCACTGTGACCTTGACCTTGACCTTTGACCTTGATTTTACAAAAAGCTTGTCCGGAGCATATCTCCTATACCTTACCAGCTACTGATTCCAAATTTGGTGTGTGAGTTCATCTTGGGATGGGGGAGTGTCGCGTATCATTTCCAGGTCACTGTGACCTTGACCTTGACCGTTGACCTCGATTTTAAAAAAAGCTTATACCTTACCAGCTACAAAAAGCTTGTCCGGAGTATATCTCCTATACCTTACCAGCTACAGATTCCAAATTTGGTGTGTGAGTTCATCTTGGGATGGATGAGTGTCGCATGCCATTTTCAATTCACTGTGACCTTGACCTTGACCGTTGACTGATTTTACAAAAAGCTTGTCCAGTGCATATCTCCTATACCCTACCAGATACGGATTCCAAATTTGGTGTGTGAGATCACCTTGAGATGGCGGAGTGTTGCATACCATTTTCAGGTCACTGTGACCTTGACATTGACCTTTGACCTCGATTTTACAATAAGCTTGTCCGGAGCATATCTCCTATACCTTACCAGCTACAGATTCCAAATTTGGTGTGTGAGTTCATCTTGGGATGTCGGAGTGTCGCGTACCATTTTCAGGTCACTGTGACCTTGACCTTGACCTTTGACCTCAATTTTACAAAAAGCTTGTCCGGAGCATATCTCCTATACCTTACCAGCTACGGATCCTAAATTTGGTGTATGAGTTCATCTTTGGATGGCGGAGTGTCGCGTACCATTTTCAGGTCACTGTGACCTTGACCTTTGACCTCGATTTTACAAAAAGCTTGTCCGCAGCATATCTCCTATACCTTACCAGTTACGGATTCCAAATTTGGTGTATGAGTTCATCTTGGGATGGCGGAGTGTCGCATACCATTTTTAGGTCACTGTGACCTTGACCTTGACCTCGATTTTACAAAAAAGCTTATACCTTACCAGCTACAAAAACCTTGTCCGGAGTATATCTCCTATACCTTACCAGCCAAGGATTCCAAATTTGGTGTGTGAGTTATCTTGGGATGGCGGAGTGTCGCGTTCCATTTTCAGGTCACTGTGACCTTGACCTTGACCTCGATTTTACAAAAAGCTTGTCAGGAGAATATCTCCTATACCTTATCAGCTACAGATTCCAAATTTGACCCTTTGTCTTTTTTTAAAATGTTAAGAATTTACCCAGGATCTGTTTTTAACGTTGACAATCAACCCCAGGGTCCTTTTTAACGTTGAGAATGACCTAGGATCCTTTCGACCCCGGCTCTTTTCTTAGCTATCATAATTGTCAAAGGTTCTGTTTTTAATGTTAAGAACTGACATTTTTAACAGCATCAAAATTTCATGTAACACCTGCATTACATTGTATTGTTTTTCCGCCAAAATGCATTTCGGTGTCAAACACTTTGGGGGCATTTGTCACCCGTGACGACTCTCTTGTTTAACCTATTACTCCATATAATAAATTTTAGTATACACCTTTTTACACTTTTGCAAACAGAGTCAACCCAGATCAAGCAGCTCCTGTAGGAGCTGTCTGATCAGGGGTTGCTCTGTTTGCTTTTTGAAGTAAATAGATATGATTCTGCAGTTTCTTAACCTTTTACCTGACCGATATTCATGTAAGAAATAATTACTGCATGAGTAGTAAATAAGAAATAAAAGTGTTTAATGGCATACAAGAGCCTGGTCTGGTCTCCTTTGTTTGCAAAGGCATAAAAAAGGTATATTTATGGAGTAAAGAGGTTAAGCTTCTGATCTGTTGCGATTTTTACATACTTCTCAGAGGTCCAGATAAGATGCCTTGATTGAAACATTTTCAAGAATAACTTCTTCATTTCTCCACCAAACCGATGTTGTGACCACTCTTTATAATTGTCTCTTCGAGATTATTCTAAAGAGTGCTCACAACATATGGTTTGGTGGAGAAAGGACGATTTTAGCTCATCTGTTTCAAAGAAAAGTGGAGCTATTGTGATCACAGGGCCATTGGTGTCGTCGTTGTCGACGTGCAAAAACTTTAATGTAGCTCATTACTCTAAAAGTGTAAGAGGTGTCAACATGAAACTTCATAGGTCAGTAGATCTCATTGAAGGGAAGGCCCCTACATAAGAACCATAACTCTTGATTTCAAAATTTTGGAGTTATGGCCCTTTATTTTTTTTCATTTTTTTTAAATTTAGCTAGACAAGCACCAGATCAGACGAGCGTTGGCACATGGCTCTTGTTGTATTTGAGTATGTACTTGTATCTGTTGCTCTGCTTCTGATTTGTTCAAGCTATAATATAACTTCTTGCTGAGTGTCAAAACAGCTTGGATTCTGATGAGATGCTGAAAATGCAAGTCAAGTAGGGTTTTGTTAGATATTAAGAGTAAATTTTGTAATGATTTATTTATTTTACAGGTATTGCTTCCGAAACTGAAGGCAAAACCCGTTCGCACAGCCAGTGGGGTATGTTGGAAAATATTTTCATTTCTTACAAAGTTAAAGACGATATAGTTTTACCTGCTCTGTGTACTGTTTGCAGTTGTTGTTGACAGAAGGACATTGGCCGTTACAAACTATTTTCTGTGCTTTTCCACTCACTTTCATAACTCAATTTGAGTTTTAGAATGTTTTGTTTTATTTCAGGGCAGATTGAATTTAAATCTAAATCTATCTAATTTGATTATATTGTTTTTTTGAACTCTCATTTTAAATAGCCCTCTAGTCCATGCAGAAACACCAAAACATTATTTTCTACATGCTTGTTCGATCAACTGTTACTTGAAAAGTTGCTGCCATATGTTTTAATACGCATTTACATGAATAAGAAGTAGATTGTCCCATTTTCCAGTATATACAGTAAAACCTCTCTATAATGGCCACTAAATTGTGTTAATTAGTTGGTTTTTAGTGCAGGTGGCTGCTTAAAGCAAGGTGAAAGTATGTTTTACTTTCATTTTGCTATAAGCAGCCACCTGCCTTTTACACAAGATATTTGATGTAATTTAGTGGCCGTTATAGAGAGGTTTTACTGTATTGGTATGTGGTTCATAGATAACATCAACTGTCTAAGAGTTATACTGTCTGGAATATAAATTAAACATTTCATTTGACATCATGTGTATGCTATTTGCAATTTGAATTGAAGATATTTACAATGGGTTAGTGAGACTTGGGCACTGAGTTCCTAAAAATATTGACATAATTAATCCAGTTTTGTTCTCAATGTGGTAAGAAATATAAAAAAAATCTTGATTCAAATTGAGTGACAAAAGGGAGTGAAAAGCTCATCTTAACCCTTTATAGCATAGATTTGCCTTTTAATGTCTTTACAAGCAGAGTAGATCCAGATCAGAAAGTTCCTGTAGGAGCCTTCTGATCAGTACTTTTCCTGTTTGCTTAATTATGGAATGATAACGATCAGATTCTAGTTTTTGCCATGACCAAAATTCCTGCCATAATAGAAAACATTGTCTACTTAATATTCATGATTTGTTACATAAATATGGAAATAGTAACTAGCAGAAATTGTATAATAACATATGAACATAGAACATTTTGGTCATGGCATAAACTGTAGAATTAGATAGATCTGTATTATTCAATAAACAATCAGAGCAGACCCTGATCAGATGACTCCTACAGGAGCCTGTCTGATCTGGGACTGTTCTGTTTTCATATGGGGTGAAGAGTTAATGGATAAAAAAATGTTGCCCCACTGGGTATTATGTTTTACAGATAGCAGTTGTTGCAGTGATGTGCAAGCCCCACAGATGTCCGCATATAGCCATGACAGGCAACATTTGTGTGTAAGTCTTATATGCTCTCTTGCATTGTTCATTACTTAGTTACAGAACAGGAGTTACCTTTAGAGCATTTAGAAGATTGAGTAGGTTAGATTACTTTATGTTTAATCCTTTATTCCATAAATACATCTATGATCTTTCTACGATTTTGCAAACTGGGTAGATCCAGATCAGACAGCTCCTACATGGAGCCATCTGATCAGGGTCTGCTCTGTTTGCTAATGAAATAACACAGATATGATTCTACAGTTTCTGCCATGATAAAAAATTCCTTTGTTAATAATGCCATTATAAAAATACAGTTAATTAGCATTCATATATTCATTATTTCATAATAAATATTCATGGAGTAAAGGGTTAACACTTTACCTCATGAATATCGTTGTAAGGAAAAATGACTGTATGACTGATTATTTTAGAAAGTCAGTATGAACAGAGAATTTTTTAATATGGCAGAAACTGTGGAATCAGATTTGTATTATTAATTATTTCATATGAATACAGAGCAGACCCTAATCAAATTTACTCTGCTTGCTAAGGCTTCTAAAGTTGTGTCTGTATTAAAGGTAAACGGTTAATTTTTTAAAAAAAAATCAACTCAGAGCAATTGATTATTTACCTGGATATTTCGGCATTGCAAAGCCTTCGTCAACACACTGAGATGTGGCCAGTGGGTGTCACATGGCTTTGAGTCATCATGTGACACTTGGTTAATGTTGTTTGCAAAGTTCTCAACAAACAAACAGTAGCAACAAACAACAAAGTTTGCAACAAACAGTACATTAGTGTCAGTTTTGGATCTATGAGATGCCAAGTTCTAATCTGCATCAAAACTGTTTGCAAAGGTCATCACAATTTGGTCCATAGTGTTGAAAGAGTTAATGCCCCTACCACTCAAATGAATTCATGTAGAGGGCATAAAGTGTTTCACTTTTCCATCTGTCCTTCAATGTGTATGTCTGAAAAATGAATGAATTGATAACATTTTTTAATAAAATACAGGTCTGCTGTAATATCGATTTCAGTGGTTTGCAAATATTTCTTCTTAAATGTAATATTCAGCAGGGGCATTCATGTCTTATTGACACAGACTACCGTAACTTGCCTGCAATTATCAAATGTTTTTCACTGAACACATTAATTGACTTATTATTTAACGTCGTGTTAAATTTCCACAGATACTGTCCTGGAGGCCCAGACTCAGACTTTGAATACTCCACACAATCTTACACAGGCTATGAGGTATGTAATAAATTTGCTTGAAGTTGCTTCATGAGTTTTTGGTTAATTATAGTATCTCAATCTTTTCATTGCTTCGAAACTTGTCACAATATATAGTTTTAATCTTTCAATGAATCAAGTATATTTGAAGCCAGAACAACTGTGTGTCAGATGTATTGCTTTTGAAACCCTTTCCTTGTTCAATATTCATGTAAGAAATAATGACATCTTGATTATTTATTAGCTGTCAGAAGGTAATAAGATAAAGTTTTCAAGGGAATTGTTTGCTTTGACAAAAACTCTAGAATCAGATCTATATCATGTCACAAGCAAACAGAGCAGACCCTGATCAGATGGCTCCTATAGGAGCCGTCTGATCTGGGTCTACCCTGTTTGCAGATGCGTGAAAAGGGTTAATACATGACATAAAGCAGACTGATGTACTCTATATAATTATATTATCCCTTTCTTCCATAAATATGCCTTTCTACGCCTCTGTAAAAGTCACTTTGTGAAACCATTGTGATAAATTTATCACAATGGTTCCAAGACTGCAAAATTCTAAACATTTCCTTTTCTTTAGTTAATGCTCCTTTTCGGTAGATTTATTCAAAGAGGTTTGATCTAAAAATAGCCTATGAGGGAATGGTTATGCAAAAATTGTCATTTTGCCGCAAACCCTTGTTGTGACCATTAATTATCTGAAGAAGTTTCTAAAGAGTTGTCACAACATAGGGTTTGGTGGTGAAACATAGAAACTGTTTTTGAAACACTGTTTAACCCTTTCCCTCATATAAACACCTTTTCACGCATTTGCAAACAGAGTAGACCCAGATCAGGGCTGTCTGATAAAGGTTTGCTCTGTTTGCTTATGGTATAATATAGATCTAATTATATAATTTCTGCCTGACATGTGATACATGCCATTATAAAAATATTTGATTTGATATTCGTGATGTCATAATTTCTTCCATGGATATTGATGGTGTAAAGGGTTAATTTATGCATCTTATCTATGCACTGGTATTGTGTCTGAGGAAATCTGCTTTCTTCTTCAGCCAACCTCCATGAGAGCCATAAGAGCCAGATACAATCCATACTTGCAGACAAGGCACAGAGTGGATCAGGTACTGTAGCAAAGCTATTAGGACACCCATTCTCCATTCTCTACCACTTTGTAAAGCTGAATTAGTTTGTATAACTTTAAATGAATTAAATTAAGTAGCAACTGTTTTAGACCCTGATCTTACTGCTTCATCAGGAGCAGTTTGATCTGGATCTGCACTATTCTCTTATTTTGTCTGACTACCTGACCAAAATTTTTAATTGTTGCAATTTTTACTTAAAATACCTCTGATTCATATATTAAGCGTTTGAGAAACTGTTGACAGAGTGTCAGGCAGTTTGTATCCTGATGAGATGCTGAGTTACTCAGCGTCTCATCTGGATCCAAGAAGTTTGCAAATGCGAGTCAGGTCGCGCTTAGCATGATAAGGTTTAAAACAAAGTAGTAATTTCTATGTAATTGCTTTGAAGTTACAATAATGATGTTTGTTGTAGCTGAAGCAGCTTGGTCACAGTGTAGACAAGGTGGAGTTTATTGTGATGGGTGGTACTTTTATGAGTCTGGCTGAGGAGTACAGGGATTACTTCATACGGAACCTTCATGATGCCCTGTCTGGCCATACCAGTAGCTGCATAGACGAGGCTGTGAAGTAATATGTGTTTTTATACCCATTTTAACATGTATTTCCTAGTGAGTTTGTCCAAATATGTATTTGGAATGAATCTAAATGTTATTTTGAAGGGTGTTTCTGCAAGTTACCCTGAAATAATTTGTGAAGCAAACAATCTGATCAGATGGCTCCTACAGGAGCAAAGGCATCTCCATCATTGATCAATATCCATATTAAGGGATACTTGACACAAATAGGTTAATGTCCACTGCTTGAATTAACCCTTTCTGTCATACAAACACCTTTTCGCGCCTTTACAAACAGAGTAGACCCAGATCAGACGGCCACTATAGGAGCTGTCTGATCAGGATCTACTCTGTTTGCTCATGGAAATTATATAGATGTGATTCTACAGTTGCTGCTAAGGTAAGAACAATCCTGTTCATTTATCATTATAAAAATGCAGCTAATAAATATTCATGATGTCATTATGTCTTTTACATGAATATTGAACAGGGAAAGGGTTAATTCAGTAAGCAAAAGGGTAAGTAAAGTCATGAGTAACAGTTATTTAATTTATAAAAAGATAGCTAGGTACCCTCTTCTGACTTATGTTAATAACATTTGTTCAGTTGACAAGGTTCCAGTTTGTGCCAGTGCTGTCAATGGGTAAGGAATGTTATATAGTCTTTTTTTTCCTCACAGTAGCAATTAACTGAACTCATTATATATTCAAACTATTATTATGTCTCCCCCCATATTTATATGGGGGAGACATATTGTTTTCGTGAGAGTTGTCTGTCTGTCTGTCCGTCCGTCCGTCACACTTTTTGTCCGGACGATAACTTCAATATGCCTGATGCCAGTTGATTGAAACTTCATATATGGAAAGAGCATAATGAGAGGAAGTGTTATACACAAGGTCCAAAACTCTGGCTTCAATAATATAGGAGTTATTGCCCCTTGTAAAAAAAAATCACACTTTCTTGTCCGGACGATAACTCCTATATGGCTCATGCCATTGGATTGAAACTTCATATATGGAAAGATCATGACGAGAGGAAGTGTCATGCACAAGGTCCATAACTCTGGCTTCACTAATATAGGAGTTATTACCCCTTGTAAAAAAATCACACTTTTTTGTCCGGACGATAACACCTATATGGCTCATGCCATTGGATTGAAACTTCATATATGGAAAGAGCATAATGAGAGGAAGTGTCATGCACAAGGTCCATAACTCTGGCTTCACTAATATAGGAGTTATTGCCCCTTGTAAAAAATTCACACTTTTTTGTCCGGACGATAACTCCTATATGGCTCATGCCATTGGATTGAAACTTCATATATGGAAAGATCATGACGAGAGGAAGTGTTATGCACAAGGTCCATAACTCTGGCTTCATTAATATTGGAGTTATTGCCCTTTGTAAAAAAAATCACAATTTTTTGTCAGGACGATAACTCCTATATGGCACATGCCATTGGAGTGAAACTTCATACATGGAAAGATCATAATAAGAGAAAGTGTCATGCATAAGATCCTTAACTTGGGCTTCAATAAATTTAGAGTTATTGCCCCTTGTACATTTGTTTTTAAAACACTTTCTTGTCCGGACGATAACTCCTACATGGCTCTTGCCATCGTATTGAAACTTCATACATGGAGAGAGCATGATGAGAGAAAGTGTCATGAACAAGGGCCATAATTCTTGCTTCAATACTTTTGGAGTTATTGCCCTTTGTTACATTTTTGGCTGATCAATAACTCCTGTTCGACTGATGCTATTGGAATGACATTTTATTTATGGAAAGGGCATGATGAAAGTAAGTGTCATGCACAAGGGCCATAACTCTGGTATCAATATTTTTGGAGTTATTAGCTGTTATCATTTTGTTTGGAAAGTGCATAATGAGGGGAAGTATCATTCATCAGGTCCATAACATTTTTAGTGATTTCCCTTTACATATTGTTTTTATTAGAGGGGAGACATCCGTTTTTGTGACAAAAACCTCTAGTTGAGACTTACATTTTATGATCTGGAGAATGGTTTTGTCTGTTTTCAGATCAGACAGTTTCCTTTTACATGCACTGCAGCATACTTATTTCCCCTTTACTTCATGAATATTCATGTAAGAAATAATCACATTATGAATATGAATTAGCTCAATTTTTATACTGTTGCACAAACTGAATCAGTTCTATATTATTTCATAGCAAGATGTGTTTGTGAAACGCTATGCACCTGATATGACCTTTGACCTTGATGTATAACCTTGACCTTAATAAGTCATCCCTAAAAATGTTTGCCTCCACAAGTTGCACATGCATGCCAAGTTTGAAGTATGTATCTGCAATGGCGACAAAATTATCTACAACGTTAAAGTTGAGGACAAACCAACAAACCAACAGTTGTGACAGATAAACCAACCAACCAACCAATAGATAGCACAAAAACAATATGCCCCTGATCATAGAACCGAGTTGGCATAAAAAGCAGAACAGACCCTGATCAGACATCTCCTACAGAAGCTGTCAGATCTGGGCTACTCTGTTTGCAAAGTCATCAAAAGTTGTATCTACATGTATGAGGTAAAGGGTTGTCAATTGCATCTCTTTTTTTCCAGATATTCTGAAAGAAGCAAAACTAAATGTATAGGTATTACCATAGAAACTAGGCCTGACTACTGTCTGAGGAAACATTTAAGGTAAGTGATAGGTATAATTTATATTATTAATTTCTCAAACACCTGTATATGGGCATAAAATATTGATTTTGTATTGTTTTAAACTTGCCTATAGAATTGTATGTCACTGTCTGAAATAAATTCATGCTTCACTATTAATGGTATTCATTGATTTATTTTTAAATGGATAGACAGTATTCAGATCTTTCTATCTTCCCTCCAGGCAAAGTTTTTGGGGGTATACTAGAATGAGGTTGTCCGCCTGTTGCCACAATTTGTTCACTATACTCATTACTACCATGGGCCTGTACATTTGCAATATCTGACAGAAAACACTAGAGAGGTTGTTGTTAATGTCTTTTAATAATTGGGTTTTAATCTGGTTTGCATAAAGGATATTTAAACAATAGCTGTATTGCAGAGAAGTAAACTATGGTTAAGGTACAAGTCCAGGGTTTCCATAAATGCAGAATCCTGCATCCCTGGCGCAATAATGAATCACTGGGACCCTCAGATTATGGACAGCTGCATCTCAGAAGCTATGCTGCCAATTTTGCATAAATCCTTTATGATTATTTGTGTTTTGGAGTTATTTCTTATAATGGTGTATTAAAATTCAGGTGGAGACAATGGCTTTAGTAAATTAAAGTTTGCAGAGTCATTTTACCAATGTTTTGACAAAGGATAGTGAAAAATTAATTTTAACTTGACTTGGGACCCTTAATAAAATTATTGGGGACCCTTAATATTTTCATCAGAGGGTCCTTGTGACCGTCAACTTGAAAGTCCTACCAGATACCCTGCAAGTCTTATTAATTGTCCTAATAAGACAAACGAGGTAGTTAAATTTGATTGTTTCTCTGACAGTGACATGTTGAAGTATGGCTGTACACGACTGGAGATTGGAGTTCAGAGTGTTTATGAGGATGTAGCCAGGGACACTAACAGAGGTCATACAGTACGGGCTGTGTGCGAGTCCTTCCAGATGTCTAAAGACGCAGGCTTTAAAGTTGTTGCACATATGATGCCAGACTTACCCAATGTTGGACTGGAGCGAGACATTGAACAGTTTATAGTAAGTCTCGAAGTCACATGCTTGTTAACAATATTTCTTTTGAGTGAAGCAAAGTTGAAATACATGTACAGTAAAACCTCTCTAAACAGGAATTCTAGTAGAGAAGAATTTAGATACATTTAGACAGGTGGCTGCTTAATGGAGGGTGAAAGTCATGCAGAAAGCTCCACTTAGGAGCTTTTTCCATGACCTTTCACCCTGTGTTAAACTGCCACCTGTCTCCAAGACTGATATTTAAACAAAATTGACAGTCCGGTTTAGAGGGCTGTAACTCTTTCAACATGAATCATGAATATCAATAAGATGATTTTTTATTATGGTTTATGAACACAGGACTGTTTTGCCATTCGCCAAAATAGTAGAATCAGAAAGGGGTTAAGAAACATTTGTCTTTGAAACTTGTAATCTGCTGCATTAGTAAAAGTACATTTTTCTTCCATGTCTTTTCAAAAAACAGTGTTAAGAGTCAAGCAGGTTGGGTGGTGAAACACAGAGTTACTTGGCATCTCATCAGGATCCAAACATTTGGCAATAATCATCAAAATTGGTACATAGTGTTGAATGGGTTGAATTTGCAAAAACTGGCACATACAGTCTCTGACAGTGCCAAAACCATGCCATTCTGTATTGTATAAATTATATGCTAGGTAGAGACTATCAGACATATGCCTTTCTGAATTGTGCTGAATCAAAGTATGGGTTTTTATTGAATATCTATTATCTGTTAAAGATTGAGTCAAATACACATACATGTTAGTATACTTCCAATCTTACAGCTCTGTTATTGTTGCACTCAACAATTATTTGCCTTATTTCAGGAATTCTTTGAGAACCCGGCATTTAGACCTGATGGTTTGAAGCTGTATCCAACACTGGTCATCAGAGGAACAGGTAGATAGAAAACACCAGCTATATCTTACAGGCAACAAATTGACAAAGAATTACAAATCTGTGGCAATCAACAATTTGTCTGCCAAATCTTTCACCAGCTGTACAATAACATTAACCCTTTCCCTGATCAATATTTATTAACATTTCACCACCTCATGAATATTCATAGAGGTAATCATTTAAATTGAACATGAAAAAGATATTTTTTTGAATTTGGCTGAAACTGCAGAAACAAATGTATACAAGGGTTTAAGTAAACAGAGCACAGAGGAGCCTTATGATCTGGGTCTACACTATTTGCCAAGGGGTGAAAAAGGTTTTTATATGAAAGAAAGAATTAAGCATGACCATTTTTCTTTAAATAGAAAATTCTACATAGCTGTCATAGCATTAAGACTTTACTTTACTATCTTTTTTTTGCCTATGCAAACAGATTAGACCCAGATCAGACACTCGACATACAGCTTCTGCAGTAACTGTTTGATCTCGCTCTTCTCTGTTTGGTTATATATTAATCATCATTTCTCCACTAAATCCTATGTTGTGATCACTCTCTAGGATTGTGTCGAAGAAAGGATTCTAGGGAGTGGTCAGAATATAGGGTTTGGTGGAGAAATAATGGAGCTGTTCTTGAAAATGTTTTAATTTATGCATCTTATCTGGGCCTCTGAAGAATTGATATAATGGGTATGAATATTCATCAAGTTAAGATTAACCCTTTCCTCCATAAATACGCCTTTCTATGCCTTTGCAAACAGAGAAGACCCAGATCAGACGGCTCCTATATTCATGAATATTTGTGTAAGAAATATTAACATCATGCATATTTATTATAAACTGAATATTGATGATGAGATATGCATACAGGATATGGTACATGCTTCGATAGATTCTATATAATTCCATAAAGAAATGGAGTAGACCCTGATCAGACAGCTGTAGGAGCCGTCTGATGCGGGTCTATTATGTTTGCAAAGGCAATAAAAGGTGTCTCTATCATGTAATGGGTTAAAAAAAATAAAATGTTACTGTCACACAGTTTGCATGCTTGTTGCATTTCCTTTTACTGCATATCTTGACAGTGTTTAACCCATTCCCATATATAAACGTGTTTTCACGCAATTGCAAACAGAGTAGACCCAGATCAGACGGCTCCTCTATCAGGGTCTACTCTGTTTGCTAATAGAATTTGATAGATCTGTTTCTTTACTCTCTAAAATGGCTACAATGTTCCACCTTCCATATTTCTTTCTAACTATTTTGGTAATGAATATTCAGTAGGTACTGAAAATTGGCCTAAATACAGAACAGGGAAAGGGTTAATACATAAAAATTAGAATGTACAATGTACATGTTGTTTACATGAAAGGTTTTGTCCTCATACTGTGAGATTACATCTATGTGTATGTATGACACAAGACCCTACACATAATTTGTTTTTGAATGATAGCTGTTGTAATGGATCTATATTTTACAGGACTGTATGAGTTGTGGAAAACTGGTCGGTATAAGAGCTACCCTCCATCAACTCTGATAGATCTTGTGGCAAGAATACTAGCTCTGGTACCACCATGGACAAGAGTTTACAGAGTGCAAAGGTGGGTAAAACAAAGGCTCAAACAATTCTTGGATCAGAATTGAATCAGCTGCATGCAAATTTGGTAGAGTAGAGAAAATTCAGATCTTTTAATATACAATATAATCCTGCTAATATAATTTTTTAAAATTCATATACCATTGTACAAATTATTTCTTACATGAATATTCATGAGGGAAAGGGTTAAAGATACCCATATGTATTCATTAAGTGTGTTGCTATAGATAGATAATTGGACCATATTTAATATTTTTGAAGGATACAGTCTAATCACGATACTATGAATCACGTTCGAACGAAATACCGGTTTGCTACGAATAACACCCCAGGTCCCGGCCGATTTTGTTCTTGTTTCAATTGCAAAAAGATGCAAAATTACGAAAATGCGAAACTACGAAAAACACGTTATTGCGAGAGGTTTTCGTAGTCCCTTACACACAAAAACAGTAGCAAAAAGATGCATTTTTACGAATCTGACCTGTGCGATGTTTTCACACTTCTGAGAGACATTCGTCTCTCCAGTCAGCATAATTATGTCTCCCCCCATATTTATATGGGGGAGACATATTGTTTTCGTGAGAGTTGTCTGTCTGTCCGTCTGTCTGTCTGTCTGTCCGTCTGTCCGTCTGTCCGTCTGTCTGTCACACTTTTTGTCCGGACGATAACTTCAATATGCCTGATGCCAGTTGATTGAAACTTCATATATGGAAAGAGCATAATGAGAGGAAGTGTCATGCACAAGGTCCATAACTCTGGCTTCACTAATATTGGAGTTATTCACTTTTTAGTCCGGACGATAACTCCTACATGCCTGATGCCATTGGATTGAAACTTCATATATGGAAAGAGCATAATGAGAGGAAGTGTCATGCACAAGGTCCATAACTCTGGCTTCACTAATATTGGAGTTATTGCCCTTTGTAAAAAATATTATAATTTTTTGTCCGGACAATAACTTCAATATGCCTGATGCCATTGGATTGAAACTTCATATATGGAAAGATCATAATGAGAGGAAGTGTCATGCAGAAGGTACATAACTCTGGCTTCACTAATATAGGAGTTATTGCCCTTTGTAAAAAAAATCACACTTTTTTGTCCGGATTATAATTTTTTGTCCGGACAATAACTTCAATATGCCTGATGCCATTGGATTGAAACTTCATATATGGAAAGATCATAATGAGAGGAAGTGTCATGCAGAAGGTACATAACTCTGGCTTCACTAATATAGGAGTTATTGCCCTTTGTAAAAAAAATCACACTTTTTTGTCCGGACGATAACTTCTATATGGCTCATGCCATTGGATTGAAACTTCATATATGGAAAGATCATAACAAGAGGAAGTGTCATGCACAAGGTCCATAACTCTGGCTTCACTAATATTGGAGTTATTGCCCTTTTTAAAAACAATCACAATTTTTTGTCCGGATGATTACTCCTATGTGACACATGCCATTGGAGTGAAACTTCATACATGGAACAATCATAATAAGAGAAAGTGTCATGCATAAGTTCCTTAACTCCAGCTTCAATAAATTTAGAGTTATTGCCCCTTGTACATTTGTTTAATTCTTTCTTGTCCGGATGATAACTCCTACATGGCTCTTGCCATCGTATTGAAACTTCATATATGGAAAGAGCATGATGAGAGAAAGTGTCATGAACAAGGGCCATAATTCTGGCTTCAATACTTTTGGAGTTATTGCCCTTTGTTACATTTTTTGGCCGATCAATAACTCCTATTGACTGATGCTATTGGAATGACATTTTATTTTTGGAAAGAGCATGATGAAAGTAAGTGTCATGCACAAGGGCCATAAATCTGGTATCAGTTTTTGGAGTTATTAGCTGTTATCATTTTCTTCTTGAAAAATGTAGTGTGGAAAACGCATAATGAGGGGAAGTATCATTCGTCAAGACCATAACATTTTTAGTGATTTCCCTTTACATATTGTTTTTATTAGAGGGGAGACATCCGTTTTTTTGACAAAAAACTCTAGTTATCCATTGTTGACACATCTGGCCTGCCCGATACGCTTTAACACGTAGCGTGTTATGATCAGCACCCGTGTTTGTTTGTGACAGGATTAGACTAACTACATATCAAATGTCGCAAATGATTAAAGCTTGTTTTGTGCAATTATGCACAATTACGTTTTCACACACACCGTGTTATAAATGATTAGCATACAGGCATACTGACGTGCTTGTAGTCAATGTCTCATAGCATATAAAACTTGCAACAGTTACACTGGTCATCAAACCTGTGTCTACACTGCTTCTATACGCATAAATGATATAAACGATATCACAGTTTTCTATGCATTTTCTTTTATTCCTGAATAAAAATATGAATGTATTGATTCGTTTCTTGTTTTATACATAACCCTTATGGATTGCTAGAAAGTTCGAGTTCATGTCTCTAGTTAAAGGGAGCATTTAAATACTAAAATCCTTATGCTGTCACCAAATTCTAGGTTGTCACTTCACGTTTGAAAGAATAGTCACAGAATATGGTTTGATGAAAAAGAACGAACAGAATCTTTGGAAATGACTCGTTTATTCCCTCCTATCTAGAGTTTGATGAGCTGGCATTGCGCGGTTCGTGTTTTTTACATAACCCGTTATGCACTGACATATAACATTACACATTTATGATTTGACCACCTCTTGCATGAGACGTGTGATACAAGATCATTAATGTACACTGTAGTAAGCGGGAATGTGAGTAGATTGTCAAACAAGGCATAAAAGAGATTAAATATAACACAAACATGTACAGGAATATCTTTATTATGCAACAGTAAATTGCGACAATATTATTACATATAATGACCAATAGGGCGAATCTCTGTTTGTAAACAAACCCATCTATTTCGCGCATGCGCAGTTAACTGGTGGGCAAAAACACCAATAACGACCTATGTATCTCTATGTAAAGGCTAGGCAACAGTTAGCCTACACATCATTTAACGATTGTGTTGGTTTTGAATTGTTGATTTCTGTACATTTACTGTATCCTCTGACTATAATGACAATTATGTTTTAGTTTCTAAGGATAGATACAACAAGAAGCTTGAATAAATCGGCCCTATAAACTACCAGCTGAACTTTGAAAAAAAAAACACGCACAAAAAACCCCGATTCCTTGATCTGGCTTTTCTTTGAAATGGGAGACATTCTTATATATTTGTTGGACATGCCTGATATGTCGAATAATTTAGATCAACAGTATTTAAAATTTTAATTCTCGTTTTATTTCAATAAGATCTAGATATTAAGTTATACAGTCTCATGTCGTTCATTCGTGTGTTGTAAAATGTCTTTCTGGCTACTATACAGTATCGTAGCAGATCTAGTAAAAGTATTTTAGAATAGATCTAGATCATATCAATCTATATTATCTTTAGAACTATATTTCACAATAAACTACCTTTTTCAATATACATGTATCTAAATCGTTGGGATTTAATTATGCTTAGCCATAGACCTAATTAGTCAAAACATAGTTATCTTCCATTGTTCGGGAAGCTATTTAACAAATCATAACTTTAGACAATTGGCACATAGTTTGTCACAATAGAAGCATTCCTGTTACGTAATAGTTCATAACTTTGTTGATAAGACAGTGTGTGATAGATGGCAGTTCCGTGATCGCTGACCCTTGTCCCCTGCTGAGAAATTAGGGGATTTACTGACCATCTGGCACCTTTGATCGTTACTGTTTTCCTAAGTCTAGTATGTAAATTAGCAGTATTTCGGCGGAGTAAGTAATTTAATAATATAGTCTCCAACTGTCTAACGCAATTCATTTTTAGTATTCAAAACAAATAGTGTGTATTGTTAGAATCTTTGAATGCGGTGAATAAAAGTACTGACATTTGCAAAATGTAGACACAGACAATATATATAGCTAAACAAGCAACCCTCTGACCAGGGTCTTCACTGTTTATTATTCAAAATCATATAGCAAATTTAAGTCTTATTATATAATGAATGGGATCTACAGTTAAACAATGATGGGTCATTCCACCTTAAAATTTAAGCATTCAAAGATGTAAACCCTTTCTCTAATATAAACGTGTGTTCGTGTATTTGCAACAGCGTAGACCCAGATCATACTGGGGCTGCTCTGTTTATTTATGAAATTGTAATAGGTCCGACTCTACAGTTTCTACCAACAAAACAATCCTGTCTACAAATGTCATTAGAAACATTAGCTTATAAATAGTCATGATATCATTATTTCTTACACGAATACTGAGCATGGAAAGGGTTTGTGTATTTTACCAATATTTAACTTTTTCTGATTATAATTTTGTACTGTGCATTACCCATGCTTTGAAAAGCTTATATCTTTCAATTCCACAGGTTGTCATGTTAAACTGTTGTTATTTTTGTTACATAGCCGGCAAATAGTTTATTGTAGATCTGTCGTGTTATTTGTTGTACAACCGACTCCAAATAAAGATGTTTGTATCGTGTAAATTCATCTTCCAGAATCAATTTTCGGTTCATGTTTATGTTTTTACATGTACTATCGATGTAATTATCATCAACGATTGCACCATAATCGTTTTTTATTTATGTTAACAGAAGTTTTCAAAGGGCTATCAATGTTTCTGTTATTGTTTACATATCAGCTGTCAGTCTTTTTGCCCACCAAGCTTTTCTCGGCTAAGATAACAGGTGCGAGCGACGTCACGGCGATTCGCCCTATACAATATCGATGTATGGTATGTGTATGCATTCACTACGAAACCGAGAAAAGGTTTGTGGAAATTAGTTCGTATCCTAAAGATGCATTAATACGAAAATGCGAAACTACGAAAAATCGGCCCGACCCGGTCCCGATTCGTAGTATCGCGATTAGACTGTACTTACAACTTCAGCATATCTTTAGGATGGAAAGCCACCTTATTTCTATTAAATTGTCATTTTATGAAAATGATTTGAGGACTATACGCAGCTTTAAAGACATAACTTGATGTACTTTTCTGTTCTTGTTGAGCAGAGATATTCCAATGCCTCTAGTCAGTTCTGGTGTTGAACATGGCAATCTGCGAGAGCTGGCTCTTGCAAGAATGAAAGACCTTGGTACACAGTGTCGAGATGTAAGGACAAGGGAAGTTGGCATACAGGAAATACATCATAAAGTAAAACCATATGAGGTAGGATGAATAGCTTGTAAATATTTGTTTCTACTTTTTATAATTTTAAATATTACTCTGTTACCCCTTTCCTTGTTCAATATTCACGTAAGAAATAACATCAGGAATATTTAATAGCTGAATTTTTATAAATGTAAAATTTTAAAGTTAATATTTGGCTTTGACCAAAACAATAAGATCAGATCTGTACAATTCCATAAGCAAACAGAGCAGACCCTGATCCGACAGCTCCTATGGGAGCTGTCTGATTTGGGTCTGCTCTGTTTGCAAAGGCATGAAAAGGTGTTTATATGAGGGAAAGGGTGAACACTTAACTCTGCAAGCAGAGTAATTGTCAACTACAAATTTTGTCATCTT
Source organism: Azorinus chamasolen (assembly GCA_963576725.1). Classification (NCBI taxonomy): domain Eukaryota; kingdom Metazoa; phylum Mollusca; class Bivalvia; order Cardiida; family Solecurtidae; genus Azorinus; species Azorinus chamasolen. The sequence continues at coordinate 68,237,794 of OY755243.1, forward strand.
CTATGTGTATTTTCTCCATTTCTATTGTATTAAAGTTTCAGACAGTTTGGGTCCTGATGAGATGCTGATTTAAGTTTTTATTGTAACTTTTAATAGATATTTAGCTTAATTAAATGAATTTTATCTTTCTGTTTCAGGCAGAGTTAATACGCAGAGATTATGTAGCTAATGGGGGATGGGAGACGTTTCTATCATATGAAGATCCTGAGCAGGACATTTTGATTGGTCTGTTACGGCTGCGGAAATGCTCTGAGGACACTTTTAGACCTGAACTCAAGACTGGTGTGTCAGTTGTTAGGGAGCTGCATGTGTATGGAAGTGTGGTGCCGGTCCATGCTCGAGATCCTACCAAGTTTCAGCATCAGGTAGGAGCCAGGAAAGTTGTATTGCAGTAAAACCTCGCTATAATATCCACTCAAACTAGGTCGTATTCTGGGTTTCTAAGACAGATTGTGATTTAAACCTTTCCCTGTTCAATATTCATATAAGAAACAATGGCATCATGATTATTTAAGCTGTTTTTAGCTCACCAGAGCACTTTTGTGCTCAGGGTGAGCTTTTGTGATCGCTTGATGTCCGTCGTCCGTCGTCGTCCGTCGTCGGGCGTCAACAATTTGAACCTTTAAAAATCTTCTCCTCTGAATCTACAGGGTTCTCAACTTTCATCTTTGGTACATAGCATCATCTTTAGGTCCTCTACAAAAGTTATATAAATTTTGCCCCTGGGGTCAAAATTGGCCCCGCCCCAGGGGTGCCTTGTTTTCTATTGAAATATATAGTAAAACTTTGAAAATCTTCTCCTCTGAATCTACAGGGTTCTCAGCTTTCATATTTGGCACATAGCATCATGTTCAGGTCCTCTACAAAAGTTATATAAATTATGCCCCTGGGGTCATAATTGGCCCCGCCCCAGGGGTAGCCAGTTTTGAATAGAAACATATAGTGAAAACTTTGAAAATCTTCTCCTCTGAATCTACAGGGTTCTCAGCTTTCATATTTGGCACATAGCATCATGTTCAGGTCCTCTACAAAAGTTATATAAATTATGGCCCTGGGATCAAAATTGGCCCCGCCCCAGGGGTAGCCAGATTTCAATAGAAACATATAGTGAAAACTTTGAAAATCTTCTCCTCTGAATCTACAGCGTTCTCAGCTTTCATATTTGGCACATAGCATCATGTTCAGGTCCTCTACAATTTTATATAAATTATGCCCCTGGGGTCAAAATTGGTCCCGCCCCAGGGGTAGCCAGTTTTCAATAGAAACATATAGTGACAACTTTGAAAATCTTTTCTTCTGAATCTACAGGGTTCTCAGCTTTTATATTTGGCACATAGCATCATGTTCAGGTCCTCTACAAAAGTTATATAAATTATGCCCCTGGGGTCAAAATTGGTCCCGCCCCAGGGGTGGGCAGTTTTCAATAGAAACATATAGTGAAACTTTGAAAATCTTCTCCTCTGAAACTGGAAGGTTCTCAGCTTTCATATTTGGCACATAGTATCATGTTCAGGTCCTCTACAAAGGTTATATAAATTATGCCCCTAGGGTCAAAATTGGCCCCGCCCCAGGGGTAGCCAGTTTTCAATAGAAATATATGGTAAAACTTTGAATATATTCTTCTCTGAAACTGAAAGGTTCTCAGCTTTCATATTTGGCACATAGCATCATGTTCAGGTCCTCTACAAAAGTTATATAAATTATGCCCCTGGGGTCAAAATTGGTCCCGCCCCAGGGGTAGCCAGTTTTCAATAGAAATATATGGTAAAACTTTGATTATATTCTTCTCTGAAACTGAAAGGTTCTCAGCTTTCATATTTGGCACATAGCATCATGTTCAGGTCCTCTACAAAATTTGTATAAATTATGCCCCAGGGGTCAAAATTGGCCCCGCCCCAGGGGTAGCCATGTCTCAATAGAAACATATAGTGACAACTTTGAAAATCTTCTCCTCAGAAACTGGAAGGTTCTCAGCTTTCATATTTGACACATAGCATCATGTTCAGGTCCTCTACAAAAGTTGTATAAATTATGCCCCTTGGATCAAAAATTGGCTCGCCCCAGGGGTGGCTAGTTTTCTCTAGAAACATATAGTGAAAACTTTGAACATCTTCTCCTCTGATTGCCTGGTGAGCGATGTCAGGGCCATTCTGGTCCTCTTGTTTTATAATGGTATATGAACACAGGACCTTTTTGCCTTGGTACAAACTGCAGAATCACAATCTATATAATTCCTTAAGCAAACAGAGCAGACCCTGATCAGACTACTCCTGCAGGAGCTGTCTGATCTGGGTCTACTCTGTTTGCAATGCATGAAAAGGCGTTTATATGAGGGAAAGGGTTAATGCAGAACCAAATTAATGTAGAAATTCATCTAATTGATATTCATGATGCTACTATTTTTCACATTAATAATCATTAGGTAAAAGGGTTAAAAATAATTAGCACACTAATAAAGTAATGATGATAGCCTCACACATGTGTTGGTATGCTATTTAAGTGCCTAGTAGACTAAATTACCATATGGGTTACTCTGTCTATCTTTGAATACAAGAACATCTGATGGGTTAGTAGGACCCTTTTTACTTTTGTTTTATAACAGTACAGAGGCATAAACTTTTTTCAAGATTATCTCATTTCTCCAGCAAACCCTATGTTGTTATTCATTCTTTAGAATTGTCTCTGAGACAATTCTAAAGAGTTGTCACAATATATGGCTTGATGGAGAAATGTCTATTTTAGTATTTGAATACACACCTAGTACATGTATTTGAATACACACCTAGTACATGTATTTGAATACACACCTAGTACATGTATTTGAATACACCTAGTACATGTATTTGAATAGGTGTTGTACATGTATTTGAATACACACCTAGTACATGTATTTGAATACACACCTTTTATTAGCTCACCAGATGAGCTTTTGTGATCGCCCGTTGTCCGTCGTCCGTCGGCGTGCATCGTCCGTCGTTCGTCGTCTGTCGTCAACAATTTGAACCTTTAAAAATCTTCTCCTCTGAATCTACAGAGTTCTCATATTTCATCTTTGGCACATAGTATCATCTTTAGGTCCTCTACAAAAGTTATATATGGAAGGTTCTCAGCTTTCATATTTGGCACAGAGCATCATGTTCAGGTCCTCTACAAAATTTATATAAATTATGGCCCCAGGGTCAAAATTGGCCCAGCCCCAGGGGTGGGCAGTTTTCAATAGAAACAAATAGTGAAATCTTTGAAAATCTTCTTCTCTGAAACTGGAAGGCTCTCAGCTTTCATATTGGATACATAGCATCATGTTCAGGTCCTCTACAAAAGGTATATAAATTATGGCCCCAGGGTCAAAATTGGGCCCACCCCAGGGGTGGACAGTTTAAATAGAAACAAATAGTGAAATCTTTGAAAATCTTTTTCTCTGAAACTGGATGGCTCTCAGCTTTCATATTTGGCACATAGCATCATGTTCAGGTCCTCTACAAAAGTTATATAAATTATGGCCCTGTGGTCAAAATTGGCCCCGCCCCAGGGGTGGGCAGTTTTCAATATAAACAAATACATGTATTGAAATCTTTGAAAATCTTCTCCTCTGAAACTTGAAGGTTTTCAGCTTTCATATTTGGCACATAGCATCATGTTCAGGTCCTCTACAAAATTTGTATAAATTATGGCCCCAGGGTCAAAATTGGCCTCACCCCAGGGGTGGGCAGTTTTCAATAGAAACAAATAGTGAAATCTTTGAATATCTTCTTCTCTGAAACTGGAAGGTTCTCAGCTTTCATATTTGGCACATAGCATCATGTTCAGGTCCTCTACAAAAGTTATATAAATTGTGCCTCTTGGGTCAAAATTAGCCCCGCCCCAGGGCAGGCTAGTTTTCTATAGAAACATATAGTGAAAACTTTGAAAATCTTCTCCTGATTGTCTGGTGAGCACTTCAGGGCCATTCTGGCCCTCTTGTCTATTGCTCTGATATTGTCGATGGAATTGTAAAACTTCATTGTTATTTTTGCTCTGCCTTGCAGGGCTTTGGTATGCTGCTCATGGAAGAAGCTGAACGGATTGCCAGGGAGGAACATGGCTCACATAAGGTTTCTGTGATATCAGGCAAGTATAGAGACATACATGTCATATAATTGTAGCCGAGTAGAGATTATGGCGAAATAAGTTGATAGGCTTTACTGTGTGGCTTAATAGCTCAGTCGGTAGAGTGTTGGCATGGTAAGCCAGAGGCCCTGGGTTCGAGTCCCAGTCGAGTCACAACTTTTTCACCATGTAACATTTGGCGCCCAACGTAAATAACCCATAAGGTGATTTATATGAAGATAGTATGAGGATTATATGTAGATAATTTGTAATAATAAGAAACTTATGGAGTGTTCTTTGAGTAAGAATTCGGGACGAATTCTTGTGTAGAGGGGGTGTGTGTAGCCGTGTAGAGATTATGGTGAAATAAGTTAATAGGCTTTACTGTGTGGCTTGGTAGCTCAGTCGGTAGAGTGTTGGCATGGTAAGCCAGAGGCCCTGAGGTCGAGTCACAACTTTTTCACCATGTTACATAATATCGTTGATATGAACAGTGCCATGAATAAAGGTCCCTCCTGTATTTTTAAAACTGTAGACCCAGACTAGTTGCCCAGTCAGAGATATGCTCTCATATCAGGTTCGTTTCTGTTTGTCAGGTTAAAAGAAAAAGGAAAAATGTTGTAGATGTGGAGGGTTGTGCTTACTCATATGTTCAAGGGTGAAAATGAATATTAAACTCCACAGTATTTTGTTTCAGTTGTCATATATTTATGTATCAGCTCATCCTCTTGAAGAAAAGAAGCTGAGATACAGCAAGACCTCTAGACTACAATGACCACTCTTAAACCCTTTACTCTATGAATATTCATGTAAGAAATAATGATATCTTGAATATTAATTAAATTAATTTTTATGATAGGATATTGACACCGAAATTTTTGGCCATGGCAGAAACAGTAGAATTCATAAGCAAACGGAACAGACCCTGATCAGACGACTCATATTGGAACCATCTGATCAGGGTCTTCTCTGTTTGCAAAGGCGTAGAAAGGCATAATGGGTTAAAGGGTTAAAGTTGTAGCTTAAATAGAGGATAAAAGTTATGCAGAAAGACCTCATAGGAGCTTTGTGCATTGTTTTTGTGTCACCTGCCGAGAGGCAGTGTGTCACTTAGGGATCACTTTTCCGTCGTCTGTCCATCCGTCTGTCCGTCACACTTTCTTTTTTTGGCTGTCATTTCTAAACTAATCATTATAGAGCTTTCAAATTTCACACATGGAACAAGCATGATGAGAGGAAGTGTCATGCACAATGGCCACAACTCTAGCATCACTATTTTTTGAGTTATTCCCCTTTTTCATATTAACAATAAGTTTTTGTGTCAGCTGCGAGCAGGTGACACATGTGTTCCTCCGAACACTCTTGTGTACTGCATTAAGCACCATACCAGTGTTTATCCATTAATCCTCCTACAGGTGTCATCTGATCTGGGTCTGCTCTGTTTGCAAATGGGTGAAAAGATGTTTATATGAAGGAAAGGATTAAGGTATTGAATAAATTATACATGTGTGCTATTATTTTTATGCCCCCCAGATCAAATCTGGGGGGCATATTGTTTTTGCCCTGTCTGTTTGTTTGTTTGTTTGTTTGTCTGTTTGTCTGTTTGTCTGTTTGTCTGTTTGTCTGTTTGTTTGTCAGCAACTTTAACATTGGTCATAACTTTTGAGCCAGTACAGATAGAGACTTGATATTTGGTATGCATATGTATCTCATAAAGCCGCACATTTTGAGGGGTGACATGTCAAGGTCAAGGTCATCCTTCAAGGTCAAAGGTCAAATATATGGGTCAAATTACTGACTTTAACATTGGTCATAACTTTTGGACCAGTAGAGATAGAGACTTGATATTTGGCATGCTTGTGTATCTTATGAAGCTGCACATTTTGAGGGGTGACATGTCAAGGTCAAGGTCATCCTTCAGGGTCAAAGGTCAAATTATCTGTTTTTTTGGCTGTAACTTTAACACAACTTTAACATTGGTCATAACTTTTGACTCAGTACAGATAGAGACTTGATATTTGGCATGCATATGTATCTCATGAAGCCGCACATTTTGAGGGGTAACATGTCAAGGTCAAGGTCATCCTTCAAGGTCAGAGGTCAAATATATGGGTCAAATCACCGACTTTAACATTGGCCATAACTTTTGGACCAGAAAAGATAGAGACTTGATATTTGGCATGCTTGTGTATCTCATGAAGCTATACGTTTTGATGGGTGACATGTCAAGGTCAAGGTCATACTTCAGGGTCAAAGGTCAAATTGTCTGTTTCTTTGTCTGTAACTGTAACATTGGTCATAACTTTTAACTCAGTACAGATAGACTTGATATTTGGCATGCATATGTCTCTCATGAAGCCGCACATTTTGAGGTGCGACATGTTAAGGTCAAGGTCACGCTTAAAGGTCAGAGGTCAAACATATGGGTCAAATCACGGACTTTAACATTGGCCATAACTTTTGAACCAGTACAGATAGAGACTTGATATTTGGCATACTTTTGTATCTCATGAAGCTGCACAGTTTGAGCGGTGACATGTCAAGGTCATCCTTCAGGGTCAAAGGTCACCAACTTCAAATTGTCCATAACTTTTGAACCAATAGAGATAAAGTCTTGATATTTGGTATGCATGTGTATCTCATGAAGCTGCACATTTTGTGGGGTGGCAGGTCAAGGTCATCTTTCAGGGTCAAAGGTCACAGACTTTAACATTGGCCATAACTTTTGAACCAGTAGAGATAGACTTGATAGTTTGTATATATGTGTTTCTCATTTGGCTGCACAGTGTCAGGGGTGAAATGTCAAGGTCAAGGTCATGTTTGAAGGTCAAAGGTCATTAACATTGGCCATAACGTTTGAACCAGTAGACATACAGCCTTTTTACTGGTATGCATGTGTATCTCATGAAGCCGCACAGTTTGAGGGGTGACATGTCAAGGTCAAGGTCATCCTTCATGGTCAAAGGTCACCAACTTTTAACATTGGCCATAACTTTTGAACCATTAAAGATACAGACTTGATATTTGGTATGCATGTGTACCCCATGAAGCTGCACAGTTTGAGGAGTGACATGTCAAGATCAAGGTCATCCTTCAGGGTCAAATATCATATTGAGGGGGCATAGTGTTTCACAAACACATCTTGTTATTTCAGGTGTTGGCACTCGCAACTACTACAGAAAGATTGGTTATGAATTAGATGGTCCATACATGTCCAAGACACTATAAGAAAATTCATTGGATGTGAAAGTGTGAGGAGTGGGTTGAAAAAAACAAAATGCAATGCCAGTAAATTTTGGAAAGTGAAACGTGAAAATATCTGTGAATACATTCTGCTGTTAAACTTATTCTAAAAGTGTTTCATGCTGGCTATTCACGGATGTGTTTCAACCATTTACCTCATATGAGCAGTCTGATCGGGGTCGGGTCTGTTTGCTTTATTTGGGATAATAAAGATCTGATTCTATTGTTTTTTCAATGGTAAAATATTCCCTTGCGCACATGCCATATATAAAAAATTTAAAAATCCAGCTTACCAATATACATGCAGTCATTATTTTTTACATGAATATTCATGAGATATAGAAGATCTGTCATGAGTTGTCTTTTAAGATCACATGTTCCTAAACTCACTAAGAAAATGTTATAATTACTCGCTTAATAACATTTTCTAAGGCTCGTTTAGGAACATGTGATCTTAAAAGACAACGAGCATCAGATTCTTTTTCTCACATATTAAACCAAAACAATGTTCTAAAGTACGTGATACTGATCAGGCAATCTTAATCCGTTGTTCTAATCTGGAGAGAGGGAAGTTATGTGAGAAAAAGGATTAACCAGGTATCGAATGAAAATGTCTTTTAACTCATTCCCTCATAGGCTTTTCTTAGATCCAACCTCTTTGACTAAATCTGCCAAAAAGGAGCATTTACTAGAGAAAAGGATTTTTTTAAATTAAGTAGTTTTGAAACCATTGTGATAAATAGAGCATTTGCTCTTTTGGAGCAAATGCTCTATTTATCACAATGGTTTCAAAAAAAGTGACTTTTACAGAGGCATCAAAGGCATCAATATGAGGGAACGGGTTCCTATTTGTTTCACGAATCTAACCTATTTGTGTCAGTCAGTGAGTGCTTTTGATTGCATTTTTTCATACATGTATAGAAAATACCCTGTGTATTGTATATTTGTATGTAGCGAACTGTACAGTGTACATAATTGAACTAGTTAATAAAAATAAGGCGAAACTGAAATATGATATCACTATTATGTTCTAATTTGTTGCTACCATTTAACCAGGATTTTAACCCTTTTCCATTTCATGCCTCTGCAAACAGAGTAGATCCAGATCAGGGTCTGCTTGTTTGCTTATGAAATTATATTGATAATTATAATTTGATATTCGTCCATTTCTGGGTGTGAGCAATACATTTGATTGGCTATAGTGCTGAGGTGTTAGGAGTGGTGTCCCCAATTCCAAAATAGCCCATATACCAAAACGGCCCACTTCCATAACGAAATGGTCCAAAATGATTGGTTCAAAACGGTCCATTTTATTATTGTGTCACCTGCCGAGAGGCAGTGTGTCACTTAGGGATCACTTTTCCGTCGTCTGCCCGTCCGTCCGACTGTCCGTCCGTCTGTCCGTCACACTTTCCTTTTTTGGCTGTCATTTCTAAACTAATCATTACAGAGCTTTCAAATTTCACACATGGAGTAAACATGATGTGAGGAAGTGTCATGTACAAGGGCCACAACTCTAGCATCACTTTTTTTAGTTATTCCCCTTTTTCAATTTTTTTTGTCCGGACAATAACTCTTTATCTGCTGGTTCAATTGATTTCAAACTTCATTTATTCAGTAAGCATGATAAGAGGAAGTGTCATGCACAAGGGCCATAACTCTAGCATCAATAATTTTGGAGTTGCATGTATTCCCCTTTTTCATATTTTCTTGTCCGGACAATAACTCTATCTACTGGTTCAATTCATTTGAAACTTCACATATGGAACAAGCACGATGAGAGGAAGTGTCATGCACAAGGGCCATAACTTTAGCATCAGTATTTTTGGAGTTATTCCCCTTTTTAATATTTTCTTGTCCGGACAATAACTCTATTTACGGTACTGGTTCAATTCATTTGAAACTTCACATATGGAACAAGCATGATGAGCGGAAGTGTCATGCACAAGGGTCATAACTCTAGCATCATTATATTTGGAGTTATTCCCCTTTTGTCATATTGTTTTTTCTTATTATTTTTACAAATACGGTGAAATACCATTAAGGTTTGTCATGTTTATACCATTGTCAACTACACCATGGGTTGGTGGGTCAATGGAGGTTTCTTTTAATACGGTGGGGGACTCGTGTATTGCATAGCAATACAATGTACAACATTAACTTGTTCCCCTTTGTTCTGATTTTTGCACTCCAGCATACTAACAGTTTTTGTGTCAGCTTGGAGCAGGTGACACATGTGTTCCTCCGAACACTCTTGTATATTATTATTGACATGATATATTAACATGTTAGTTCTGATGTATGAATATATAAGAATATACATCACTTATTTTGACTAAAAAATGCCGGATTTGACAGGTCCTACATGTATATTTCTACATGACGTGTTTCTACATGACGTTACAGCTATATGTATGTAATAGATCTATATGAATATAGCCAGAGATATATACAAACATGTATATTTCTCTGATATAATGTATGAATGTAAGTATAAAATGTATACATGTATCGGTAATACTTTATCTTTAAATCTGAGCCGTGACCAGACAAAATAAACGGTCTAGCCCTAATGTAGGTCCAAATCAGCCGCATTGTCTCCGACAAGGCTGTTGATCAGGGTCTTCTATTTGACTCACATCAGTATCTACAATTTTTAAATGCCTCATATTAAACAGTACTTTCAGATGCTGCGTTTATTACGGGTATTCACTGTTTAACTCTTTCCTCCATAGGCTATTTTTAGACCCAACCTCTTTGAATGAATCTACCCAAAAGGATCATTTACTAGAGAAAAGTAAAATTTTAGGATTTTGTAGTTTGAAAGGAGCAAATGCTCTATTTATCACAATGGTTTCAAGGAGTGGTTATTACAGAATACAGAGGCGTAGAAAGTCGTATTTATGGAGGAAATTAATGGGTCACACTAAAACCATTTAAAATTACAATGTACTGTAACAGTGAGGCTGTTAGGTATATACCGGTAAGCACCATAAACGCTATAAACTCTTCTGGCTGTGAAGACGTGGTTTAAGTGTTTGGAGATATAGCAAATTTTAAGCTACAGACTGGGCGGCTACTGGCTGGATGGGTGACCGCCAGGGATTGCTTGCTGATGACGCATGTTACAGTACAAGAAAAGCATTGATGCAAAGCATCAAAGGGTGCCTTTGACTGAATACTAAATAATAATAAACATGAACAATTATATGAACAAGATGTCTATTTTACCTAATACTGATGTGTACAAAAGTACCTAGCTCTAATCACTTAATTGATTTCAAAGAATCTATCCAGATTAGTCGATGACTGAGGGTTTGTTAAATTTGATTTTGCTGTGAAGTTGGAGGAAAGCATATTGATTTGGAATTTAATTATCAGTAAACAATGATATCATCTAACACTAATAAAGAACAAAATATAAAAAAAAGTCAATATGACCCTATTTAATATTAATTATACCCCCACCACCTGTGGTGGGGGCTATATAGGAATCGCCTTGTCCGTCCGTCCATCCGTCGTCCGGCACTCGTTTTTTCGGGACATTTGCTTTTTTCTTGAAAACTATTTTTGATAACTCCTTCAAACTTCATGTTATAAGTGTTATGTGGGGACAATCTTCTCCATGTTTCATAACTCTTGCACAAAATTTGACAGAATTATGCCCCTTTTTAACTTCATATTTTGTCTCTCAATTGGGATATATTTTTGGGACATTCAATTTTCTTGAAACCTGTTTATGATATTGTCTTCAAACTTGGTACACATTATCAGGGTGATGAGAGGATGTGCAGTCAACAAAGGTTGTAACTCTAAATTGATTTTTGAGGGAGTTATACTCCTTAGTTACTTTTCAGAAGCAATTTTCTGTCCAGAGCATAACTTCTCAAGTATTGTAGGCACAACTGTGAAACTTTACATATGGAAAGAGGGTGATGAGAGGATGTGCAGTCAACAAGGGTTGTAAATCTAAATTCATTTTTGAGGGAGTTATTTCCCTTAGTTGCTTTTCAGAAGCAATATTTTGTCCGGAGCATAACTTCTCAAGTATGTAGACACAAAGTTGAAACTTTATGTACGGTTAGAGGGTGATGACTGGATGTGCAGTCAACCAGGACTGTAACTCTAAATTCATTTTTGAGGGTTTTATTCCCCTTTGTTACTTTTCATAAGTATTTTTTTGTCCAGAGCATAATTTCTCAAGTGTTGTAGGCACAACTGTGAAACTTTACATATGGATAGAGTGTGATGAGAGGATGCGCAGTCAACAAGGACTGTAACTCTAAATTCATTTTTGAGGGATTAAGTCCCCTTTGTTACTTTTCATAAGTATTTTTTTTTGTCCAGAGCATAACTTCTCAAGTACTACTTCTACATTTCTTCACCACTGAACCTCAAATTTTGCATATGAATTTATAATGATGTGAAGATGTACGTGTGTAACATAATTGTGATATGAGTCATTCCTTGATTGGACTTTAAAAAATGTCTTGCCACAAGTGTGGATGAAAGGATTATTGAGCTTTTCCTTTTGTATTGAAGTCATATTGGATCTTTTGAGAAGATGGTGGGTGGGGGTATCAATCACCTTTAGTGATAGTTCTAGTTTTGTTTGTGGTTTCTTTTCTGCTCAATATTTGTTTTTGTATTGAGAAAGAATTGCAATAATTTAGGTACATGTGTGCTTTTCTAAAAGGATAACATTAGTTACAGTTTTAGCATCTTTTCCAAATTTGGTAAATAGATATAAAAATACAGATTAAGATTGTTCTGGACTCGCTGTGACCTACTACCACTTCTACTACTACTACTACTACTATTATGCAATAGTTCTGAATTATATTATTATTGTTATTCTTCACATTTTATTATTAATGATAATTTAACCCTGGTTTAGTTCCCTGTTCCCCGTTCCGCGCCTCCTGCGATATTTATGCTGTCTATTTATAACGTCGGTGATTCCGATATACATGTACATGTCAGAGTGAGTGAGTGAGTTGAGTATGAGATCGTGGTATGCGTGCGAGACTTGATATTTATCACGTGACACGAAACAAACTTTGCACTCTTCGTTTAACCGCCCTTTTCACTTTGGCTCTGGCTTTCGTTTAGCTCACATCGCTTACTCAAGAAAACTCTGTATCTGCTACTGTAACTTTGTTCGACCAACTGGTAAGATTATTTACTTGTTTTAGTCACTTACTTATCTTTCTGAAAGTAATTGTTTAGGTAATACATATTCAGTATGTTTTGTTAAGTCTACTTTAATCAGCATTTATAATAGTTAAGATACTTGCTTGATAAATACCTGTCGTAGATATTTGTACTGTGCATGTTACCCTAGACTGTATGATTTGTATATATTTGCAGGCCCATTTTATAGTGGGAAAGATTATATATTGAACTCACAATTGACTTTGTGGTTTTGGAGACTCCCTTAGCTGGTTACAATAACAATATTGATAATAATAATGATGATAATAATAATGATTAGTGATAATAATAATAATAATAATTACTATTATTATCAATGATAATAAATATGAGGGGTGTTCAAAAAGTTCCCAGAAAAGTGTTGTAATTTCTTTACGATTCAATATTTTTCCATAAAATTCCACTCGGCAAAACTATAAACAATTCTGAGTCTAAACATAAAATACAATGCACAATAAAATATACATATTACAAAATATTTAGTGTCTATAACAGCCACCATAGGGAAACTGGCCCAACGTCATTGAATGTCATCGACGTCATCTCTCACTAATCACTTACCAGCGGATAGAATTGTCTCAAATTCAATCTATGTCAAAGTATTCACCCCCAAACGATATATATTTTTACACTTTTTCACCCAGGAAGTAAATGCTTCACTGAAACTGTTCTTCTGAAGCGATGAGATTGCCGCTTTAACTGTTATGCACCAGTCCATGTCAAGCAGGCCTTTGGTTTCTGTGACGTTACTGACTCTCCGTGGCTTGTCCATGACACTGTCTCTGCTGTTTTTAAACCGTCCGTACTACTCGTACACCTGGGATTTCTTCATTGCAGTTTATCTATATGCCTCCTCCAACATTTGAATAGTATCTTTCCTTGAAACACCATTCAAAACACAAAATTTGATCGCAGATCATTGTTCCATACTCATTTATGCGCACCATACAAAACAAAATGGCTGTCAAAACGCCAGTTGACGTAACATTCATTAGTTACATTACTCACGTCACGTCAACATTTGGGGCTAAATCGAAGCAAAGTTTGGAGAGAAAAGCTGTGCACACAACAGAGTTACAAGTGTTTGTTTAAAGGTGTTACATATAAAAAATATTAATTTTTGCTATAGTTACCATAAAGTTTAGTATAGGCTGACATTAACCCTTCGCTTGCTATTCACGTCAATATACGTACCTGTAAATAGTGAAGACCCAGATGAGACAGCTCCTGCAGGAGCTGTCTCATCAGGGTCTGCACTATTTACAAGTTGATTGTTCAACCAGTGCACTCCACAGCAGCGATTGCACAGAGAAATACTTGTACACAGTGATGATATATGTAATTATACAACAGGGCATGGGTAAAGGAGAAATGTACTTTAAAATTCAGCAAGCGAAGGGTTAAGATTCATTTTGTACACTCTAAACACTTGTTTCTACATACTCACAAAGTTCCAAAGAAATCTGTTGGCTCTTCTCTATTTTACAACACTTTTCCGGGTATATTTTGAACACCCCTCGTAATAATAATTAATTATTTCTTGAATTGATATTAATGATGGAAGATAATATTCTAAAAAGGGAATTTTACATAAATGCTTGAATAGCTCTGATCTATTTCGACAAAATACACGTCACATTTTTGGTACATGCTTTCAGTCTTAAAATCAAAGAGAACAAATACTTGAGTGAGTTAAACCTAACTCACTCACTCAAGTAAATTATGTGATATTTTATGGTCAAAGGGAGAGAATTCATACCTAACAATAAGGAAAGATTATAAGTGTTGCCTCCCTTAGACAACACAGGTCTATGGAATAAGTATTGTTTGCTATAAGGAATGGATTTTATGTTTTGAAGTTTGCATATTTTCGGCCTAGTGTTAAGATCTATATTTTACTTATATAACTGTTTAATTCGTCCAATTAAAGGTATTTTAAGAATAACATTAGGATGTTATCTGAATTGATGTCCGTCTTGTGTAAATTTCACGATGCCTGTGATTTTTACCCTTTCACCGGTTAGGGAAGGGAAGCAACTTTTAAATATTTCCTTTTAGTAAAGTACAAATGCTCTCCCTTGGACCATAAATCTGAATCTGCGGAACAGATTTGAATTACATTATTAGTAGTTGTAGTAGATCTATCATCATATTAAGATCTATATTTAACTTAATATAACTGTTTAATTCGCCCAATTAAAGGTATTTTAAGGATAACATTAGGATATCTGAATTTATGTCCATATTGTGTAAATCTCACATGCCTGTGATTTTTTTACCCTTTCACCGGTTAGTGAAGGGAAGCAACTTTTAAATATTTCCTTTTAGTGAAGTATAAATGCTCTCCCTTTGACCATAAATCTGAATCTGCGGAACAGATCTGAATTACATTATTAGTAGTTGTAGTAGATCTATCATCATATTAAGATATATATTTTACTTAATATAACTGTTTAATTCGCCCAATTAAAGGTATTTTAATAATAATATTAGGATGTTATCTGAATTTATGCCCGTATTATGTAAATCTCACGATGCTTGTGATTTTTACCCTTTCACCGGTTAGGGAAGGGAAGCAACTTTTAAATATTTCCTTTTAGTAAAGTACAAATGCTCTCCCTTTGACCATAAATCTGAATCTGCGGAACAGATCTGAATTACATTATTATTATTAGTAGTAGTAGTATCATCATCATCATATTATTGTTATTATTATTATTACTATTGTTTTTATTATTATTTATTAGTATTATACTTGAAATATAAAACAGATCTAATAATAATTATAATTCAGAAATATTACATACTGCATGTACATGAAATTCAATTAAACAAACACACAAACACAAAAAAAAACGCACAAAAAAGCAAACAAAAAACAAACAGAAAAAAAACCCAGAAAAAAACTTTAACAAATATGACTGTGCTTCTATTTCGTATATTTTCATTCCATTTCTCGTTCCATTTCGTTCTTTAATTCAATTTCGTATTTTATTCATACCGCCTGCATTCATTGGTCGAAAAAAAGTTGGAGGCAATTTCGATCGCAAACAAAAACAAAGTAAGTATTTACGAATAACTAAGGCTAACCAAAATTGAACTGTAGAAAAAGGAAGGTGTATTTTGTGGGGAATTTCTTTGGACTACCTCTTGGTTCTTTTTCCTCTTGGTGCTTTCCGCAATACTAGTACATGTAGTATACTGTAGTGTTGGTGGTGTTTCGGCCTCAACACATTCGCACCATTTTTTTTAAATGAAAGATTCGTAAGCAGGTGACAGTGACCCAGGTAGGTGCTTTGCACACAAGTGATCCATTTACATGAGACTTTTATATTATGATAAACAAAGGTTTACTGATATTATATGCCTCTTTATACATCAAAATAAAGTTTTTTCCCCTGCGCAACTGTCATGTACAGTAGCAACTGAGTTCAGGATAGGAATGGCTTTCAGCCGGTGGTTACTAAAACGCGGAATGGCGGAATACCGGAACAGTCTAAAAGACGGAACCGCGGAACAGCAATAAAGAGTCAAAAGTACGGAACCGCGGAACAGTCTAAAATACGGAACGGCGGAACAATAAAACGACGTCAATACTTGACGTCACAATTAATCACCATAGTAATTTTACATCGGCCATGGCTCAGGCAATGCTGTTTAAGCATATGTCTGAAAAAAGTGGCCCACTTACCAATGATGAAATCGTTAGTTTATTTAATTCATGTGAAAAAGTTGAAATAATTCCGTTCCGACCTAAAGAAGGACAAATTTTTGTAATCAAGCCAAGATCATTGGCACAAAAAGATGATTGGAGAGCTGACGGTCACAATTAGAAGGGGCAAAACTGGCCTTGGAACGTACACACTTCGGCCTGAATTCAGTGATTTAATGATAGAATTAAGGCTTAAGCTGCTTCTCGTCTGTTTCCTGTCACCCAAACGACATCGTGAGGTCAATAAAAGAAAAAAAGATAATGCTTCAACAACATGAAGTGCCATCACTTGGAAACGAATGTGCCGACAACAGCAGAATACTTAGAGCACAAGAAATACGCCAGAAGGATGGCATCTCTCTATCATCAAAACTTGGCGTATTCACGGTGTACGATGACAGGAATTTTTTCTTTGTGAAACTATTTCCATCTAGTTGCAGTTGTCCCCTCAAGGAAGGATGTGTGCACATACTTGCAGTACAAATGTCCTTAAATATGCCTCCCGACCAGACTGGTATAAAAAATCTCACAACAGTGAGGAAAAATGCTTGAGGACCGAAAAAGGCAAAACCAGGTCGCAAAAAAACCTCGAGTTGGAGATGAAGATTTAAAACCCGGAACGACGGATCAAACTCAACCAGAACCAGAATGGACGGACAGCCAGAATCCACGGAACACACTGGCACCAAAATTGCGGAACAGCCAGAATCCACGGAACAGCCAGAATCCACAGAACACACTGGCAAAAAAAATGCGGAACAGCCCGAGTCCACGGAACAGACAGAAAGCGGAACGGTTGAACAAAATGTGTTAAACACCAGCTTCCTTCGGGACATTAGTTAGGTATGGATTCCAGCAGACATCGGTATGATCGGAAAAAGTTGCGATCACATCTCTTTGGCAGTTTAGAGAGAAAGAAATTCCACCCATTCCCGACTCTTGCAGTTCGGAAAGTGAAAAAAACTATTAAGAAAGTACACAACCTATCAAGCTAACAGTTGACCCAATAGTCATATAAATGGAATGATTTTCAGTCAGCCCATTTATTCTAATTTATGATATTGATGAGCATGGCTTTCAGTCAACTTGTCTGTATCAAGTTTGTTAATATAGATTATTCTAATTTGTGATATTGATGAGCATGGCTTTCAGTCAACTTGTCTGTATCAAGTTTTGTTAATACAGAGTATTCTAATTTGTGATATTGATGAGCATGGCTTTCAGTCAACTTGTCTGTATGAAGTTTGTTAATACAGTTTATGCTATTCCTTGCGGATAGTGATTTCATATCTATTGTATATCTTAAATTGCATATCTTTCACTGACCGGATGGAAAATCATGTAGTTCCTTCCGGCTAGCGATTTCATATATATTGTACATCTTTCATTGTCTGGATAGATAATCATGCGGATTGTTCCGGCTAGTGATTTCATCCATGTGAAGCGCTTTTGAACGCACATATCCAGTGTGAAAAGAGCGCTATATAAATGTGGTATAATAATAATGACTGTCGTGTGGAATACGGGTCAAGTCGGCCTCGGGTCAAGTCGGCCTCGGGTCAAGTCGGCCCGTCTTGGTCGGGTCAACTCGGCCCTTTCTCGACCGTTAATAAAAGTTTATAAAGCTGCAGCAAATATTAAAGATCCTGATGATAGATTGGTGGGCTCTGAAGAATTCAGACAAAAGTTGTCACATTTTTTTGTAAGTAATAACCCATTAATTTAGCGGACGAGAATAAAGTAATAAAGGTGATAAGTATGTTGCATGAGATCAACAAATAAAACAGGTGACATTTAGTAATGAGGTTAATTAGAGCAAACTGATAAGTCAAACAAATAGGTGTGAAAATGAGCGGCATCAATATTTTTTGTCATTGATGGACATATATGTCTCTGCTGTAAATAAGAACAATTAATGCCAGTGGATGAATGTTATAAAATGTTATTTTGGATCTACTTGAGAGGCCGAGTTACTGGGAATTTCACCAGGATCCAAGCTGTTTGCAAAGATATAATATTTTGGATACTTTTTTGGCATTGCATAAATTTGTGTGTCGTGTGGGTGACGGTTGTTTTCGTCAAACTGCCAGTTCGTCAAAAAGGTTATACAGTACAAAAGGGGTTGTCGTTTCGTCAAAAAGGATTATTTAGAGAATTTATTTATATATCCCCTTTTTGACGAACTGGCAGTTTGACGAAATGACCTATATGATTAGATCTATTAACCTTAGTTTGGATCTATTATTCCTACAAGAGTTGCCTGTTCTGAGTCTACTCTGTTAGCAAAGGTGCCAAAAATCATCTACATGTATAAAAGAAAGGGTTTACCTTGTTTGCTTGCAGGATCTTGTTCATTTGTAGCATCCAGCCATGACAACTGCATACTTCCTAGGAGGGTGTGACACTGATGTGTTGAAAAACAGTTTACAGACAGTCATCAGCAAACTTAAATCTGTTGCAAGTATTTCAAGTAAGCAAAGTTACCTTAAGTATTCAGACAGACAAACTTTGGCAAATAGTGTAGACCTAGTCCACATAAATGTACTTGAAATAGTGATACCGAGCTACTTTTGGTTTGATAGTATCCCAGTAAGACGGCAACTGTCACAAATTAGCATGCTCACTGATGAGACAAAATTCAGAGCCAGATCAAATGTCCTGAAAGATCCACATGATCAGGGTCTACACTCTTTTCCAATATTTTAGTCTATTTTATAGTTATCTAAGTGGTACCAGAGTGAATTAGTCAATTACTCAGTATTACAAATCTGGTGACAGGTGGGTAATTAGGTTTTATCCAGTACGTACATTCAGTGTCAACTTTATGTTTCAGACTAACTTTTATCCCTTTCCTTCATATTATATAAATGTGTTTTCATGCTTTTGCAAATAGAGTAGACCCAGATCAGATGACTCCTATAGGAGCCGTCTGATCAGGGTCTGCTCTGTTTGCTAATATAATTTGACAGATGTTTCTTTACTTTCTAAAATGGCTACAATGTTCCACCTTCCATATTTTAGTATAACTATTTTGTCCATGAATATTCTCTCCTCCTGGAACATAGGCCATCAACAAAGCCCACCATCTGTGTCTGTCCTGTGCTGTCCTCTCGAATTGGCTCCAGCTAAATCCAGTCTGTCTGACTTCTTGTTCAAGATGATAAGATCGTGCCGCCATGTGTTCCTGGAACTACCTCGCTTTTTCTTCCCTTGAGGGTTCCAAGTCGAGGCATACTGGATATAGCTAGAAGCCGGCCTTCTGAGGATATGACCCAGTCATCTTAACAGCTACATGTTGTTATAAAATGTACTGTAATTAATTTATCAAAATTACTCAGCCTGACATTGGGGAAATTTGTAGACCCAGATCAAACTGTGGCTAACAGACCAGTTTTATTAGGGTATAAACAGTTTGCTACTCCATTAGGTTGGTTTAACCCTTTCCCTCATATGCTATTTTTAGATCCAACTCTTTGAATCAATCTACCGAAAAGGGGCATTAACTAGAGGAAAGGAAAATTTTAGAATTTTGTAGTTTTGAAACCATTATGGAGCAAATGCTCTATTTATCACAATGGTTTCAAGAAGTGACTATTACAGAGGCGTAGAAAGGCGTATTTATGGAGGAAAGGGTAAACCCTTTCCCTGTTCTATGTTTATTACAAATTTTTATACCTACTGAATATTCATGGACAGAATAGTTCTATAATGAAATATGGAAGGTGAAACATTGTAGCCATTTTAGAAAGTAATGAAGCAGATCTTTCAAATTCTATTAGCAAACAGAGCAGACCCTAACAGACGACTCCTATAGGAGCCATCTTATCTGGGTCTACTCTGTTTGAAAATGTGTTTATATGAAGGAAAGGTTAAAATCAATCCTGCCAACAGACTGATATAAAGTTATCAAACAGGTGTCTTTAATATCAGGTAAAAAAATCAGTATCCTCCTTAATAACTTGCTCACACAATTTTGAAAAATCACTTTTGGGTCAGACTCAACCATTGCATACTACTATTTCAGATGACATAGATCCACTGGTCATCAGCAGTAAGCGCCAACTGACCAGGTTGATAAGTGTTCATGGCTTCCCAGAATATACTGCAACATTGTGTAGAAAGTACAATCTCTTGAAAAATGACAGAGTTACTCTTCTATCTCCAATGGACCAAATGATTGCCACACAGTTATGCCTTGCTGAGAAAAATAAACAGGTAATTATTCTTTGAGTAGATGACCATAGTTCTAAGTTAAAGACAGGTAACTTCTGAGAGTTAGGGCAGATGTTTTGTGATTCAATATTTATGTATAGACAGCTTGCATGGGTAAAAAGTCTTGATTGCATGTTGGAGTCTGAATCAATTCATTAATAAAACAAGTGAAGAAAAATGGGTCACAGTTTTTGAAAAATCTGGGATTTATGGTAGTTTCATGTCTTTTGTTAAAGTGCATGTGTGTTGCAAGGTTATGATTAAAACTCCAACATTTGTCAAATTTCTAGTCTTTTTAATTCACAGGAGACAGGCGACTTTGATGTTGAATCCAGCGTTGTGATACAAGCAGTTAAAGACATCAATAACCAGAAACTAATGAGTGACTATGATGTCACATCCTGTACAAAGGAGTCTGGGATATGTGATCTGTACAAAACATTCCTGCAAAACTGCAACTGTGTGGATGCATGTGATGTGTATAACAAACTGAAAAGTGAACACGAAACAAATGAGGAGTTGAAAGCAGACCTGGCCAGCCAAACATATCTCTTCTTGGACCTCCCAAAGTCCCCTATTGAGGTATTTTGACAAAGTAGTTAAATCATTGCTTTTGGTTGGTAAATTGGTATATGTTTGTGTACAGTTGAGTTGAACTTCTATATCTATTTATGTGTTTGATATACATGTAATAGAACCTGTATTTATAGTGACCACTAAATATATAAGCAATATGGAATCTTTAAAACCATATAAATGTAGTTGCTTGATACAGGACAAAAGTAATGCAAACAAGATGTGTTTGTGAAACACTATGCCCCTGATTGCCACCAATATAAATAATTCGACCCATAATTTTGGAGTATATATGTGCAATGGCTACAAAATTATCCCCAACGTTAAAATTTGGGCCAAACCAAACCGACAGACAGACAGGGCAAAAACAATATGCTCCTAGAAAGCTCCTATGTGCACTTGTTGCATAACTTTCATCCTGCTTTAAACTATAATTTGTCAAAAGCACCATAATTTTTGATTGGTTATGTTAGACATATATGAGTGAAGGGTACTCATTTAATAAATGTACATTTCACTTAATTAAAAAACAACAACAACGGGAGTGATCACCCAATTAAAAGTACATGTATTATGTATCTGTTCCTCTGCACTTGACCCAGCTCAGCAGTCTCCTAAGTAGACCTTCAACCTGGAACTTACCATAAATCAACAAAACTCGAGTTTGTTAGCTGAATTCATAGTGAATGAAACTGATATTTGTCGGTTTAAATTGACCAATTTGTATGATTGTATTTTAGATAAATTACATGTATTGGATCAAAGAAAAATGTTTACAAAAAGGAAAATTAAAAATTGTAAATTGCTGTACAGTAAAATCTTGCTAATCTGAACATTTAGTAAAGAAGAATTTAGAACTTGTAAGGCAGATGACTGCTTAATGCAGGGTGAAAGTCATGCAGAAAGCTACTCTGGCATGTGGCAGTTTTACACAGGGTGAAAGTCGTGCAGAAAGCTCCTGGCAGTTGGCAGCTCAATGCAGGGTGAAAATTATGCTGAAAGCTCTCAGAATTAAGCATTAAGCTGTCACCTTTCTTAACCTTTTCCCTGTTTAACATTTAGTAAAGATTGTATCACCTCATTAATATTCATGCAAAAAGGATTTTTGTCACCATGGCGGAAACAGTAAAATCAGATCTGTAGAATTCCATATAAAGCAAACAGAGCAGACCCTGATCAGACAGCTCCTTTAGGAGCTGTCTGATCTTGGTCTAATCTGTTTGCAAAGGTGTTGAAAGGTGTATTTATGGACAAAAGGTTTAACCCTTTCCCTGTTCAATGTTTAATCCAAGTTTCAGTACGTAATGCATATTCATGGACAAAATAGTTAAAATGAAATATGGAAGGTAGAACATTGTAATTTGTAGCCATTTTAGAAAGTAAAGAAAAAGATGTTTCAAATTCCATTAGCAAACAGAGCAGACCCTGATCAGACCGCTCCTACAGGAGCTGTCTTATCTGGGTCTACCCTGTTTGCAAATGTGTGAAAACACGTTTATATGAAGGAAAAGGTTAAAGATTGATTTATGATACTTAAGTGTTCAGATTAGTGGGGCTTTAAGATTTATTTACAATGTTGTTTATGGGGCTTTACTATGTTGTTTCAGAGAAGGATGTTGGAGTTTCTGTGTTCTAACAGTGATGTGAAGTTGGTGTCTGTGGAAGTTCCCCTAGACAGTGAGAACGACATGACAGTGACATGTACTGATGGCACCCTGGAAGCCATGCTGAATGATGAAGTCTCAGTCAGCACAGTGAAAAAGCCTCCATCCATGACTGATGTATGTGGTACCCCTACTCTTCTGTTGTAACACAGCAGTTGTTGATGTAATTACTTACTGAACCAGGGCTCAAACTTAGCTGAGAGAGAAGTTTAAATACATGTATATAGAACATATAGAGAAATTCAAAGTCAGGACCAAAACTTCTCTCTGAATCCTACATAACTTCTTCCTGATGGAAAGCTGTGGTTTGAGTTCTGTTTACTAGAGTTAAACCCTTTACTCTTTAGAGACACCTTTTGCCACCTTTGCTAACAAAGTAGACCCAGATCAGACAGCTAGTACATAGTAGACCCAGATCAGATGGCTGCTGAAGGTGTCGTCTGATCTGGGTCTGCTCTGTTTGCTAATGAAATAATTCCTATGCTAAAAATTTCCTTGTTCATGATACCAAAAATCAGCAAATTACGATTCTTACAGTAACTTATTATTTCTGACATGAATATTTATGGCGTATATGGTTGAATTTCATTTGCAAAAACATTATTTTTGATTCAGTTCCCAAGTATCATTTTTCTTCCAGTTCTTTTCAAGTCTGATCATGTCACTGATTGATTTATTTGAGCAAAGTTTTTTTTAAACATGTCAAGACAAGCAGTTTGGATCCTAATGAGACATAGAATTACTTGGTTTTCAACAGGACCAGACTGTTTGCATCAGTTATAACACAAACTGAACCAAGTGTTGAAAGAGTTATAGATTTAAGATATATGTGGTGAAATAAGTTAACCCTTTCAATACCTACTGAAAATTCGTGGACAAAATAGTTATAATAAAATATGGTAGGTGGAACATTGTAGCCATTTTAGAAAGTAAATAAACAGATCTATCAAATTTCATTTATAGCAAACAGAGCAGACCCTGATCAGGCGGCTCCTATAGTAGCCATCTGATATGGGTTTACTCTTGTTTGCAAATGGGTGAAAAATCATTTATATGAAGGAAAGGGTTAATTATGCATGGGGTATGTTACATTTTAGTTGATATTGAATGCTTATGTGCATATATTGGTTGATATTAGACTTACTTTAGGTGGTCACTGTAAATTTGTTTTTACTGTACTACCGTACATATGCTTGAGGTATTTTTTGCAGGCATTTGTGCATCAGGTGTACTTATCCTATCTGGAGCTACTAGTCAACTCGAGATCGGAGCTGGCCCTTGCTAGGGTGTTCAATGTGCCTGAACGGGAGCTTACCCACACAGCATTCACTGATCTAAAACACACATCGCAGGAGAAGAAAATGACCATGTATCAGGTACTGCTAGAGGGTCTCCCCTACACTTTGACCAGAATTTAACCCTTTACTCGATGAATATTTATGTAAGAAATGATGACATCATGAATATTAATTAGATTGATTTTTATAATGGTTTATTAACACATCAAATTTTGTCAAAACAAACTATTGAATGGGATCTTTATTATTTCATAAACAAACAGAGCAGACCCTGATCAAACAGCTCCTGCATTAAAGACATTACCCAGGTCCATTCAATGATTCCCCCCCCATTGTTCTCAATAGGCGTGAAAGTAACAGTAAAAGCATGATACAAGTGTGCAAAATATGGCAAGCCGTCTAATTCTGTCTAGAGAGGCCCTGACATAATAAAAAATAAAAACATATACTGCATTAGTGACAATCTAATCATTTCCAAATCATCAAATGTAAGAGACGGGCCTCACATGGAACGCTCCAGTGGTTCTTGACAGGCAGACTGCTATAGCTGTTACCATGTGCCGCATGCTTTTTCACAGGTTAGCTGTAAAGACCCAAGCCGGCCAAGGGAATGTCTTTAAGCTGCCACCTGTCTTAACCCTTTCCCTGTTCTATGTTTATTACGAAATTCAATACCTACTGAATATGCATGGACAAAATAGTTATGATGAAATATGGAAGGTGGAACATTGTAGCCATTTTAGAAAGTAAAGAAACAGATCTTTCAAATTATGTTAGCAAACAGAGCAGACCCTGATCAGACGGCTCCTCTAGGAGCCGTCTGATCTGGGTCTACTCTGTTTGCAAATGCGTGAAAACGCGTTTATATGAGGGAAAGGATTAAAAATAAATAATGAGAGGTGTTTGAGTGTTCCAATAAGCGAGACAATGAATATCATCAGCAAGCAAATCCATAATATTGCACATATTTCAGACTCTGACTTCATTTGTGATGAAAATCCGTCTTGGTGGGAAGGGTTATGCTCCTGATCTTTCGTCGCCATTGGCACAGCATATAAAGGGTCTTGGAGAGTTAGTCGGTTTAATGCACAGATTGGAGACGGTGCTTGAAGAAGTTTCTGATATGAGGTGAGACAAAACTGTGGAGCAGTGATTTGTTTTCAATATTTTGTGATGATAATGATAGTTCTTGACATTATGAAGGCATAAACGTTTTCTTTGTTCTATTTTAAACCCTTTGAAATTAAGAAAAGAGTTTGCTGTCATTTGCAAACAATATAGACCCAGCTCAGAGGTCTTCCTTCAATTTTACCCTTTTTTACAGAATGAACTCTGCCTTTAAAAACTGATAGAGTTTTCCACATTGAAAAAAGAGTTTAAACATGAGATTTAGAAGAAAGCTTGAGAAACAGGTACCAGTATAGGTATTAGATTGATACATACATACATGCATATACATATTAATCCATTTCCTTATTTTGGCGCCTCTGTAAAAGTCACATTTTGAAACTACTGTGATAAATAGAGCATTTGTTCCATAGGAACAAATGCTCTATTCCTCACAATGGTTTCAAAACTACACAATTCTAATTTCTAAAATGTTTCTTTTCTTTTGAAAATGCTCCTTTTCATTAGATTTATTCAAAGAGTTTTGATCTAAAAATAGCCTCTGAGGTAAAGGGTGAATGACACTTGTGATAATTCTAGTGTCACTTCTTTTGAGTTGTCCCTTTAGAGACAGTTTTACTGTATTCATTTTGTCTTTCAGGTCCGCATGTCGAAGAGTAATCAACATAATTAGGAAGGAGATTGTGAAGTGCAAGGACAGTCGTATCCGCAAGTCTAATGTGGAGGAAGTTGGAGATGAATTGCAGTCCCGCATCACTGCCATCATAGACAACCTGGACACAGCATTGTTCAGAACACCTGACAAGGTATTGGAATAAAGTAAAACCTCTTGCAATGGATCACTCAATAGAAACCTTGATTGACTGTTCACAGGGCTCCAGATAAGATGCGTAAATTTAAATATTTTCACAAATAGCTCCTTTATTTCTCCACCAAATCCTATACTGTGACCACTCTTTAGAATCGTCTCAAAGAGACGATTCTAAAGAGTGGTCATAGTATAGTGTTTGGTGGAGAAATGACGAGTTTAGTATTTGGGTACGCACCATTATCTGTAGCTATGTTGTTCACCCTTTCTATTTATGACATGAAATTGATCACTTCATGAATATTCATTCACTTAACCCTTTACTCCATAAATACGCCTAAGTCTGCGCAAACAGATCAGATAACTCCTGCAGGAGCTGTCTGATCAGGGTCTGCTCTGTTTGCTTATGAAATTATATAGATCCGATCAGTCAATGTTTGTCTATTAAGCCAACACATTATAGATTAACTCTTTACTCCATGAATATTTGTGTGAGAAATAATGATGGACTGTTTGATAATAGCACATGAGCACAGGACCTATTGGCCATGGCAAAAACTGAAGAATCAGATCTTTATAATGCTATAAGTAAACACATCAGACCCTGATCTAACGTTTCCTATAGGAGCTGTCTGATCTGGGTCTAATCTGTTTGCACAAACTTAGAAAGACGTATTTATGGAGTAAAGGGTTTAGTGAATGAATATTCATGAAGTAATCAATTCATGCATAAATGTTTAACAGGGAAAGGGTGAACTGGACATGAGTTAACCCTTGCCCTCATACAAACGCCTTTTCTCGCATTAGCAAACAAGTTAGACCCAGATAAGGCTGTTCAGTTTGCTTTTGACATTATATTAATCTGATTACACAGTTTTGCCAGAGCCAAAAATTCCCTTGAAAAGTTTACATTATAAAACATCAGCTATTAAATATTTATGATGTCAATTTTTCTTGCATGAATATTGAACAAGGAAAGGTTTAATGAAGTAATTTCTGTTTTAAGGCTCCAGCTAGTGGGGGCTCCCTTACCAGTCGTCATGCCCGTAAGGCCCTCCGTCACCTGTTGGACAAGTTGGCAACAGGGGACGATGACATGTCAGCATTGGATCACCTCACAGACATATACAGCAGTCAGCGCACACCCTTACGCTTCCAGTCCATACTGTCACAATTCAGGTAAACACTTAACCCTCTCCTTCATATAAACGTGTTTTCATGCATTTCCAAACAGAATAGACCCAGATCAGACGGCTCATATAGGAGCCGTCTTATCAGGGTCTTCTCTGTTTGCAGAGTAAAGGTATTTTAATACTAAAACGCCATTTTATGCATTAACTCTCATAAAGGCAGACATCAAAGTTTGCAAACTTTCTTGATAAATTCTGGAAACACTTATTAAGCATGCTAAAACATTATTATCGCCAGTTTAAAGTTTTTTTAAAATGATATACATATCAATGCTTGGCCCTTTAAAAAAATTCTCGGCCATAAATTCAAATACAGGAATCTATTGTGAAACTTAGAGTTGACTATATAGGCTATAAGCTAGTTTCCAATCAGATTTTGGAACTTTTAATATTTGGCAGAGAAAAAATATTAAATGTTAAATATTGAGATGTAGCTATAAATTATAAAGTACATTTATTGCGAATAATAATCAACTTTAAGTGGTAATAGTGAATCTTTGACATGCTTATTTATTTTGTGAATATAATTCATTGAATACGTTTAAAATGTGATAACTGTCTTTAACCCTTTCCCTCATATAAACACCTTTTCATGCACTTGCAAACAAAGTAGAACCTGATCAGACGGCTCCAATAGGAGCTGTCTGATCAGGGTCTGCTCTGTTTGCTTTTGGCATGATATAGGTCTGATTCTACAGCAAAAGTAAAAGAAAAGAAAAGTTTACATTATAAAAGTTCAGTTAATAAATATTCATGATGTCATTATTTGTAACATTAATGTTTAACAGGGAACGGTGAACCCTTCCATGAATATTCATGTACAAATTAATGACATTGGGAATATTAATTGGCAGATCTGCAATAATGGCACTTGAACATAGGATGTTTTTGCCATGGCAAAAACTGTAGAATCATGTTTATATTATATCCTAAGCAAACAGAGTAGACCCTGATTAGACGGCTCCTACAGGAGCCGCCTGAGCTGGGTCTTCCATGTTTGCAAAGGGGTAAGAAAAGCTTATATTGTGGAGTAAAGGGTTAAAAGACAGTGATATATATGCCATCCAGGCTGTCTATAATGGCAGTAATGCGGGACTGTGTAGTTGTTTTCACTTGAAGTACTGTGCCTTAAATTGTAGATTTGATATAAATTGCAAACTTGCAAATGAATTTGATGATGAATCAATATATGTATAATGACAGTTTGACAAAGGTTTACCATTATTTACAATGTTTATTTTTGTAGGTCTCCAGAAGAAGAGCTAGAGGAATGCAGTCCAGATAACAAGTTCACCAGTTCTTTGTCTGAGCGTGTTATGAACAGAGTCAACAAGCAAGAGGTGAATTGAACTGATGAAAATATCTGTAGAAGTCCTGTTCTTTTACTGAGTTAAATATATATTAGAGTTCTCTCCCTTCCCTTAGTATCAACTGCTTCACTCCCACTGTCAGACAGAAAGCAATATGCCTTGGCTTGTATGGCCAATTGATATGAAATGGAAGTATATGTTTTTGCTTAACCATTTCCTTCATATAAACTCTTTTTCACGTGTTTGCAAAGAAGACCCAGATCAGATGGCTGCTATAGGAGTCGTCTGATAAGACTCTGCTCTGTTTATGAAATGAAATGATCTACCAATATCAAACATCCAATGCACGTATGGTATTGTAAAAATTAGGGATGTCAACGGCTAACCGGTTAACCGGTTAATCGTTTGGATGACCGATAATCGGTTATTAAATATGATATTCGATTACCTGAATTAAAAAATAAATATTAAAAATGTTAGTGTCATTCATTTTATAATGACACTAAAATCCCGAAATTTTAACTTTCTCTTCCCATCCATATCATAAAGATTGCCCCCTGTTGTGACAAACAAGCCCTCAAGGCAGAGTAGTGCTAGCATCCATAGGTCTAAGGTGTCACCAGTAGATAAGCGCCAATCAAGCACATTTTGTTTTGATAACCACTGTATCATTTGGAGCAGTTTGTTGTTTGCATATTGTTTGGGTCGAATGACAATACCCACTCAAGTGGATCAACACCTGTTTTGCACAAGTTACTTGCTACATCAATTTATGTTTAGTTAAAGAACATGTGAAGCAGCAATTCGTAACTACTCGTTGTATTCCGTCAGAGGTCGGACATTAGCTGAGGTGTTCCGAGTGGTGAAGCAGGATGAATTCATTCTACTTACCAAATGTACGCAAGAAATAACGAACTATCCGAGCTATCAATGTGTAGCCATGTGGGCAGAATTCCTTCACTAAACACACGTTACGGCAGATAAAATAGGTGTTAACTCTACCTTTGAGTTTTAATAGATACAGCTGCAGTATGAAAATAATTTTCAAATGCAATTGAAAGCGAGATTCGAGTCGCCGAATAGAACTCGCCGGAAGTGCGTTTGCATTATCTCCCTTGATGAAAATCTGACAGCTAGAACGCTGATACTTTGTTGTTGAGTCTGTTGACGTATCTTTGAGAAAACATAGTCATTACATTTATTCATTGGTCGGATTTGTTTTGAAAACCCGTTTTAATAGAACAATATATTAAACACCTGGGGCCAATATACGTGCAGTCCGCTGAGGTATCCAGACACACATGAACTTCGACAAATTTGTAAGGTCGTTGTATAATCTTCCGATTAACCGGTTAACCGGTCGAAAGTGAAAAACCCGATTACTGACATCCCTAGTAAAAATACAGCTAATAAATATTCATTATGTCATTATTTCATACATAAATATTGAATAGTGAAAGAGTTCCTCACTTAAATGCTGAATATTCAAAGTGGAACGAGCCCATCAGCGGTAAGAAGAGTCTATTCTGACAGTATGAAGGCTAAAATTTGCTAACAGTGAAGACACTGATCTGAGGGCTCCTCTAGGAACCCTCTGATCTCGGTCTACACAATCTGCAAATGCACCTCAAAAGAGTTGGTCATTTTAGATTAGTTTAAAATTAGGGTTGAAAGCATGCACTGATATCTAGAATTGATTTAGTACGGATGTAATTTCAGACGCCAGTGTATGCCAAGCGATACAAGTCCTCAATGGACTGGGCAGAACCCTCACACAAAGTTGGCCTAAATGAAGATGAGGACATCTTTAGAGCTTCTCAAGTGTATGTCATACCAAGGTAAGGATGTTCTTTCCATATGAGCATATTCAACAGCTGCCTAAGGGTTTTATCTGGAGCAGAGTAACACTGTCTCTGATAACCCTTTACTTAACCCATTCCTTCATAGGCTATTTTTAGATCCAACCTCTTGCTTTTTATGCCCTGATTGACGATAGTCAGGGGACATTATGTTTTGCACATGTCCGTCCGTCTGTCACAGCTTTTTCAAGTGTTATATGTCAGTAATTTCTACACTTATACACATGAAACTTCACATACACATTAATCACCATCTGTGCTATCATTTGGTACCCCACCCATGCTGCCCGCAAGCCCAAGGTCGAGGTCAAATGACTTAGGAATTTTACGTGCAGCTAGGCAAGCACCACCACGGGCACATCGCTGTGTCTTACAGACACAATTTTCTAGTTTTTCACTGCAATAACTATCAGAATAGTTGCCTTTTTGATGTTTTTCTCTCCTTTTACTTACCACTTTAGTTTGCTTATGGAATAATATAAATCCAATTCTTCCTTTGTCAAAATTTCCCTTGACGTAAGCCATCACACATTTGCAAACTGACTAGACCTAGATTTTATCACTGTACATCTTAAAAAAAACAAGCCAGAGTAACAGATAAAGGTGTGTATTCAAATACTACAATCCTCATTTCTCCACAAAACACCCACGTGGTGACCACTCTTTAGAATGGTCTCTACAAGACAGTCTCTACAAGACAATTCTAAAGAGTGGTCACAACATTAGGATTTGTGGAGAAATAAAGGAGTTATTCTTGAAAATGAATCTCTGAGAAGCATGTATTATGCTCAGTGTGTCAGGCAGTTCCTGCATAGTTATTTGACATCTTTACTTTCTACCTCATGAATATTTATACAAGAATGCAGGCCATAATGAATATTTATTAGCTGATATTCTATAATGTCATATGAGTAGAAAATTCTTTTGGCCATGGCAGAAACTGTAGAATCAGATCTATGTAATTCCGTAAGGAATCGGGAACCACCTGATCTGGGTCTACTCTGTTTACAGATAGATGCATCTGGTAGTGATGAAAGACTTCAGTGTTTTCATGGAGCATGTTACTGCATTTGAATAAAAAAATAAAAACACAATGTTTTCATGCAAACTTAAATAGTACAAAAAACATTTAATCCTTTAACCCTTTCCTTCATACAAATACTTTTTTATACGCCCGTTTGAAAAAACGGGACGTATTATGGAATGGCGCTGTCTGTGTGTCTGTCCTTCTATCAGTCTGTAACATCTCTAACTCAAGTTCCGCTTGGTGGATCCTTCTCAAATTTTATCACAATGTTTATCTAGACATTCTACAGTAGCCTGCCAAGTCCCGGTTTGTTTATCCAAGGTCAAGGTCACACAATTGGACTTAGAATTTGCGTTTAGCAAAAATGTTAACCGGTCTGTCTGTCTGTAACATCTCTAACTCAAGTTCCGCTTGGTGGATCCTTCCCAAATTTAACCACAATGTTTATCTAGACATGCTACAGTAGCCTGCCAAGTCCCGGCTCGTTTATCCAAGGTCAAGGTCGCTTAATTGGACTTAGAATTTGCGTTTAGCATTTGCGTTAAGCAAAAATGTTAACCTCAATTTATGTGGAACAAGTCCACTTATTTACATAACACTTTGTGATAAAGCTTTGAAACTTGGAACACTTGTTTACCTTCACAACTTGCACCTGTATGCAAGAGTACATAACTCTGTCAAGCATTTTGACCGATTTATGCCCCTTTTTAACTTAGAATTTTTATGCCCCCCAGATCAGATCTGGGGGGCATATTGTTTTTGCCCTGTCTGTTTGTTTGTCTGTTTGTCAGCAACTTTAACATTGGTCATAACTTTTGAGCCAGTACAGATAGAGACTTGATATTTGGCATGTATATGTATCTCATAAAGCCGCACATTTTGACAGGTGACATGTCAAGGTCAAGGTCATCCTTCAAGGTCAGAGGTCAAATATATGGGTCAAATCACCGACTTTAACATTGGCCATATCTTTTGAACCAGTAGAGATAGAGACTTGATATTTGGCATGCTTGTGTATCTCATGAAGCTACACATTTTGAGGGGGTAACAATGTCAAGGTCACGGTCATCCTTCAGGGTCAAATGTCAAATTGTCTGGTTTTTTTGTCTGTAACTTTAACGCAACTTTAACATTGGTCATAACTTTTGAGCCAGTACAGATAGAGACTTGATATTTGGCATGCATATGTATCTCATAAAGCCACACATTTTGAGGCGTGACATGTCAAGGTCATCCTTCAAGGTCAGAGGTCAAATATATGGGTCAAATCACCGACTTTAACATTGGCCATAACTTTTGGACCAGTAGAGATAGAGACTTGATATTTGGCATGCTTGTGTATCTCATGAAGCTGCACATTTTGAGGGGTGAAATGTCAAGGTCATCCTTCAGGGTCAAAGGTCAAATTGTCTGTTTCTTTGTCTGTAACTTTAACATTGGTCATAACTTTTGAGCCAGTACCGATAGAGACTTGATATTTGGCATGCATATGTATCTCATAAAGCCGCACATTAAAGGTCAGAGGTCAAACATATGGGTCAAATCACTGACTTTAACATTGGCCATAACTTTTGAACCAGTACAGATAGAGACTTGATATGTGGCATGCTTGTGTATCTCATGAAGCTGCACAGTTTGAGGGGTGAAATGTCAAGGTCATCCTTCAGGGTCAAAGGTCACCAACTTCAAATTGGCCATAACTTTTGAACCAATAGAGATAGAGTCTTGATATTTGGTATGCATGTGTATCTCATGAAGCTGCACATTTTGAGGGGCAACATGTCAAGGTAAAGGTCATCTTTTAGGGTCAAAGGTCACGGACTTTAACATTGGCCATAACTTTTGAACCTGTAGATACAGACTTGACATTTGGTATGCATGTGTATCTCATGAAGCTGCACATTTTGGGGGTGACATTTCAAGGTCAAGGTCATCTTTCAGGGTCAAAGGTCACCAACTTTAACATTGGCCATAACTTTTGAACCAGTAGAGATACAGACTTGATAGTTGGTATACATGTGTTTCTCATTTGGCTGCACAGTTTGAGGGGTGACATGTCAAGGTCATCTTTGAAGGTCAAATGTCACCAACATTAACATTGGCCATAACGTTTGAACCAGTAGATATACAGCCTTGATACTGGTATGCATGTGTATCTCATGAAGCCACACAGTTTGAGGGGTGACATGTCAAGGTCATCCTTTATGGTCAAAGGTCACCAACTTTAACATTGGCCATAACTTTTGAACCAGTAGAGATACAGACTTGATATTTGGTATGCATGTGTACCCCATGAAGTTGCACAGTTTGAGGGGTGACATGTCAAGATCAAGGTCATCCTTCAGGGTCAAATATCATATCGAGGGGGCATAGTGTTTCACAAACACATCTTGTTGGTTAAGGTTTTGGTTAAAGTCCACTTATTTACATAACCCTTTGAGATAAAGCTTTTAAACTTGGAGCACTTGTTCACCATCACAAGCTTCACCTGTAGGCAAGAGTACATAACTCTGTCTAACATTTTGACATAATTATGACGCTTTTTAGCTTGGAATTTTTGGTTAAGGTTTTGGTTAAAGTCCACTTATTTATATAACCCTTTCAGTCTGAAAGTTTCAGATAAAGCTTTCAAACTTGAAACATTTGTTCACCATCAGAAGCTTCATCTGTAGGCAAGAGTAAATACAAAGTAACTCTGTCAAGCATTTAGACACAATTATGGCACTTTTTAATTTAGAATTTTTGGTTAAGGTTTTTTGTTAAAGTATGCCTATTTACAACCTTGAAACTTGGTCGCAAAATTGGGCTTAGAATTTGAGTTCAGCAAATACGTTAACCCCAGTTTATGTTGAACAAGACCCCGACGGGCGTATATTGTGCCCACTGGCACTCTTGTTAAGCTTATGCAAACAGA
This sequence comes from Azorinus chamasolen, assembly GCA_963576725.1. Taxonomy (NCBI): domain Eukaryota; kingdom Metazoa; phylum Mollusca; class Bivalvia; order Cardiida; family Solecurtidae; genus Azorinus; species Azorinus chamasolen. Next base: position 68,272,035 of record OY755243.1, read on the forward strand.
GTAGACCAAGATCAGACAGCTCTTCTACTCTTGTACGTGCTATCTGATCAGGGTCTGTTCAGTTTGCTTTTGGAATTGTAATAGATCTGACTCTAGTTTCTGCCAATAACAGACATTCATTTCAAGTGTACATATGCCATTTTAAAAATGCAGCTTATAAATATTCATGATGTCATTATTTCAAATTCTTACGTGAATATTAAACAGGGAAAGGGTTAAATGTCTTAAGATCATTTGACAACCATTGATCAAATGTGCAGAACAGGGTTTAAAAGCCTCTTGCGGAGGTCATTGTGCAAAGTCATTCGTTTCCTATTAATTTAATACCTTCTGCAAATCATTCTCTTGAGAAATGAGTAATCAGAGAAAAGTGCACTGGATGTGGGTGTTATCATAATTACTCTAAGTAATTGGACAGACTGACATAATAGCAAATAGTGTAGACCCAGATCAAATGGCCCCTGTAGGTGTTGTTGGATCAGGATCTTCACTATTTGTTACTATGTCAATCTAATTTATAGTTCTGAGAATGGTGCCAATTTGAATAACAATTCTGCAGCTTTACAGTCCAGTGGAGAGGCGAGATGGGTGTCTGAATACTTATAAATGGTAATTAGGGTAGTAGTAAAAATTCACCACAAAAATAGTTTACATTTATGACATTCATTATGATGTATGTGAAAACATTGACGGAAGTCTGATGAAGATGTAATGCTGACATGAGGCTAACTTTTAACTGCACACTTGATATTCGAAGTGAAGTAGTTTCGTTGTGAATGTTAACCCTTTCCGGCATATAAACGTGTTTTCACGCATCTGCAAATAGAGTAGACCCAGATCAGAAGGCTCCTATAGGAGCCGTCGGATCAGGGTCTGCTCTGTTTGCTAATAGAATTTGATAGATCTGTTTCTTTGCTTTCTAAAATGTCTACAATGTTACACCTTCCATATGTCTTTAAACTACTTTGTTAATGAATATTCAGTAGGTATTAAAATTTGTAATAAACATAGAACAAGAAAAGGGTTAAATTAAGCATCAACATGCAGTACTCCAAAGTTGTCTGTAGACAAGAGTCAGTAGTGCCCTTCTAATGCAACCATTTAATCCTTTAAATCATATATATTTAACCCATTCCCTCATGGACTATTTTTAGACCCAACCTCTTTCAATAAATCTACCGAGAAGGGGCACTTACTAGAGAAATGGAAAATTTTAGAATTGTGTAGTTTTGTGATAAATAGACCATTTGCTCCATAGGAGAACCATAACTCCAGCTTCATCCTTGTTTTTGATTACCTCCCTTTTTCTGTGTGAATTTTGTTTGCGCCATAGCTCAACATACTGCCTATAGGTATTTGGTTGTGTTTTTTTTTTACTTTCATTGCCAATTATTGGCAATACATATTAAAAAATGAACCTCATGTTTTCCCTTGTTATGTTCGTAATAAATTTGAGTTTAAATAGGGCACATCTATTTAACCCTGTGTAATCCTGTCAGAAATAATGTATGTATGAATATTAATTAGCTTAATTTTATAATGGCATAATAAACTAAATACGTTTAGGTCATGGCAGAAAGATCGTTATAACTCCATAAGCAAACAGAGCAGACCCTGATTAGATGGCTTCTACAGGAGTCATCTGATCTGGGTTTACTCTGTTTGCAAAGGTGCTAAAAGGTGTCTCCATGGAGTATAGAGTTACGGTATTTGATTGTTTGAGTCAACCTGGTAAGTTTCCTAAAAACCAAGTTTCCCCTTAACCCTTTAAAGTTTACTCCTTAAATACATCTTTCTAGCCTTTGCAAACAGAGTAGACTTAGATCAGATGGCTCCCACAGGAGCTGTCTGTTCAGGGTCTGCCCTGTTTGCTTACGCAATTATAACAGATCTAACTACAGTTTCTACCAATACCAAAATCATCCTTTGTTCATATATTATAAAAATTCAGCTAATAACTATATATGAATATTATTCAACGGGGAAAGGGTTAAATTTTAAAAACCAAGCATGACAAATATCTAACTTGCCAATTAACCCTTTCCCTGTTCTCTGTCTATTTCAATACCTGCTGATAATTCATAGACAAAATGGTTTATAATGGAATATGGAAGGTGTATTATTGTAGCCATTTTAGAAAGAGAACTACATGTACCAAATTCCATTAGCAGATAGAGCAGACCTATAGGAGTCGTCTTATCTGGGTCTACTCCGTTTGCAAATGCATGAAAATGCATTTATGATGGAAAGGGTTAACCCTTTGAATTCTAAGTTTTGAAAGTGGAATGGTCCATCAAATTTATGATGGTGTCAGTTCAGTAAGAAAGAGGATAATGAATGACAAACAGTGTAGACCCTGATCAGAGTGTTCCTGGATGGATCTCTCTTATATAGTTATACACTGTTTGCATGTCAGTTACTGAGTAAGTTAGCTCATTTCTCACATGTAAATAGTTGAGCACTGAAGAAACTACAGTAAAACCTCTCTATAACGGCCACTAAATTACATAAGATATTTTGTGTTAAAGGCAGATGGCTGCTTAAAGCATTGTGAAAGTAAAACAGAAAGCTCCTATAGGAGCGTTCTGTTTTACTTTCACCTCACTTTAAGCAGCCACCTACCCTAAATACCAACTAATTAAAAGACTTTAGTGGCCGTTATAGAGAGGTTTTACTGTAGTCTTAACCCTTTATCTGATGAATATTCATGTAAGAAATAATGACATTCAATATTTATTTGCTGTTTTTTTTATACGCCCACCTAATAAAGGTGGTCGTATATTGGCATGGCCTGTCCGTCCGTCCGTTCGTTCGTTCTTTCATCCGTCAACATTTTGCTTGTCCGCAGTTTTCTCGGAAAACTATTTGACATATATTAATGAAACTTCACACAAATGTTTAATGCATCAAGATCTGAAGCTGAGTTGATTCTGAGGTTCATTTGATTTTTCGTTTCAGAGTTATGGCCTTTGTCCTTAAAAAATAATGCAAATACATGCAAATACTTTGTCCGCAGTTTTCTGGGAAAAGTATTTGAGAGATATTACACAAATGTTTAATGCATCAAGATCTGAAGCTGAGTTGATTCTGAGGTTCATTTGATTTTTCGTTTCAGAGTTATGGCCCTTGTACTTAAAAAATAATGCAAATACATGCAAATACTTTGTCTGCTGTTTTCTGGGAAAACTATTTGAGAGATATTAATGAAACTTCACACAAATGTTAAATGCATCAAGATCTGAAGCTGAGTTGATTCTGAGGATCATTTGATTTTTCATTTCAGAGTTATGGCCCTTGTCCTTAAAAAATAATGCAAATAGTTTGTCCGCTGTTTTCTGGGAAAACTATTTGAGAGATATTAATGAAACTTCACATAAATGTTTAATGCATCAAGAACTGAAGCTGAGTCGATTCTGAGGTTCATTTGATTTGTCGTTTCAGAGTTATGGCCCTTTTACTTAAAAATAATACAAATATATGCATATAGTTTGTCCGCTGTTTTCTGGGAAAACTATTTGGGAGATATTAATGAAACTTCACACAAATGTTTAATGCATCAAGATCTGAAGCTGAGTTGATTTTTCATTTCAGAGTTATGGCCCTTGTCCTTTAAAAATAATGCAAATACATGCAAATAGTTTGTCCGCTGTTTTCTGGGAAAACTGTTTGAGAGATATTAATGAAACTTCACACAAATGTTTAATGCATCAAGATCTGAAGCTGAGTCGATTCTGAGGTTCATTTGATTTTTCGTTTCAGAGTTATGGCCCTTTTACTTAAAAATAATACAAATATATGCATATAGTTTGTCCGCTGTTTTCTGGGAAAACTGTTTGACAGATATTAATGAAACTTCACACACATGTTTAATGCATCAAGACCTGAAGCTAAGTCAATTCTGAGGATCATTTGATTTGTCGTTTCGGAGTTATGGCCCTTGCACTTGTCTGTTGTTTTCTGGGAAAACTATTAAAATGATATAAATGAAACATAACACTAATGTTTTAAGCAACAAAATCTGAAGCTGAGTTTATTTTGAGGTTCATTCAGTTTGTCTTTACAGAGTTATGGCTGTTGCACTTTACAAAAGTCTGCAAATATGTGGATGAGCTAACTTTTTTATTTAATAAGATATTCACTTCAATTTTTTTAAAAATAGTATCACCTTAATATGGAAATCAAGATCTGAAGCACAGATTAGAAAATGTCAACACTTATAAGGCATGTTGAATCAGAGAAAGTTTGCAAGTGGGCGTATTATGTACCGTATGCGGTACTCTTGTTACAATGGTATCTGAACATATGATATTACCATGTCAGAAACTGTATAATCAGTTCTAAATCATGTCATTATCTCATAAGCAAACAGTACAGACCCTGATCAGACAGCTCCTACAGGTTCCGTCTGATCTGGGTCTACTCTGTTTGCAAGGTGTCAAAGGGTGTCTATCGGATTAAGGGTTAACCATGTTGAGATGCTTAATTGACAGTTAGTGACACAATTTACATGTAGTTTATTTTGGGAAAATTAGATGTAAAAATTCAGTCTCATCATTACAATGAATAATGGGAGCCTTCATTTATTGAGAGAGTTAGTCATGCTCAGGTTAACAGATAGATAAATAACTTTTAGTGCCCTTTCAAAAGTTTACTGCCATGTTGTATTGGATGTAAAGTATGAAAATAGGTCAAAACAAACTGGTGTACGTAAAGGATTTCTGAGTTTGAAATCTTATAAAACGCTGATTCTTCATATTTTTGCAAATATGAAATATACTTAACCCTTAACCTTTTGACGTCCATGCAAACAGAGTAGACCCAGATCAGATGGCTCTGACAAGGTCTGCTGTATGAGTTTATTGAATGTTATAGATGTGATCTACATTTTCTGCCATGACCAAATATTTCTGTGTTCATATGCTGTTATAAAATTCACCTAATTAATATTCATGAGGTCATTATTTCTTAACATGTATTCATCAGATGATTAAATAATTACACGACAATATTTTGCCAAGGTGCGTTTAAAATACCTACCCTTTCGAAGATACCATTTGCTAGTTCCAGATCAGTTATTAAATACAGTAAAATCCCTCTACAGGGATCACAAGAAGGGGTCTAATTCTGGTTCTTTAAGACAGGTTGTAGCTTAATGCAGGACAAATAGTGATGCAGAAAGCTCCCATAGGAGCAATAAGTTTCCTTATTATATACATGTATGTAATTCTTATACAAGAATCAAAGGTGCCCGACACATGCTTGGACTCACCCATGGACCCCCCCCCCCCCAAAAAAAAAATAAAAAAAATAAAATAATATATATATATATATATAAATAAATAATTGTGATCGAAGTATGTAAAACTAGCCAAAAACTATCTATTTGAACCTTAAACCACTCCAAAAAACAAGAAAAACACGACCTGGAAAAAAAAATTCCTTTCGGGTCTATATATGTATTGAAAGGAACCTAAATACGCCAGATCAGCTGCGGAAAATATAACAGTCATGTTTTTCAAAGTCTTGCAGCAAAGCCAATTCAACACCGATTTCAATCATTTTTGTCTTGATCCGTTCCAAATTCCATATGCTAAGCGGCACAGTTAGTGCTTTCCTTAAATATTGCTCCGTCTTGTCGCTGCAAGACCGCGAATTTGAAAATATGCTAGAGCGAAGCGATGTGACTCCCGCCAGGATGCATAGAAGTATATAGGGGGATCTGTATTCGTTAAACTTTTCAACAAAACGCGAATTATGCTAAAACACATTCGAAAAACATTAAACTCACCGCAGTTAAAACGGTGCTGGCTATTTCCAGTCTGCTACGAAATGCCAGTTTTCTTTCCCCTACTTTCATTTTGAACGGAGGTGGCCATTTCGCTGTGGCATGGAAGTAGTAGTCAATTTGTATATCGAATAGTTTATGAGCCGGGTCACAGCAAAATGGTCTCATCCGTTCAAAGGGAAAGTAGGAGAAAGAAAACTGGCGCCTCGTAGCAGACTGGAAATAGTAAGCACCGTTTTAATTGCGGTGAGTTTAATGTTTTTCGATAGTGTTTCACCATAATTCGCGTTTTTGCTGAAAAGTTTAACGAATACAGATCCCCCTATATACTTCTATGAATCCTGGCGGGAGTCACATCGTTTCGCTCTAGCGTATTTTCAAATTCGCGGTCTTGCAGCGACAAGACGGAGCAATATTTAAGGAAAGCGCTAATTGTGCCGCTTAGCATATGGAATTTGGAACGGATCAAGACCAAAATGATTGAAATCGGTGTTGAATTGGCTTTGCTGTAAGACTTTGAAAAACATGACTGTTGTATTTTCTGCCGCTGATCTGGCGTAGTTAGGTACCTTTCAATACATATACATGTATAGACCCGATAGGATTTTTTTTTTCCGGGTCGTGTTTTTCTTGTTTTTCGGAGTGGTTTAAGGTTCAAATAGATAGTTTTATAAAGTTTTAGGCTAGTTTTACATACTTCGATCACCTTTTTTTTTTTTTTTTGGAAAAGGGGGGGTTGGGGGGGTCCGTGGGTGAGTCCAAGCATGCGTCGGGCACCTTTGACAAGAATTATATTAAATAATACTCATAAAGGGCTAGGTCTTCATACATATTCATGAAGTGAAGAGACCTGGGTTAACCTGGAACCTGTGCCATACCTTGAGTTTAGTTTTGAGTGCAATTTACAATACGATCATTTACATATCTCAGCAATCCCTTTATATGGTAGTGATTTGAAACTTCACCAGTATTGAAGAACAAAGAAATCTAGTCAGTTATGTTCAGGTTGTGTTAAATTTAATTTGATGCAAATTGTGGCCTTAATTTTCGGTACTGCTAGATTTGCATTTTAAATTTAAAATACTATCATGAATATTACTCAGCAAGTGCTTATGAACATTATCATTTCAAATAATGAATCTTTCATACTGGATTTTTTGCATATAATTATTTCAAATAATGCCTTACCTGATAGAAATTTGGCCCCTAATGCAAACAGTAAACCAAGATCAGACGGCTCCTGTAGCACTTGTCTGGTCAGAGTTTGCTCTGTTTGCTTATGAAATAATAAAAGATCAGATTCAACAGTTTCTGCCATAGCCAAAACTGTTCTATCTGTGCCATAATGAATATTACTATTGATTTTAATACATTATGTATTTCTTTTGTGATTATTCATCAGGTAAAGGGTTAATTTGCATAGAACTCTGCAGAATTTCCTTTTCACTAAGTGTATTTAATTTCAGTGCTTGCAAATAATTAACCTCAGACTTGTCAGACTTGTCAGTGCAGACCCTGATGAGGAACATCTGGGTCTACATTGTTTGCAAGGGACATTAGTGACACGTTCTCTGCACTTACCCTTTCCTCCATAAATACGCCTTTCTACGCCTCTGTAAAAGTCACTTTATGAAACCATTGTGATAAATAGAGCATTTGCTCCTATAGGAGCAAATGCTCTATTTATCACAATGGTTTCAAACTACAAAATTCTGAAATTTACCTTTTCTCTAGTTGATGCTCCTTTTCAGTAGACTTATTCAAAGAGGTTGTATCGAAAAGTAGCCTATGAGGTAATGGGTTAAAGGGTAAGTGTGTGAAACATTATCCTTCAAGAGAAGTACAGTCAACCATATATTAATTTACAATGAATTATAAACAGCACCCTAGTCACCACAATTTTGCAATGAAGCAAATAGTTTAGATTGAGGTCAAGATCTAATTTGAACAAGCAGTTTGAATCAAACTTTGATCAAGATCAACATTATTTGCTACTCCTTTGAGTTTGCATACCCCTTTCCTACATCAATATTCATGTCAGAAATAATGAATGCATGAATATTAATTACCGGTAGCTGGATTTTATAATGGCATCACGAACCAGGGAATGAGATTTTTATTATTTCATAAGCAAACATAGCAGACCCTGATCAGAAGGCTCCTTAAGGAACCATCTGATCTAGATGTACTCTGTTTGCAAAGGTGTCAAAAGGCATCTCTTTTAAGGAAAGGGTTAAAGTTATTAAAATGGTACTAGACTGAATTATTTCTTTCTCTGTTCAGTATCTACTGACTATTCATGGACAAAATACCGTAGTTATAATGAAAATGGAAGATGAAATGCTATAATGAAAATGGAAGATGAAATATTGTAGCCATTTTAGAAACTAAAGAAACAGATCTATCAAATTCTATTAGCAAACAGAGCAGACCCTGATCAGACAACTCCTACAGAAGCCGTCTGATCTGGGTCTACTCTGTTTGCAAATGTGTGAAAAGGCATTTATGATAATGAAGGGAAAAGTTGTGCAGCTTTACAAACTGGTTGGGAGTGAAGGTTGGGTGGCCTCATACTTAGGGTAAATTACAGTATGAGTAATGACTATGACGTAAGCTTAGGAAATGATTTAAGCTTCATTTACAGAAAAGGTACACAGGACATAAAATTAAATGCCGCAATTGTGCAAAGGTCTGTGATTTATGCAAAAGATGCATGACTCAGTTTTTGCATGTTAGCAGTGAACTTTTGATAAGCAATACAAAACTTTGATCCAGATGAGACACTCAGTAACTCGATGTCTCGCCAGTGTAAAAAATATGTTTGGCTATCTGCTTGGTTTTTTAAAAGAAAGGGGTAAAATGTGATCACAATAACCATGTGAGTAGGTAAAACTCTTTGCAGATTGCTAAATCTCAAACGTTGATTCACATTAAAGTGTTAATCTGAGCGGTCTGTTTCCTCTCCATAGTTTTCGATTTTGAAATTAAAATCTGCTTTCATGTCTTAGATCATATTCAATTTTAAGAGAAAAGAAGTTAGGGTGTCAGTAATAATTGCAGTCAGTCTTTCATAAGGGTTCACACTGTATGCAGATCCTATTTTACTAACTACAGGCTTTCTAAAGGATAATTTACGTTGAGAAGTTTGTGGATGTGACAGACAGGTTTGCTGTTTCAGCATGTGTGGTCAATGTAAAATGTCGTAGTGTAATAATATTGTCTGTGTTCTTGAGTTTGCCGTAACCCCCTTATTTGATAGACGCCTTTTGACACTATTGCAAATAGAGTAAACCTAGATTAGGGTCAGCTCTATTTGCTTATGGAATTATATACTGGTAGGTCTGTTTCTGCCATGGCCTAATAAACCATGTATTCATAAACCATTATAAAACTTCATCCAGTTAATATTCATAATGTCATTATTTATAATACAAATATTCATAAGGTAATTGTGTAAAGAATATACATATTTTGTCAAATCATGGCATTCAAAAACTATAATTACAATTGTGATCCAAACTGCAAATTGCTTTGACTGCCTTATCATGAGAGAAAAAAATTAAAATAGGCAAACAAGACAAACTTTGCCTAGCAGATTCAAGTTAAAACATGCTGTTGTTGCTTCAACCTGTCCATATATTTATCATTTTATTACACTATGGGAGAATTGTGTGGTTCTGGGAGACAAAATTAGATGGCATTGATTTATGTAGTATTGTTCTGTATGCACATTTTTGCAAACAACCTGCATGAATTTGTCAAACTCAATGCGTAAAACAAGTTAAGCAGCTTTCTCCAAGATCATCAAGAAAAATTTCAAAAGGCTAGTATGAATATTATAATTTATTAAGTTAACACTTAACTTTATAATTACACCTGTTAATGCATTTGCAAACAGGGAAACTGGGATCAGTTGTCTATTTAGGAGCTTTCTGGTCAGTGTCATGGGTTTTTGCTAATGAAATAATATTTATCTGATTCTAGTTTTTGTTATGCATTAAGTCTTACCCTTGTCCATCTGTACGTTCTGTAAGTCCGTATGTACGTTCTGCAAGTCCGTATGTGCGTCCTGTAAAATTTTCGTCAAATATTTCTTGGCTTGTGTATGCTGGAATGATTTGATATTTGGTCTCAAGCATCATGATAGTGAGTTGTACCGTGTCTGCCCTTTTCAGGTCTGTCATTCATCTACTTCCTGTTTGCCGACACTTTGATTGAATATCGATGATAGTTTAATGACAAAAAAATTTGCCAAATATTTCTTGGCTTGTGTATGCTGGAATGATTTGATATTTGGTCTGAAGCATAATCATAGTGAGTTGTACCATGTCTCCCCTTTTCAGATCTGTTGTTCATCTACTTCCTGTTTGCCGACACTTTGATTGAATTTTGGTGATTGTTTAATGACACATTTTTCGTCAAAGATTTCTTCACATGTGTATGCTGGAATTATTTGATATTTGGTCTGAAGCATAATCATAGTGAGTTGTATTGTGTCTCCCCTTTTCAGGTTTGTCGTTCATCTACATGTACTTCCTGTTTGCTGCGGGGGCATCCGTTCCCATGGACACTTTTTCTTTTATTTAAAAATTCATCAAATTAATATTCATGATGCCATTATTCCTTAATTGAATATTGAATATGGAAAGGGTTAATGACATTTGATTAATCCATCTATTGATGTCACACCTAAATTCATATTCTGCAAATGTTTCTGAATATAGTTTTGAAACTTGGCATTCATGGTTAAAATACATGTATGTTGGTTTGCTCTTACTTGTAATGTTCCTAGGCCATGACTTTTTGACTACTGTTTTTAATTTCAAATTGGTTTTGGTACATGTAGCCTTATACGTTTAACATATCTTACTTTTCATCACTTCACTTGAATGTTGTATTCTAATCACCTGTGTATAAAAAAAACACTTTCCCTTTGACTTTATTTGCAGCAAGACCATAGTCCATGCGGGTTCCAAGTTTTCATCAGGGGAAGCAAATAAAGTGTTGGAATCTCTTCTGGATAAAGAGAACATGCAGACCGGTGATATAGAATTGGCTCCTACAGGACAAACCTCAAAAGTCACAGCTTCTAATAAAACAGGAAACCAGGCTGGGAATAAGAAGAAACAGGTGGGTGCAGAGAAGCAGTCGAAGAAAAGAGTAGCAGAGAGTGATACGCAGTCTAGTCAGCCACAGAAGAAAAAGAAAGTGGACCAGTCCAAATCCTGCAGAAGAAAGTTGTTACCCCAGGTCAAAGGCCAGCAACAGCTAACAAGTTTCTTCAGGTTGTAGTGTACATGTAACTGTATGTCTGGAAGCATTAGCAGGAATATTTAACTTTAATTTTATTTCCACTTATAACCGTTTATCTCATGAAAATTCATGTAAGAAATAGGGTTTTTTTACAAATATTAATTAGCTGGATTTTTATAATAGCTTATGGAGAGAGAGATATTTTGCCATGGCAGAAAAAGCAGAATCAGATCAATATTATTTCGTTACAGGAGCCATCTGATCTGGGTCTACTCTGTTTGCAAAGATGTGGAATGGCATTTCTTTCCGATAAAGGGTTATTTAAGTTTGAAACGAATAACATGATCGTGGATGTGTTAATATTACTATGCAAAATAATGTGAAGCATGTTAATAAATGTATCAATCAGTAAATGTTTGAAAATCAAATAGAGAAACCAACTTAGCCCGTGTCTATTTATAATAATATTGATAAAAATTGCCTTGGTTTTAATTGCAATGATCATCCTTTTCAAGTTTTGCAAAAACTTCAGCCTTGATCTTAACGCTTATTCGGCTATTTGCGATCTGACTCGCATTTGCAAACAGCTTGGACCCAGATGAGACGCTAAGTTATTTGGCGCCTTATCAGGATCAAAGCTGTTTGACACTCGGTCAAAAGTTCAAATCAGAATGAAAAGTCAACATTGCAGATACAAATGAGCAGACATTTCTTTCTCAGCAGAGTAAGGGTTAGCTTCAAGATATTTTGGGCCAATCTCATAAAATTTGGAATTCTCATGTCACAAGCTCAACGTAACCTGTCAAGAATTGTGCACCATTATATCAGTCAGTAGCTCAGGGTTAACCCTTTACTCCATGAATATTCATGTAAGAAATAATGACATAATGAATATTAAATACATGTACATTGTAGTTTAATTTGTGTAATGACAGATGAACACTTGTATTTTTAGCCATGGCAGAAACTGTACAATCATATATATATATATATATTTCATAGCTAACAGAGCAGACCCTGATTAGACGGCTCCTGTAGGAGCCGTCTGATCTGGGTCTACTTTATTTGCAAATACTTTAGGCGTATTTATGCAGTAAAGGGTTAAATAAATAAGTGATGTTTTTATTGAGTGATATTATTTTTTTATCTTGATATTATTGATTTGGGTGATAGGTGAGGTAAAATGATATTTATTATTATTTTTGTGTATAAAAAATCCTTTGAATATCTGCTTTTATGTTTTGATTTAGTTTGAAATGAAAATATAATAACGTTTAGTTTAGCTCTATTCACGCTAAGTTTAGCTCTATCAACGCTATGGACCAATTTGTAATTACCTTTGCTAACTGGCTCACACTTTAACAGCCAGACACGGTTTTTGTTAACCCTTTCCCTGTTCTATGTTTATTCCAAATTTCAATACCTACTGAATATTCATAGTGAAAATAGTTATTGTGAAACATGTAAGGTTGACCACTGTAGCCATTTTATAAACTAAACAGATCTATCAAATGCCATTATCAAACAGAACAGACCTTAATCAGACGGCTCACGAAGGAGCCATCTGATCTGAGTCTTCTGTTTGCAAATAAGTGGAAATGCGTTTATATGAAGGAAAGGGTTAATAATGGAAGAAATGGGCTTGTTAAGAATTTTAGCAGATAGCAGCTTTCGTAGACAAAAGTTTCTCAGTGTTTAAAGGGTTAAATTATTGTCCATAGTCTTATTTGTTTAAAGTGTAATATACCATCTAGTGAAGTTTATACCTGAACACAAACATATTTGTACTTAGTTTGAAAGACATTAATATTTAGAACTAGTCAGATATTATTGGTCATGGTTCCCAGTCAGCAAAATTGTATTTATTTCAGTCTATTTATTAGATAATTTATATGAATAAAGTTTTAGATGGATGTTTTTATACCCTGTTTGTTCGTTTGTTTTTGTCCAAATTAAACTTTGGTTTCTTTATACTTTCCTTTAGTGTAGATTTACTCCATGAATATTCATGTAAGAAAAAATATTATGTAAATTAAGTAGCTTAATATTTATAATGGCATACAAGATTAGTTTTAACCGTGGCAGAAACTGTAGAATCAGATCTACATGTATATAATTTCATATGCAAACAGCAGACCCTGATTAGACGGCTCCTATAGGAGCCATTTGATCTGGGTCTACTCTGTTTGCAAATGCGTTAAAAAGCATATAAATGTAGATGGAGTAAATGATTAATCTTGTATTCCTCTCCTACATGTTTATTCTTTCCCATCTTGTCTTCACTATCTCAGATGACAAAATAACCATTTACCTCATGACTATTGACATCATTAATATTAGTGTTAACCCTTCTCTTGCTATTCACGTCAATATACCTACCTGTAAATAGTGAAGACCCAGATGAGACAGCTCCTATCCTGCAGGAGCTGTCTCATCAGGGTCTGCACTATTTACAAGTTGATTGCACAACCAGTGCACTCCACAGCAGTGATTGCACAATGAAATACGTGTACACAGTGAAGATATATGTAATTATACAACAGGGCATGGGTAAAGAAGGATAAATGTATTTTAAAATTCAGCAAGAGAAGGGTTAATTACATGTAGATGATTTCTTAAAATTGTCTTTATAGTGGTATATAAACTACGCAATTTTTGCCCGTGACAGAAACTAGAATCCGATATATAGTAGAACCCCTCTAATGTGACCACTTAATGAATAAACATTGGTGTCTTTATAAGCAGGTGGTTGCTTAATGCAGGGCAAAAGTACTGCAGAAAGCTCCTCTAGGAGCTTTCTGCAGTACTTTTTTCCTGCATCTAGCACCCAGAATTATACCTCGTTTAGGTGGTCGCATTAGCGAGGTTTTACTGTATTTCATTGCATAAGCTAATGGCAGACTTGATATGTATGAGTCATCTGATCCAGGTCTACCCTGATTGAAAAGGCTTGTCTGTTAGTAAAGGGTTAATGTATAAATATTAACCATTTACATGATAAAAATGCATATTTACCCATTTTCAAATAGGATAGACCAAGCTCAGACAGTTTCTGTAAGCGCTGTCTGGTCAGGGTCTACTCTGCTTATGGAATAATATGATGTTATTATACATTGTTGAGTCCCATACTGAAATCTATTGGAGGAGTACATAGCCGTGAAAAACTGCATTGGAGGAGACAGAGCCGAGTCTATTGTCTAATATACAATAAAACCCTGCTAATGCGATCACCTAAATGAGGTATAATGCTGGGTGCTAGATGCAGGTGGTAGCTTAATGCAGGAAAAAAGTACTTCAGAAAGCTCCTAGAAGAGCTTTTCTGCAGTACTTTTGCCCTGCATTAAGCAACCACCTGCTTATAAAGACATCCATGTTTATTCATTAAGTGGTCGCATTAGAGGGGTTCTACTGTAGTTTGTATACGAGACTATACAAAACTAATTGCTTGGACACTCAATCTTTCCTCCCAACCAGTTTGTGAAGCTGAATTATTCAGATTAGCACCATTATAATTGATTGATTAGATTGACATAGTGGCTAATAGTGTTACTCTGTAGACCCTGATCAAACGGCTCCTTCAGGGTCTGTACTGTTTGCTTATGTCTGCCCGAATACTTACAGTATTAGGATGTGTTCTACCGGTATGTAATCGTTAAATAATACAAGCTCTGGTAAGACATTCAGTTATTATTACAACTTTGAATTGTATGTAATATAATTATATTAACCCATTCACAATGAAGAAAATATTCCAAAATAGGGAATTAATATAATACATAAATACTTGAACTGCCCTGATCTAATATTTCGACCACAAAGGGCCTTTTTCAAAGATTATCATGTCAAAATACACGTCACATTTTTGTTACATGCATTCAGCCATAAAATCAAAGACATGATAATCTTTGAAAAAGGCCCTTAGTGGTCGAAATATTAGATCAGAGCGGTTCAAGTATTTATGTAGTAACCCATTCAGTCCTTGACGCCTTTTTACGCCTCAGTAAAACTCATTTTTGAATCCATTGTGACAAATAGAGCATTTGCTCTTTTTATCACAATTGTTTCAAAACTACACAATTCTAAAATTCTCTTTTTATAGTTAATGCTCTTTTTTGGTAGATTAGTTCAAAGAGATTGAGTCTACAAAATGAGTAATTTACAGAGAATCGGGAATAAACAAGTGATATGACCGCAAACTGAAAGTGGACGTGGACTACATTCATTATGACCAACTATTTCCATTCAATGGGTGGATTTGTAATGAGATTCGCAAATACAGTAAAGCCTCCATAATGACCACTTGTTTGGGAGGTAATTAGATAAAAGAAAAGGGGGAAAGCGGAATCTAATGGCAATTAAAACCTATTTGGCTGGGTAGAATGCTTTTTCCTTTTCCGCTTTCTCCCCCTTCGATTGTGTAAGAAAGAACATGTAGTTCTTCCAAACGTTTAGCATTAGTGAGAAGCATGCATAATGTGGTTCTGTCTGATGAATTGTGCTTGGTTTATTTTCCCCTTACACTTTATGATAGGAAAAGGATTGTACACAAACTAGGTTTCACTTCTATACTTTTATTAATTAGAGTTCCCTAACAATGGCGGATGTGGGCATGAACCAGTTTGTTATTACTGAAACAATAATTGTCCTAATAAAGCACAAATGTTCAAGTAAGCACTTCCAATATACACTTAGATAAAGCAAAACTTTTCAAGTAAGCACTGCCAATATTCAATTGGCCTTTAAACAAAAGCATAAAACATTCAAGATAGCACTTCCAATATACACTTAGATAAAGCACAAATGTTCAAGTAAGCACTGCCAATATACACTTGGATTTAACACAAAGCAACAAAATATTCCAGATAGCACTTCCAAATCTCGCTTTAAGTTGGTATATTAAATAGTTGCTTAGCACCAGCAAACCGAATCTTCATTATTATAACACCTCTTTTTGAATAACCTAATTGTAATGCAGGCGCCGCAAAATAGCAATATGGCACCTAATCAGCAAAGCAAAGCACTCATAGCAGCAGGACCCGGACGTGTACTTAAAAGTACAGACATGGTATCCCGTCTCAACTAAACTTTAATGTAGTCTTAAACTTCACATAGTGCTTAAAATAGCAAAGCAACAACTGGTTTTACTAAAAGCATAGCACAGAACTTCACATAGTGCTTAAAATAGCAAGCAGCAACTGGTTTTACTAAAAGCATAGCACAGAAAAATCTTTAATGGCAGTAGTTTGGCCGCAGCTGATGGCCAAATGGGAGAGAAATGAATAAGGGCCTTTAGCCTGCATTCATATCTCTCCCACCGCCTAAAAGTATCATTGAGACAAGTTAAAAGAGCGAAACGATTTAATTGACCTGATTTCCCTCCAAATTGCAAACGGAAAGGGAGTGACCCGTACTTTCTATGTGTTTGTAAAAATTACAATAACTGACAGGTAACTTCACTACCAAAAAGGAACGGGTTTTACCCCCAAACAAACTGTACTATTCTTATTAATAGTACTCCTTAAAAGAAGTTTAATTCTGGGTTTTTTGGGAGACAGGTGGTAGCTTAAAGCAGGATGAAACTAGAGGTTTTTGTCACAAAAACGGATGTCTCCCCTCTAATAAAAACAATATGTAAAGGGAAATCACTAAAAATGTTATGGACTCGATGATTGATACTTCCCCTCATTATGCGCTTTCCACACCACATTTTTCAAGAAGAAAATGATAACAGCTAATAACTTCAAAAATATTGATACCAGAGTTATGGCCCTTGTGCATGACGCTTACTTTCACCATGCTCTTTCCATAAATGAAACGTCATTCCAATAGCATCAGTCGAACAGGAGTTATTGATTGGACAATCCCCCGGACAAAATATTTGTTGAAAAAATTACAAGGGCAATAACTCCATTATTAATGAAGCCAGAGTTATGAACCTTGTGTATGACACTTCCTCTGATTATGCTCTTTCCATATATGAAGTTTCAATCCAATGGCATGAGCCATATAGGAGTTATCGTCCGGACAAAAAAGTGTGCTTTTTTACAAGGGGCAATAACTCCTATATTAGTGAAGCCAGAGTTATGGACCTTGAGCATGACACTTCCTCTGATTATGCTCTTTCCATATATGAAGTTTCAATCAACTGGCATCAGGCATATTGAAGTTATCGTCCGGACAAAAAAGTGTGAATTTTTTTACAAGGGGCAATAACTCCTATATTAATGAAGCCAGAGTTATGGACCTTGTGTATGACACTTCCTCTCATTATGCTCTTTCCATATATGAAGTTTCAATCAACTGGCATCAGGCATATTGAAGTTATCGTCCGGACAAAAAGTGTGACGGACAGACAGACAGACGGACAGACAGACAACTCTCACGAAAACAATATGTCTCCCCCATATAAATATGGGGGGAGACATAATTATAGAGAAAGCACCCACAGAAGCTTTCTGTTTAACACCTGTTCTATATTAAGTAACAATCTACATTTAACCCATTCCCTCATATTTACGACATTTGACGACTCTGTAGAAGTCAGTTTGTGAAACCTTTGTGATAAATAGAGCATTTGCTCATATAGGAGTACATGCTCTGTTTATCACAATGGTTTCAAACTACAAAATTCTAAAATTTTCCATTTATCTAGTTAATGCTCCTTTTCTGTAGATTAATTCAAAGAGGTATCTAAAAATAGCCTATGGGGTAATGAGTTAAAACACCTATTAGACTATGTTAATTTATGAAGAGGATACTATAGGGATGTTCTATTGAAGCGTTTAGCCCAGATGACATGTCGAGTATCTGGACGTCTCATTAGAGTCCAAACTTGTTGACACTCAGACATTTGTTGATGAACAGGGCAATGCTGCAGAAGAAAGTCAATTAGTGTTCATAGGGATGAGAGGTCTTTGACCCTTTCATACTAGGTGACTTTCATCAGCATACATTCTTCCCTTCTTCAATTCTTAAACATTTACTCCATGAATATTCATGTAAGAAATAATTACATCATGACTATTAATTCCATTATTATAATATCACATGGACATAGGAACATTTTAGCTATGACAGAAATGTATATATTGTACCGTAAGCAAACAGAGCAGACCCCTGATCATAGGAGCCGTCTGATCTGTGACTGTTCTGTTTGCAAAGACATTCATGAAGTAAAGTGTTAAATTACATATTTCTTTTTAAACAAGCAGGGTGTCAAACAGTTTGGATTCTGGTGAGATGCCGATTTACTCCGCGTCTCATCTAGATCCAATCTGTTTGCAAAAGGTCACCAAAGAAAAAGCTAAGCCAAACAGCTGTTTTGTCTTTCTTGACTCATTTACAAGCATACCATTGTAGAGGTGAACAACCTTGTGTCGCCCAACCAACTAAGCACTAAATATTCAAAGTGGAGTGGCCCGTCAGTGTTTAACCCTTTCTTTGTTCTGTATTTATTCCAAATTCCAATACCTACTGAATATTCGTGGGCAAAATAGTTATACTATCGAAGGTGGAACATTGTAGCCATTTCAGAAACTTAAAAAAAACTGATTTATCACATTCCATTAGCAAACAGAGCAGACCCAGATCAGACGACTTCTATAGGAGCCGTCTGGTCTTGGTCTACTCTGTTTGCGAAAATGCGTGAAAACACGTTTATACGAAGGAAGGGGTTAGCCATTTGCTTGATGGAGGAGTCTTGCAAACGGAGCATACCCTGGAGTTCAGACGCCTCCTGCAGGAGCTGTCTGTTCAGGATCTGCTCTGTTTGCCTGTAGACTTGGGTACAATTCTATCCTATTGGTTATAATTAAGTGTTGGCTTGTTTTATTTAACAAAATAAGAACATTGGTTAATTAATATTCATTATGGGAGGAGTCTGCCATGAATATTCATGTAAGTGTTAACTATAGAGTACACTCGGTAAAAATTCCTTAAATTTACAAGAGGTTTTTAATGGCAAAAATATTGCAGTCCCTGATAAGAGCAATCCTCTAGGAGCTTTCTGATCTGTTTCTACACTGTTTACAAATGCCAGTCGTTTCCCGTATTCAAACTGTTAAATACTATTAACCCATTCCCTCTTAGACTATTTTTAGACCTCTTTGAATAAACCTAACGAAAAGGAGCATTAACTATAGAAAAGGAGACTTTTAGAATTCTGTAGTTTTGAAACCATTGTGATAAATGGAGCATTTGCTCCTATGGAGCAAATGCTCTATTTATCACAATGTGACTTTTACAGAGGCGCCAAAATGCGTCACTAGGAGGGAATGGGTTAATCAGATCTATATTATTTCATAGAAAAACAGAGCAGTTGTCTGATCTGGGTCTATGGCGTCTATGGAGCGAATGGTTAACATTCTACATTCATTGCCTAATAAACAATACAAAATGGCCACAAACTAGATCATAATCATTAATGTCAACACTTACTCCTTACAAGATCTTGCTCATTTTTTTATTATTAATATTTTGGCAATTTTGACTACTTCAGATTCGACAAAACTTTTTGAGAAACTGTTTTTCGAGTTTGAAACAGCTTGGATTCAGGTAACGCGCCAAGTGACTTGGCGTCTCATCGAGGTCTACGCTGTTTGCAAATGTGAGCGAAGTCGCGGATAGCGGGCTATGGGTTAACCCGTACAGTGCTTCACACGAGTCGCCAATATCCTTTGCAAACAGTGTAGACTCAGATGAGAGGGCTCCTAGAGGAGCCCTCTCATCCGAGTCTGCACTGTTTGTTATATTACACTTTTCTTTAGAAAAATCCTCAAGTTTGATCTGAATTTTGGAATACATGTAGTATACATGTATCTGAAATTCAGCATTGTAAGTGTTAATTATGATATGTAAATCAAGATATATATGGTATTTTTATTTTTTATCACCATGTCCAAATGATGCTTGATTTACCAAACATGCTGTTTAACAAGTATATTTAGAAATAGACTATGCGGAGGCGGAGGGCGGGTCCTTATTAAAAAGCTATTAAATTTAAATTATGGCCTTTTATAGATTTGGTCTAAAATTAGGTCAGTGTTTTTGTTGTTGTTGCTTTTGTTGGTCTTGGACCATTTACCTGACAGAGAAGCCTTTACAGAGTAGACCCTGATCAGACGGCTCCCGTAGAAGCCGTCTGACTAGGGTCCGCTCTGTTTGCTTACATAATTGTATAGACCTGTTTCTGCCTTAACCCATTACCTCATAGACTATTTTTAGATCCAACCACTGTGAATAAATCTACCAAAAAGGAGCATTAACTAGAGAAAAGGATTTTTTTTAGAATTTTGTAGTTTGAAACCATTGTGATAAATAGAGCATTTGCTCCTATTGGAGCAAATGTTCTATTTATCACAATGGTTTCAACAGGTGAATTTTGCAGAGGCGTCAGTATGAGGGAATGGGATAGCAAACGCATGTTTTCAATTGTAAAAAACTTATATATTATTTCTTACATGAATATTCACGAAGTAAAAATATTAACTCAAACTGAGCCAATTCTCCGAATGAACTACTGTAACCAAGTAGCCACTCACTGCGCGTTGTACACTCGTCAACATTGTCATTTTCTCAAATGACGTCTCCAAAATTGGAGGAAATGTTCTCTGAATTTTAATCATACTATTACATTCTGTCGGTGACTAGTTGATCTGTCAAGCCGCAATAACTACTAGAAACTTCAAGTATGTTGTATAACCCCTAACCTGTCGGATTGTATCAGATTTGAAATCACTTCTAAAAGTGTTACGCTGTCCAGAGTCATGACACTTGTGTATATATCCTCAACCCCT
The DNA here is from genome assembly GCA_963576725.1 of Azorinus chamasolen. Classification (NCBI taxonomy): domain Eukaryota; kingdom Metazoa; phylum Mollusca; class Bivalvia; order Cardiida; family Solecurtidae; genus Azorinus; species Azorinus chamasolen. Next base: position 68,292,867 of record OY755243.1, read on the forward strand.
TGGGTAAGGATTTCCAATTTATAGTATGCGTGCATCTTAAGATAGGGTGTGTCACTTACTGCATTGATGTTTCTGTGGCCTTGACATTGATCATGACAATATATGGAATTTGTCTGGATGATATGTCCTCAAACCCTTGGGTTAGGATTTCCAAACTTATTATGTGAGTGCATCTTGTGAAGGGGAAGTGTCGCATATTACTTAAGTATCTGTGTGACCTTGACCTCAGTTTTTGTAAAAAAATGTCTCAAATTTGTCTGGATGATATATTCTCAAGCTTTTCGGAAATGATTTCGAAATTTATTATGGGGTGCATCTTGGGAAGGGGAAATGTCGCTTTGGTGTCTCTGTAACACTGACCTTGTCATTATGTCTCCCCCCATATTTATATGGGGGAGACATATTGTTTTCGTGAGAGTTGTCTGTCTGTCTGTCCGTCTGTCTGTCTGTCCGTCACACTTTTTGTCCGGACGATAACTTCAATATGCCTGATGCCAGTTGATTGAAACTTCATATATGGAAAGAGCATAATGAGAGGAAGTGTCATGTACAAGGTCCATAACTCTGGCTTCACTAATATAGGAGTTATTGCCCCTTGTAAAAACAACAACACTTTTTTGTCCGGACGATAACTCCTATATGGCTCAAGCCATTGGATTGACACTTTATATATGGAAAGATCATGATGAGAGGAAGTGTCATACACAAGGTCCATAACTCTGGCTTCACTAATAATGGAGTTATTGCCCTTGTAAAAAATTCACAATTTTTTGTCCGGACGATAACTCCTATATGGCTCATGCCATTGGATTTAAACTTCATACATGGAAAGATCATGACAAGAGAAAGTGTCATACACAAGGTCCATAACTCTGGCTTCACTAATAATAGAGTTATTGCCCTTGTAAAAATTTCACAATTTTTTGTCCGGGCGATAACTCCTATATGGCTAATGCCATTGGATTTAAACTTCATACATGGAAAGATCATGACAAGAGGAAGTGTCATACACAATGTCCACAACTCTGGCTTCACTAATAATGGAGTTATTGCCCTTGTTATATTGTTTTCACAATTTTTTGTCCGGACGATAACTCCTATATGGCTCATGCCATTGGATTGAAACTTCATACATGGAAAGATCATGATAAGAGAAAGTGTCATGCTTAAGGTCCATAACTCTGGCTTCACTAATAATGGAGTTATTGCCCTTGTAATATTTTTTTCACAATTTTTTGTCCGGACGATAACTCATTGGATAACATTGGATTGAAACTTCATACACTGGAATATCATGATAAGAGAAAGTGTCATGCTTAAGATCCATAACTCTTGTTTCACTAATATTGGAGTTATTGCCCTTTGTAAAAAAAACACAATTTTTTGTCAGGATGACAACTCCTATATGGCACATGCCATTGGAGTGAAACTTCATACATGGAAAGATCATGATAAGAGAAAGAGTCATGCATTAGGTCCTTAACTCTGGCTTCAATAAATTGAGAGTTATTGCTCCTTGTACATTTGTTTAACGCTTTCTTGTCCGGATGATAACTCCTTTATGGCCCTTGCCATTGTATTGAAACTTCATACATGGAAAGAGCATGATGAGAGAAAGTGTCATGAACAAGGGCCATAACTCTGGCTTCAATACTTTTGGAATTATTGCCCTTTGTTACTTTTTTTTGTCCGATCAATAACTCCTGTTCGACTGATGCTATTGGAATGACACTTCCTTTATGGAAAGAGCATGATGAAAGTAAGTGTCATGCACAAGGGCCATAACTCTGGTGTCAATATTTTTGGAGTTTAGCTGTTATCATTTTCTTCTTGAAAAATGTGTTGTGGAAAGCGCATAATGAGGGGAAGTTCAATCATCAAGTCCATAACATTTTTAGTTATTTCCCTTTACATATTGTTTTTATTAGAGGGGAGACATCCGTTTTTGTGACAAAAACCTCTAGTTGACTTCAGTTTTAGGAAAAAGGCTGAAATTTGCCCAGATGATATATATGTATCCTCAGGTCTTTGGGTTAGGATTTCAATATTTCTTGGAATGACAGTGTCACATACTACTTTGATGTATCGCATGCCCTTGACCTCAATTTTATCAAACGTTTGTCAAGATATTTGTCTGGAGTATAGAAATGTTGAGAGCCGTCTCCGGTGCGGGTGATGTATTGATTGATAGTACTTGCTTGTTCAATTTCTGATTGCAATGAAGTACACGATGTGCACGATTTACACATTCAAGACCAATGCCTTTATAAAGCTCTGATAGTAGTCAAGTACCCCATGTGCACTATTTACATATTCAATGCTAATACCTTTATACGCGGTCTGCTTGTAGTCAAGTACCCCATGTGCACTATTTACACATTCAATGCTAATACCTTTATACGTGCTCTGCTTGCAGTCAAGTACACCATGTGCACTATTTACATATTCAATGCTTATACCTTTATACGTGGTCTGCTTGCAGTCAAGTACACCATGTGCACTATTTACACATTCAATGCTTATACCTTTATACGTGGTCTGCTTGCAGTCAAGTACACCATGTGCACTTTTTACACATTAAATACACCATGTGCACTATTTACACATTCAATGCTTATACCTTTATACGTGGTCTGCTTGCAGTCAGGTACACCATGTGCACTATTTACACATTCAAAGTGTATGCCTTTACACAAGTTCTGATTGCAGTCAAGTACACCATGTTCACTATTGACACATTCAATGCTAATATCTTTTGAACATATAATTTTTTGGCATAATTTGCATACGCATACTATAGCAAATATGGTCATATTTGTACACAGCGTGGAATATCTTTATATGCGCTCTGATTGCATATAGATAAAGAACCTGTTTTCGTATGCACCACACGGTGACACTGCATGGCTGATGAATGATGGGTATACAATAATACCTCTATAATTCGAACACTCGGATAAGTACGTTTCATTATCGGCACAGGGAGCTTGATGGAGAGTAAACGTCTTGTAGAAAGCTCCTCTAGCAGCTTTGTGCACGACTTTAACCTGCATTAAGCTGCCTCTATCCTAAAAGTCCTCATTGTTCTTTACTAAATTTGAATTAACGAGGTTTATTTTTACTTAAATGTGTCATGAACATGCAACTCCTTTGTATTCCTTGCTGCAAAAAACGTGTTTACTTAGATTAGTCGTGGTGTCATATGCACCATCATTTGATCAGTGTCTACACGGTCTGATACTTATCATTTTCAGTATTTTTTATTATTTGGAAGTGCTAAACCTAATCAGACGCCGCATTGAAAAGGGATCTTGGTCTACCTTGTTTAGTAAAACCTCTCTAAACCGGACGTTCAAATTAGTATCAATGCCATTATGTAAGACAGGTGACTAGGAGCTTTCTGCCTGACGTTCATCCTGCATTAAGCAGGCCAACTGCCTAAAAAGACCTAAATTATTCTTTATTGAAATTCCTGTTTAGAGGGTTTTTACTGTATTAGTTTATTTATTTGGCATAAACCGTACGTCTTCTCATGCCTTGAGGCACCATTATCATATCGTAAAATACCTCTCCTCCCAAGATGTATCTCTTTCGGATCAAAGGTTGCCTTTTATAAGTAAAACACACACATCATAAGATACCGGTATGTACACCTCGATCGAATATATTATATTATACCTGTCCTTATACCATAATGTACAGATCGATTAAAATGATAAGGTACACACTGTCATATTATAAGATGCATCTTATATCATGATATTGAACATCTTCTCATGTCATAAAGTACACCTCAAATAATACGGTACACTCTGTTATACCACAAGGTACATCTTATATCATATTGTACCTCTTCTCACATTATACGATAAACTTCGATTAGATCATAGTATAGGGTACGCACTGTTATATCAAAAGGTGCATTTTACATCATAGTGTATCTCTTCTCGTATCATAAGGTACACCCCGATTACATCATGAAATAAACAGTTATATCATGAGGTATGTATTATTTCATATTGTACCTCTCCCCGTGTCATAAGGTACACCTTATATAATAAAGCCCGTGATGTCATATCATAAGGTACTTCTTAAAGCATATTGTACCTCTTCTCATATTATAAGGTAAAGCTCGAATAATCATAAGGTACGCACTGTCATATCAAAAGGTACATCTTATATCATAAGTCACATGTTGTAACATATACTCTTTCTCATATCATACAGAACATCTTATATCATATGGTGCATCTTATTTCACAATGTACATCTTATATAATAATGCACTTCTTCTCGAATCATAAGGTGCGTCTTATACCATAAGAAAAACGCCCTTCTCGTACAAATGTTAAGCGGAAAAAAGCGACAAAGATGCTCAGGAAACATTCCTCGTTTAACTTCGCATTTAACATTTAAAGTCATAAGCTATATTGTTCTTTTATAGATAAAATAAGCTGAGTTATTGAAATAAAAGTTCAAAAAGTATCAAACAGTTTAGAGACGTCGAGTTAAAGGTTATCATAGATGCCTGTAGCATGCTGAAAGTTCTCATACTAAACGCGATCTGACTTGCATTTTTTAAACAGGTTGGATCCTGATGATACGTCAACACGGCGTCTCATTAGGATCCAAGCTGTTTGATACCCGGTCAGTGGTTCCTCAAAAAACTGTACGAATCGGAAGTCAGAAAAAAGTGCAGCTTATCAAAGTTTGAGACATGAGAAGGGTTCACAACGTTGTTATATTTTGTATGTATAGAACTGTACAGTCACGCGTGCAAGGGATTCATTTTCGTATATGTATTGACATCTTGCCAAGGTTGATGAGAAAGGCGATTAGTTATATTATTTTTGAACTCTGTACATATATGCATTATGTATGTCACGCTTTGAACGCTGATCAATTAGAGAACTGTCATTGATATTTAACCCTTTCACTGATCAATATTTAGGCCATTTTCATTACCTACTGAATATTCATGGACAAAAACAGTTATAATGAAATATGGAAGGTGGAATATTGTAGCCATTTTAGAAACTAAAGAAACAAATATATCAAAGTCCTTTAGCAAACAGAGCAGACCCAGATCAGACGGCTCCTATAGGAGCCGTCTGATCTAGGTCTACTCTGTTTGCAAATGCGTGAAAAGTCGTTTATATGAAGGAAAGGGCTAACACTGTAAGTAAATGGTGTCTTTAAGTGAACTGTTATCTGCTTCAAATTCTTGCGATTTTCGTTTCATTTACAGTAGAAGCTGTCTTAAGCGGCCATCAAAAAGAGATCTAATAATGGGTATGTAAGGTAGATGATTGCTTAATGCAGGTCAAAAGTAATGCAGAAAGGAGCTTTCTGTATTACTTTAGCCCAACATTAAGCAACAGCCTGCCCTTTAAGACCCCCATGTTCAATATATGAATGACCGCTTAAAACAGGTTCTACAGTATTTTTAAAAACGTTATACTGTTCCATCTGGATCCAAACTGTTTTCATACGTTGCAAACACATTTCTACCACAGGGGTAAGACACGTTTGAGTCAGTATATGTATATATAGAGCTTTCTATATATACATATACTGACTCAAACGTGTCTTACTCCTGTGATTTCTACCACCATTTTACGTATATCGAGCGACGACTCAGGAATAAACCTTTAACCCATCTATCCGCTCAAATTTGAACCTTATGTAATTTTGACTTCTTCCGATTTGATTAAGGTTTTGGAAAACTATTGACCAAGTGTCAAACAGCTTGGATCCTGATGATACGCCGAGTTAGTAGGCGTTTCATCTGAATCCAAACTGTTTGCACATGTGCGTCAGGTAGCGAGCACTGTATGATAACTATGGTAACGATAAAAGTCAAATGTTAATATTTTGTTATAAAAGTCAAATGTTAATATTTTGTGACTATCATCTATTGATTCTACAGCTCCTGACAGTGCTACAGTTCATCTATTCATTATAGTACTAGTCATGAATATTCACCAAGTGAATAGTTAAAAACTAAAAGAAACAACGACAGAATTAAAGCCATCAAATATACTAACAATGAGACAAAAACAAAAGAAGTTTGTTCAGCCAACTGATCAGAACCTTCCAATTGTTTCGTTGTTTATTTATTAACACATATCCTGCTATTCACAGTCTGACTCGCATTTGCAGACTGTTTGGATCCAGACGCCGGATAACTCGATGTCTCACCAGGATCCAAGCTGCTTGACACTTGGTCAATAGTTTATCAAAAGCTTGTACGAACCGGAAGTAGTCCAAATTTGCAAGAGATCCAACTTTGAATATACCTTTTCACGTCTTTTGTGCGCCAAATTTTCTTCAGCAATCAATGTCGTCTGTATTAAGTTTCAGTGTAGACTTTCCTTCTCTATAATGTAAGTGATGTGTCAGGCAGTTTGGATCCTGATGCGACGCTGAGTTACTTGACATCTCACCATGACCATAAGGTAGCCAGTCGCATATTCGCCCATTGAAACAAGACCTGAGTCGCGTCCGGCGACTTCGATGGAGAAAGAGTTATTAACATTTGAAAATGCAGTTTGGAGTTTCAGCAGACGGTAGTGTGGGACTCTGATATATGTCATTGGGTATAAGTTATTGAACCGGTGATTCATAGCATATTTGTCCCTGAAACAATGAACCTATCTGTCTATTTGTAGCACCACTTTTTTTGTTCAGCTCTTTGCACGCCATTGCTGAATTCTCAATTTACAGACTGTTTGGATCCAGATGAGACACCAATTTACTCGCCATCGCATCAGTGTGTAATCTGATTGGGTATCTGATTGTAGGCTTACTTTTGAACAGCAATTGTGGTACCGGTAATTGACGCCGACGACATTCTTGCAGACGACATACGACTTGGCGCTCTAGGCGCTGATGCAAGACACCTAGCTGACCTCGCTACTGTCACAGAAGGTTGATGCATTTATAGCTTAAGTGTTTATAACAATGTTTTGACACATTGGAAGATGGATTAATTTTAATAATTCATTTCTCATATTCTTTCGCCCTAATTAACTCTTAGCATGATGCCTTTTGAACTGTTTTACATTATATATGCTAACATTTTATATCGGTAGTGACGTCGAATACAGCAAGGTCTCGCAAATGCAACCACTAAAACAAGTCGAATTCTGGAGTTTTAGCCATTTCCCTGTTCACTTCGGGACAGAAATGATGACATCATGAATATCCATTAGGCTAGCTGATTTATTATAATGTTGAATGAATCATATTTTGGCCTTGGAAGAAACTGAAAAAAACCAGATCTATATAATTTCATAAGTAAACAGAGTATACCCTGATCAGACAGCTCCTACAGGAGCTATCTGATCTGGGTCTACTCTGTTTGCAAATGCGATAAAACGTTTGTGTGAGGGAAACGGTTGAAACAGACGAGACATTAATGCAGGACAAAAGTTATGCAGAAAGCTGCAGTAGGAGACTCCCATGTTAATTAATTATGTGGTCGCATTAGCTGGATTCTACTGTATATAACAGCAAGGTAAAGAGTAAATATATTCTGAGACATTGAGTTGATCTAGTTAAAATCTAAATGCATGCAAGCGCAAACTATTTAATTAAAGAGCAAATATTAAATTTATTCTGGCATCTACATGTGTCGCCTGCCAAGGGCCTTTATCTTAAGTTCTTAACTGCCAACAAATTAAAGTTATATTTGTATATTGCAGAAGTCATATACATTTGTACAGTTCAAATATTTGCGATGAACACTCTTTCGCTGCCAATGTCGCATATGTGATTACCTATGCAAACAGTTTTGATCCAGACAAGACGCCGAGTAACTCGGCGTCTCAACATGATCCAAACTGTTTGTTATTGTGATTATTTTATGAAACAAAAATGTAGATATGTAAAGATTGAAATTTGTAGCAGACGGCACAGTTTGCAGACGACAAAATGTACAGGTGACAAAAATTGGCAGCGAAAGAGTTTAAAGCGATTGAGTTGGATCAATCTCCACTTGTCAGATAAAGGTTATTTTGCAATGTAGAAAGAGGTCATATATGTCATGTTAATTACATAGCGGTCTGGTTTAACCCTGTACATTATTATAAACATATATTACATTTTGAATACTAATAACATTTTTAATAATTAACACATGAAGTTTTAGCCATGCCAGAAAGTGTAGAATCAGACCCATATTATTTCATAAGCAAACACAACACACCCTGATCAGACGGATCTTACAGGAGTCTTCTGATACGATTCTACTCTGTTTGAAAAGGCGTCTACATAAGGGAAAAGGTTAAATAATTTAATGAAATAACATGCGTGATAGAACAATTAATTATTTCGCTGCCAAGTACTTTCGTCCTCAAAATTTATCGCCTGTTTCAATGGTTGCCTGTCAGGTTTCTTCATTTTGGTTTTTAAAAAAATAAACCACAGTATCCAACAGTTTGGATCATGACGAGACGCCGAGTTACTCGATGTCTCATATGTATCGAATCTGTTTGCAAGTGCGGTTACAGATTCGCCCATGTCTGAAAAAGGGTTAAATATTCACATTCAACTATGTACACTGGGTCAGCTTGCCTTTCCAAGAATTGAAATTGTTTTTATTTCGCAGTATTCAAAATAAACTAAATGACACAAGTTAGTTTCCTGGCAACCCCTTATAATATCATTTGGCAATCGTATTTAAAATTGAATGTTATAATTGCCACAAATAGGACGGGCTTTATCTTATTTTCCTTAAAAGGGCAATAGACAAACTGAACGATCCATTTGAGCCGGGTCTGCACTGTTCGTTGAATCAATTATCACTGAACCAAAATTACGAGTACTTTTTATTGCTGAAACCCACTGCTAAAGCAAAACGAACAAATGCGTTGATGGTATTAGTTTTATAAATGAATGAATGAATAAATGAATCCACTTATTTATTTGTTTGTTTGTTTATTTATCTTTTTATTTATTTGTTGTGTGTGTATATGTGTGTGTGTGTGTGTGTGTGTGTGTGTGTGTGTGTGTGTGTGTGTGTGTGTGTGTGTACGAGCGTGCGTGAGTGCGTGCGAGCGAGCGCGCGTGTGTGCATGTGTGTGTGTGTGTGTGTGGGGGGGGGGTAATGAGTGAAGTTGCAGTTTCTTACATTTGAATTACAATAATTGTATTTGCAATGACCAGTAACTGGGGAAATTGTTTTACATTTCAAACACTGTACTAATACTAGGTAGAAAATGACAACTTAGCTTACGGTTTCTAAATACAGCAAACTTCTCTAATCCCATTTTATCTACTCTATCTATGGAGTAAAGTGTTAATGCTTGGTAGATTGGTAAATGCCATGCAGAAAGCTCACAGGACACATTTCAGCAAGCTCTATACGTCGCTCTCCGACGACATCGGCAGTGAAACAGTTACTAGCCCAGGCGAATTCTAAAACCGCAACAGAAATGGTTTCGCGAAATAAACATAACATAATGTCTAACAAATTATATATAAACATCTAGAAAAATCTAAGCGGTGCAACATTGAAAAAAATATGAATTAAAAAATGAATTTTACTCTTTAACTCTTGGTTTGCATTCTCCGCCATACTTTAGAAAGCGTTTGGAAGATCATGATCAATATCGTGTGCTTTTTTTCATTTCAACTGATTCAAATGGAGTAGAATTGGATAATAGCAAAGGGAAATGTAAGTTCTTCTTGACAATATTTTATTCTATAAGGGAGGAAAATAATCTATGAAAATAATTTGATGTAACATACAGTAACAAGTACTAACAGCCTTAAGGTGTTCTTTAATCCAAATGTCATGTGTTTTCGCGCATAAAAACATTTCAAATGAATTAATTTCTTAATTATATTTGATAGATACCCATCTGCACTTTTTTCTTGTGTTTTAGGATGCATTTTAATTTGAAATCTGTGCAGGAGTATGCAATTTGTTTTTTTGTTGTTGTTGTTTTTTTTTTGTTTTTTTTTTTGATGTGTAAACCTGACCTTGTTGCATTTTTTTAAACTACGGAAGGTCATATGTGCCATAAAATGAGTATAGTGAAATGATTTTTTGGCGTAGTTTTGCAGAAAACTGTTTTTACTATATAAAGCGCTTTGTAGCAAAGTTGTCACCAGATGTGCTGTAGGAGCCATCTGTTTGATTATGGAATTCTATAGATCTGATTCTGCAGGCAATGTGTCTATTTTTTTCTATAGCATTATAGAAATACCAGCTAATAACATTTACGAAGTCATAATTCTGATATGAATATTCATGAGGTAAAGCGATTAAAATGTCCCTACAGAGGCGTTCTACTCCATAACGTATTGCCCAGGTACATTAACCATTTACTCCATTAGTATTCATGTAAAAAATAATGAAGTCATGTATATTAATTAGATTATTTTTAATGGTGGCACATGAAAACATAAATTTCTTACCATGTTTGCAAAGGCGTAGAGAAGCGTATTTATGGAATAAATATTTAAACCTTTATCTGCTGAATAATTAAAACTGACTCCTCCCTTTCTGAATATTTATCACTGAAGGAAATGATTTTTTGACAAACAGTGTAGACCTAAATCAAAGGGCTCCCTCAGGATCCCTTTGATATGGGTCTACACTGTTTTCAAAGGTCTTATATACTCGGTTTCCGCACATTAATGGTTGATACTCTGATTCAAAACACGTACGTTTGTTGGCGTACTGACGCCAGAAGCAGTCTTACCTACTTTTATAAAGTTAATGTTTATAACAATACTATTTTGAATGCTGAATAATCGTATTAGAATTGCCCATTAGCGTTTAACGGAAGAGTCCCTTCAGTATGAAAAGCTTAAGTTGCGAGAGGATTTTGAATGACAAACGGCGCAGCCTCTGATCAGAGGGGTCCTCTTGGAATCCTCAGATCAGAGTCCACACTGTTAGCAAATGACAGTTCACTCGTTGCCACCATTCAAAGGAGGGTAAAATTAGCCTCGTGCAGAGTGTATTTTCGTATTGTGCATTTCTCAACAAAATGATTTATTAGTGTGATGAGGCCATATTTCATATTTTTAACCCTTCTACTGCTAACCATGACCTGCCTCGCATTTGCAAACAGCTATGATCCAGATGAGTAACTCGGCGTAACATCAATATCCAGGCTGTTTGGCACTCTGTTAATAGTTTCTCAAATGCCTGATCGCATCGGAAGTAGTCAAAATTGCATTAGGTCCAAATTTGAGTAGACATTTTTTACAGTTTGTGTAAGGGTTAAATAGTGCATGAAATCATAAGGCACATTGTATATTATCCAGCATGATTCTTTATGCTCTGCGACGAGGGTAATATTTACCAATAGCTTCGGCCAATATCAGGATTCGGATTGCCCAACTCTCAACCCAAAGTGGGCGAACTGGCTGAAGTTGTAAAGTGATGAATTGGTGCAGACGAGAATTTTAGAGTACTATTTTCACAGCAGACTATGGAAGACGAACTATTTTCATAGTTGGCTGTGGGTTGATGCATAGCCTAAACGTGAACAGTATAACACATCACATGCGTTTTGCATGAACGGCGTTTTAGTAAACAAACACCCACATTTAGAACTCTTGAACTTTACATCTTTGTGATCTAATTTTGTGTTGGTCCACTTTCTTTCGGTTTACTAGTAACTTTAACTTTTGTCTTATAGACGACTGTTTGCCCATTAGCAAACATACTAGACCCAGATCAGCCGTATGTTCTGTTTTCTTATGGGATAATATAGATCTGTATCCATGCTTATAAAACTTTTTAGTTGAGTGTGAGTTTGTTCTCAAGCTTTTGATTGGTCAGATTTGAGCCTTGGCTTGAGAACGAGTTGCTGCGCATTTCACGGGCAAATTAACACACGGAAATTCGGATTCTAATCAGGATTAACAACACTGTTTATCAATTTGATTGTTGCGTCTTTGACAAGAAATGGGGACATAGAATCAGAAGACATTTTCTATCGGCGACATTTTGTTTAACCCTTCCTCTCATGTAAACGCTTGTTTAATCATTTGCAAACATAGAAGATTCAGGTCTGCTCTGTTCTCTTATGAAATCATAATAGATCTGTTTCTACAAGTTCTTCCAATACAAAACAATGTTGCACACATATGCCATTTTAAACATACAGCTGATGATGCATGCATGATGTTTATTCCTAACATGAATATTCAACAGTCAACGGGTTAGATTCCATTTGACCGAATTATTATGACCTTTGCAAACAGTTTGGATCCATATGTGACGAGGAATAATTTGGCATCTCTTAACCCTGTCCGTCATATAAACGCCTTTTCACACATTTGCAAACAGAGTAGACCCAGATCAGACGGTTCCTATAGGAGCCGTCTGATCAGGGTATACTCTGTTTGCTAATGTAATTTGATAGATCTATTTCTTTAATTTCTAAAATGACTACAATGTTTCACCTTCCATTATTTCATTATAACTGTTTTGTCAATGAATATTCAATAGGTTTTGAAATTAGAATAAACTTCGAACAGGGAAAGACATAAACTATTTGGCACTCTTAGCTTACGCTGTTTATTTTTTTATCAAGGAAATGGGACACTCATTTAGATTTAGTATTAATTCAGATAACAAGTTTGGCAGACGAAGACTTATAACGTTTATGGTTCATAACGTTTATCACGCACGTCATGTAATTTTCGTCGGCGATAAGTGTCGTATTTCAATCTTCAAACTATAGTCTTTAATGTTGTTTCTTTTTTCAAAAACGTGATATTTGTGTCTAGGTGTTCACAAATATTTTCCATATTCACCTTTGCATAGAATTATCTAATATAATCATAAATGTCGACAATAATAGTAAGATGTGGAAATAACTTAGCTAAATCATTTAAATTTGCGAAAAGTTTGATCTTAAAGTAGCCCTTTCGCCGATGTTATTCGCCCGCGTTTTAGACAAAATTCGTGTGCGTTTAATTCCGTGTATGTTTGCGATATCGCAACAAATGGCTAGGCACTAGAGTGCATCGTCTTTTTGGGGTGTTGTTGATAGAATTTCCCTGACAGGAGAGTAGACATGGTAGATATGTATTGTGTTGGATTATGAGTGTACAAAATGGCAATATCTGAAATAAAACGAATTCTTGGAAAACCAATATTTGTAGCGACATAGCATGGTCTTACCGTCTATCGAACCTCTTAACCTTTGACCAGGAACAGAAAACGTTTACTTTGAATATTGAAGAAAAAAATAAATCAGCAGTTCAAAATGATCTTTTATACATACATTGAAACAATTAAATATTTTTATCCTCATCTGTTAATCCCCAAACAATCCAGTGTTCCCCACCACCCGCATAACAAAAACAAAAATGGCTGCCAGAAAAACATCACCTGCTTATCGAACCTTTATTTTAGAAACTGTTTACTGTAACATAATACTCATAATCACGTGATTTCATCATGGACACGCGACCTTTGTATAAGCTGAAGGGGTCAGAGCTGTCAAACATTTTTAATGTGGTATACTTTTCAATTTATGTTGATATTCTATAACGTATTAAGAGTTTTCTCGTGTTTAGCATAGTTGAACGGACAAAAACTGTATTGACCTGTTTATGACGTATATTTCCTTTTTAAAGCTATGAGGCGTTGTTTACAGACAAAGCAACGGTACTCATGGTTTTATGACGTAGTATGCACTTGTACATGCATAAAAAAACACAAAAAAATGAAAGGTTCGATAAACAGGTGAGGTTCGATAGAAGGTGAGTGTACGATACTTTTGTTTTGGTGTGAACTTGTTGTATAATGGAAATGTTTGGAATTATTACGTATCCAAAGATCTGGACAAACAAGCGATAGCAGGTCCTACCTAATGTCAATAAATTATTGAAAAAATAATAAAATTGAATTATCCTATTTAATTTATTATATTTACATGGGTCTTTGTTAAGGGAAATTGAGATTAATGACATTTGCAAAGCAAGAAGACTAAGATCCTAGATGATCTCTGATCAGGATCTGGAAAGTATGCCCTTTAATATTGAATGAACCCTATTGTTAATACTTTTACAAGCAGATGTCTTGGTGAAGAAAGTAGATACGAACAAATGAGTTTCAATATACAGTAGAACCCCTCTAATGCGACCACTTAATGAACAAACATGGCTGTCTTCATAAACAGGTGGTTTCTTAATGCAGGACGAACGTTATGCAGAAAGCTCCTATTGGAGCTTTCTGCATAACTTCCGTCCTGTATTAAGGTACCACCTGCCTTTGCCACTGTAAAGTATGTCCCTTTTTGCTGGTCGCATTAGAGGGGTTTTACTGTACAACAATGTAGACAGGAAAACTATACTTATTTATACATACAGCATGAGGTGAAACCTAAACGTATTATCAGGTCTTAAATCTTAAGAAATAATGACATTACGAATATTAATAAACGTTTTTTATTAGCAAGGGATGTTTTTTTTACATGACATACACTGTATAATCTATATTGTTTCATAAGCAAACAGAACAGACCAGATCTGATCTTTGTCTACTGTGTTTGTAAAGGCGAGCAAAAGAATTACCAAGGAGTTAAGGTACATTACCTTAATGTAAAGCGTTTTCACGCATTTGTAAACAGAGTAGACCCAGATCAGACAGCTTCTGTAGGAGCCGTCTGATCAAGGTCTGCTCTGTTTGCAATATAATGTGATGTATCTGTTCCTTTAGTTTCTAAAATGGCTACAATGTTCCATCTTCCACAGTTCATCTTAATTGATTGTAAATGAATATTCAGTAGGTATTGAAACTTGTAATACGTATAGAACAGCAAAAGCAAAAGGGTTAATATCGAAACATGTAGCACGTCACGAGATTCGCAGTCTGAACGTTAATTTTTTGCAGCCCTTAATTGCATGCTTTAATTCTGTTTTATGTATGTAGATGGTTTAATTGCGTAACAAGTGCTGTGGGGGCAAATATGTTATATGATACACGTGACATTTTCTCAACGTGACCTGGAATGAGAATAACATTTAAATGAAAACAAACGTAAAGGCAGACTTTAGAGTTTGGTGTTGCAAAATAACAGTAAACAGTAAAACCCCTCTAAATTGAACGTTAATTATAGTATAAATATCGGGCTTCATGACAGGTGGCAGCTTAATGCAGGGTGAAAGTCATGCGGGAGCTTTCAGCATGGCTTTCACCCTGCATTAAACAGCCACCTGCCTAAAAGTATCTAAATCCTTCTCTGTTAAAATTCCGGTTTAGAGGGGGATTGCTGTATTCGTGAAACGCATCAGCATACTGAAACACATTGACAACTGTAACTTTAATTATAAGATGGGGGACTTTATAGTTATCTACGTATCAATATATGACGCTTTAATATTTGTCATGGTCAACATTATTTTGAAACAATTTTATGAAACTAGTTCATTACTTGTAAAGTGGGCTGCAAGACCCCGTGCTTGAATTTATGGCCGAGACAGAGAGTAAATCATAAATCAATAGATTTTTAAAACATATGTCTTGCAATAATAGTAATGTCTTAGTATGCTTAGAGTTTTCGTGAATGCATTAACCCTTTACAACATAAATACGCCTTTCTACGCCTTTGCAAACAGAGTAGACCCAGTTCAGACGGCTTCTATAGGAGCCGTCTGATCAGGATCTACTCTGTTTGCTTATGAAATAATATAGATCTAATTATACAGTTTCTGCTTGAGTCAAATTGGTCTTCGTTAAAATGTCATTATAAAAAATAATCCAATTAATATTCATGATGTCATAATTTTTTACATGAATAGTCATGCAGTAAAGGATTAAAGGACACGTAATGGCATTGAGTGTCAATTGATGCCATTGGCATGACGTTTAATTGAAGGCTGTCTTGTATGTAGTTTGTTCTTTAATTGAATGCTGTGTTCTTTTTGTGGATACAGTAGCAAAAACATAATACAACAGGGTCTCGCTATTAAAGCGACCACATGCTATATTAACATAATAGGCTACAAGCAAGTGGTTGCTTGATACAGGGCAAAGGTGATACAGAATGCTCGTATAGGAGTTTTCTGTATGACGGTTGTCCTGAATTAAGCCAACACTTGTTTTGAGAATCGAGAATTCGATGTCCTTTGAGTGGTTGTGTTAGCGAGACATTACTGTAGAGGTAGGTTACTTATTTACCGTAGACGTAGGCCACTTATTTACTGTATAGAAGTAGGCCACCTATTCATAACCCAATGCTGACAATATTTAACATTATGAGCATATGAAAATGCCAGAATACAACCCGGCTGACAGTTACGTTGATTTTATCATTTTTGTTTTGTCAGACCGGCACGTGATAATACTGTGAGAAACAGCACTCGTTCACCGTCAAAGCTGTGACAATGTTTGCATACAGTTTGGATCCAGATGAGACGCCGAATTGTCATTCGGCGCCATGCAAGTTCCAAAACTGTCTCTCTGATTATGTTTTAAAATGAAATTAGCATGCATCGTTGTCATAATCATCACCACCACCGCCACCACCACCACCACCGCCGCCGCCACCACCACCACCACCACCACCACCACCACTACCACCACCACCAACACCGCCACCACCACCATCATCATCCCTTTATTCATTTAGACACTGCATAGTATGATGTTAATGGTTGTACTGCTGACAGTGAAAGCGAGTACGAGGAACGTTTGATAAGTAATGGCAACAGCCCGTTATATTCCTGATTCTAACCTTTTACTCTGTGAATAATGATGCAAGAAATAACTATATCATGAATATTGATTATCTGACCTTTTATAATGGCATATTAACCCTTTAGCTGCCAAACTCTGTCGATTGCTAACTTTGTCGTCTGCTACACATTTTCATTCTTTTGATTTTCTTCATTTTTGTTTCAAAAACATAGTAACAGTAACAAACAGTTTGGATCCTGATGAGACGCCGAGTTACTCGGCGTCTCATCTGGATCCAAACTGTTTGCATAGGTAATCACAGATCTGGCATTGGCAGCGAAAGGGTTAATACAGGAACGTTTGGCCATGGCAAAAACTGTAGAATCGGATGTGTATTATTTCCTCAGCAAACAGAACAGACTCTTACCAGGCGGTTTCCATCATTCTGTGGAAGCCGTCTGATCTGGGTCTATTCTGTTTACAAAGCGTTAAAAGAGACGTATTTATTGATTCAAAAGTTTAACATACACCATGTGTTTTCGTATATCAATGAAAAAGGTATGAAAGTTTACTCATTCACATGGCATACTTCATGCGACATTTAAACCTTGCTGAAGAATGCTAGTAAACGCTAAAATGACCCTAGTTAGTACATGTATGTGATTTTATTGAAGAATGATGAAGCATATTTCAAATACTCTGATGTTTTCCGATTTGACTGACATATTTCATGCAAGAATGAAATACACATTATAAATGCTAAAATGACACTAGTTAGTTGTGATTTTAAAATTGCAAACTACTCTGATTGTTTTGGGTAAGCATATCACGAATTAATGTTGATTTTAGCCAGAAATAATGCTCGTTCAATTGATATATACGCATTTTGACCCGTTTGCAAACAGAGTCAGTAGCCCCATATCAGACGATTCCAGTATGAGCCGTCTGGTAAGAGTCTGTTCTGTTTACTTCTAAATATAAATCTGTTTCTAAAATTTCTGTCATGGTCAAACTATCCCTTGTTCTTGATGCCTTTCAAAAAGTCAGCTAATTAGTATTCATACATTAATTATTTCTTACATGAATATTTATGAGGCAAGGGGTTATTTAGGGCACATAACATCAGCACTATCAGTATTGGAAAGTTTATAGAAGAAAAAAGTGGAACAGATGGGGTAAATGCCGGGTTTAACCCATTACCTCGTGAACATTCATTAAGAATTACAAATGTAATGACATGATGAATATTTATGAGGTAAAGGGTTAATTTAGGACAACTAGCGCCACCACCGTCTGCATTGTAAGGTTCATAGAAGAAGGAAGTAGAAAAGATTGGGTAAAACCTATGTTGTAATCATTTACTTAATGAATATTCATGTAAGAAATACAAATGCAATGACATCGTGAATATTAATTAAATAAATGTTTATGAATGCATATGAACACATACATGTTTGACTGTAACAAAGACTGTAGAATTATTCCACAAGCAAACGGAGCAGATCATGATCAAACTTTTTCGAAAAGAGCCGTCTGATCTGCGTCTACTCTGTTTGCAAAGGTATGACAATGCGTACCTATTTGGGAAATGATTGTCGACGAATAGTACGTTGGACCCTCAAAAAGATATTCAGCCTCGATACAGTACTGTTGACCAGCAAGAAAAAAAAAAGAATGGCAATGACATCAGCCCATATCTCAACCACAATATAATCATGGTCACCTAAAAAAGAATTATATTAAGGTTTTGACACGTCCTACATATACACTGGAACCTCGATATCTCGAACTCGGATAGTTTGAACCTCTGGATAACTCGAACTAAAAGTTTGATCCCTCCAAATTTACAAAACAGAATTGTACTAAATGTATCACCACGCGTATCTAGAAACACATGTGACAGCTTAATGTATGTCTAAAGTAGTGCTGAAAGCTCCTACATGAAGCTCTGAAGTTGAGAAATTGTCCAAATTAGAAATTGGATGACTCGAACTTCTGTTATCTCGAGTAATTTGTATGGTCCCTTGAAGTTTGAGATATCGAACTGTAGCCAAGATTTCTCTTCATACGACACAGTAAAAGTTTGGGTCCTGTTGAAACTCATCTGGATCCATGCTTATAAAATGTTTTAGTTGAGTCTGAGTTCGTTCTCAAGTTTTTGATTGGTCAGATTTGAGCCTTTGGCTCAAATCTGACCAATCAAAAGCTTGAGAACAAACCCAGACTCAACTAAAAAGCTAAATATAAGCATGGACCCAGGATCTAAGCTGTTTGTAAATGCGAGTCAGGCCACATACATCATGATAGGGGTAAATAGCTTTCACCATTACTTGCGTTCTGAATTAAGCTGCCACTTGCTACATTAACCCCCCCCCCCCCCTCTATACTGGGATTCTAGTAGAGAAGAATTTAGATGCTTTTTAGGCGGATGGCTGCTTAATGCAGGGTGAAAGTCATACAGAAAACTCCTAGAGGAGCTTTCTGCATGACTTTCACCCTGCATTAAGCTGCCACCTGCTTCCAAGATCGATATTTATACTACTTTTAAAGTGAACATCCGGTTCATTTGCGTTTTACTACATATGAAAGACGTTAAGTGACCATTTTATGGAGGCAAAACCTCACTGGCGATAGATATGAAGTGTCATTTACTAATATATATATATTTATATAACTAATGTTTATCGATAGTATACAATAGTAATAAACCCGTACACGTTTTCTTCCAATAAGGACCATTTATAATGGGAGAGTGCATTTTCTACTTGCGTCTCCCGGAATACTTATTATACCCCCACAAACAAAGTTTGTGTGTGTGTGTGTGTGTTGGGGGGGGGGGGGGGGAAGAGGGTATGTAGGAGTCACCTTGTCGGTTGATCGGTCGGTCGGTATGTTGACTTTTGTTTCCGCGCGATTTCTCAGTAACCGCTGACTAGAATTCCATGAAACTTGACATGATGCTTTATCATAAAGAGATGTGCGTCCAATTATTATTTTCCGGCTCAGTGGTTTCCGTACAGAGTTATGCCCCTTTGTTTAATTTTTTGGTGTTGGTTTGTTTCCGCGAGGTTTCTCAGTAACTGCTGACTATAATTCAATGAAAATTGACATGATGCTTTATCAAAAAGAGGACATGTGCATCCAATTATTATTTTCCAGCTCAGTGATTTCCTTACAGAGTTATGCCCCTTTGTTTAAAATATTTGTGTTGGTCTGTTGACTTTTGTTTCCGCGATTTCTCAGTAACCACTGACTAGAATTCAATGAAACTTGGCATGATGCTTTATCATAAAAAGGACATGTGCATCCAATTATTATTTTCCAGCTCAGTGATTTCCTTACAGAGTTATTTCGTGTGGGTCGGTTTGTTGACTTGTTTCCGCGCGGTTGGTCAGTAACTGCTCACTAGAATTCAATGAAACTTGACATGATGCTTTATCATAAAGAGGAGATGTGCATCCAATTATTATTTTCTGGCTTAGTGATTTCCTTACAGAGTTATGTCCCTTCGTTTAACATTTTTCTGTTGGTTTGTTTCTGTGCGGTTTCTCAGTAACTGCTGACTAGAATTCACTGAAACTTGACATGATGCTTTATCATAAAAAGGACATGTGTATCAAATTATAGTTTTCCAGCTCAGTGATTTCATTACATATATAGTTATGCCCTTTTGTTTAAAATGTTTGTGTTGGTCTGTTGACTTTTGTTTCCGCACGGTTTCTCAGTAACTCCTGAATGGAATTCAATGAAACTTGACATGATGCTTTATCATAAAGAGGACATGCGCATCCAATTATTGTTTTCCAGTTCATCTTTTTCCTTACAGAGTTATGCCCCTTCGAATTGTGCAAAGCTTTTCCATGTGACAGTCACGTTTGTTGGGGTATTAATCACCTTCAGTGATAGTTCTAGTTAAAGTTGAACCACGATAGTTAGAACACTAAAACAAGTAGTATTATCGGTCTTTAATGTAGGCGGCATCTTAATGCCGGATGAAAGTCATGCACAAAGTCCCGATATGAGCTTTCTGCACGACTTTCACCCGGCATTAAGCAGCCACCTGCTTATAAGGGCATCGAATCTTGATTACTAAAAATTCTAAGTATCGCAATGTTACTGTACTTGTAAACTCTTGATCTGACCTACTTGAAGAAAGCTCTTTACTATGATTTTTTACGTTCTGTCGTTTATAAATGTTCACCTACATTTGGTTTAACTAATTACGCACGTGACACACTTTACGGTAAGGTACAGTGAAATTTGTTTCTTTTGGCATACAGTAGAGTCTCGCTGAAACGACCACATACTTTATGAACTTAGGAGACTGTAAAAATGGGGTTGCTTAATGCAGGGCAAAAGTGATACAGAAAGCTCCTATATGAGCTTTCCGTATCACTCGTCCTGCATTGAACTACCACCTGGATTTTTTTTAAAAAAACACAACAACAACAGGATTGTACTTCTTTTAAATGGGCGTTTTAGCTAAACTTTACTGTAATATGTACTGTATAGTACGAATACCTGAAACATTCTTCAGCCCATTAGCCAAACAGAATCTTTAGTTTTTGTTCAGTCAGTCCTAGTGTTGACGTACTTTACAAGATACATAATAATAATAATAATAAATTATCATGCTTTTAAAAAAACTTACAACGCTGAATTTCAAATGGACTATTCCAAACATTTAAACATGTCAGGCTATTCAGGTTTTTTAAGTAAAACATGATCAACAGTGCAGACTCTGATGGGAGGGCTTTTTCATCTGGGTCTGTACTGTTTGCAAAGGACGTTAGTGACTCGTTTCCCGAACTGAAATGGTAAGGCAAACGCAGTAATATCCTAACTCCCTATTTGGACTCATAATATTTCCTCAGCATCAGTTTGTAAAATTGAACAATTCAAATTGACACCATTTTGGATAACTTTAAACTAGACTTTCATAATAGCGAATAGTGAAGATCCTGACTACAAACCTTAGATAACCAAGAACTGACAATGGTACGGACAAAAACAAATCGCCTTGACTTCACTCTTCAAATGCGGAAAACGAATGTAAGCCTGTGGACATTTGTAAACTGTGCAGACCCAGATCAGCTGGTTCCCAGAGGAGTCCTCTGATCAAGTTTTGCACGGGTTGTCAGGGAAAATCCTCTAGTAAATTTAAGCCTGTCATACTAAATGGTCTCTATTTATTAAACCCTTTCCTTCATACAAACGCTTTTTCACACCTTAGAAAACAGAGCAGACCCAGATCAGACGGCTCCTGTAGGAGCCGTCTGATTAGGGTATCCTCTGTTTGCTTATACAATTATAATAGAAATGAGATTACAGTTTCTACCTACCAATACCAACACATCCCATAAAGATATGCCATTATAAAACTTTATGTAATAAATAGTAATTCCACATGCACGAGTTAAATGCGCAATTCTATGGCCTAGTTTTGATTTAAGATACTGGGCTGTGATACAAAATAATGCATATGTAAGAATTAAGACAACAAAATGTCCGATTTTGCTAAATTACAGTAAAACCCCTCTAAACCGGAATTCTAGTGGAGAATAATTTAGATCTTTTTAGGCAGGTGCTTGCTTAATGCAGGGTGAAAGTCATGGAGAAAATTTCTGTCTTACTTTTGACCTGCATTAAGCTACTACCTGTATTGCAGACCCATAATTAGACATTTTTTTGATGATCCTACTGATCCTACTGTAGTCACACTTTCTCAGGACAAATAAAAGCTGAAATCAGTTTAACCCTCTACCTCATGGTGACGCATTTAAACTCATTCTCTCCTAGGCTATTTTTAGATCCAACCTTTTATGAATTAATCTACCGAAAAGGAGCATTAACTAAAAAAGGGAAAACTTTTAGAATTTTGTAGTTTGAAACCATTGTGATAAATAGAGCATTTGCTCCTATAGGAGCAAATGCTCTATTATCACAATGGTTCCACATGTGAATTTTATAGAGGCGCAAAAATGCCTCACAAGGGGGTAATGTGTTAACGTTTTCGCAAACAGAGTAAACTCAGATCAGACAACACCATCAGGAGGGGATGTTAGATGTTCAACTAAATATAGAGGTTTGGTTATTACTGTATTTACTTTAACCATTTCCCTGCTTTTGACGCATGTTCACACCTTTTTTGGCAAACAGAGTAGACGCAGGATCAGTCCGCCCCTGTACATATTTGAATGGGTTCGATCAGAAATAAAGTACCGGATAAAAATGAAGCTGGCGAGTAGTATACCTGACTGCATTGCAGTGCTTCTGACAGCAACACTACTCGCCTATACTTAAAACATATCAGACACTCGAAAGTGAACTCAAAAATTAACCATTTCCTTTATAGAAACGCATTTTCACGTATTTGCAAACAGAGTAGACCCAGATCAGACAGCTCCTACAGGAGCTGTCTGATCAGGGTTTGCTCTGTTTGCTAATTGAATTTGATAGATATGTTTCTTTACTTTCTAAAATGGCAACAATGGTTTACGTTACATGTTTCATCATAACTTTTTTGTCCGTGAATAGTCAGTATAGATATTGAAATTTGGAATAAACATAAAACAGGTAAATGGTTAATAACCTCGCCACTAGTCTTTTTGATAAACAGCTGAGAACAATTTAGTATGGTGACGGTAAACACGAGGAAACGTGTCCTCTTATGTCTATATCCAATGTACTTTTAACACTGAGGAAGTTTTTACTGTCAAAGAATACCACATCACGTGTCAACATAGCTCACATTTGTGTCATACCTCTGTTCATTACTAGAAAGGTTACAAAATCCATGTAATCTAAGTGCAGTCCGTCTTAATTACAATAAAACCTCTTTTCAGCGAGCACCCAGAACAAGGTTTAGTTGAACCATAAAGACAGGTTGTTGTTTAACCATTTCCCTATTCTATGTTTAATCCAAATTTCAATACACACTGAATATTCATTAGCAGAATAGTTACAAAGAAATATGGAAGGTGGAACATATCTATCAAATTATATTAGCAAACAGAGCAGACCCTGATCAGACGACTCCTATAGGAGCCGTCTGATCTGGGTCTACTCTGTTTGCAAAAGCGTGAAAACACGTTTATATGAGGGAAAGGGTTAATACTGAGCAAACAAGTACTGCGGAAAGTCCCCATGATCTCCGTCTGTATTGCTCTCATTCTGTATAATCCCCGCCACTATCCGCGAACTGCCACGCATTTGCAAACAGTCTGGATCCATACGAAACACCGAGAAAAGTAGACGTCATCAGGATCCAAGCTGTTTGACACTCGCTCAAAAGTTTATCAAAAGCTTGATAGAATGGGAAGTAGTTAAAACAGCACCAGCGCCAATTTTGAGCAGGTGTTATTTTTTTCACAGCCAAGTAAGGGTACGCATGTACTCCATGAATATTCATGTAAAAATTGTGACATCATGAATATTTATTATTTTATTTTTCTATAATGGCATATTAATACAGGAAATTTTGGCTATTGCAGAAACTGTAGAATCAAATATGTATTAGTTAATAAGCAAACAGAGCAGATTTTGATCAGAGGGCTCCTATAGGATCTGGGCCTACTCTGCTTGCAAGACCATAGAAAGGTGTTAGCGACATGCTTGTTCATTCCTTAAGTGGTCGCTTAAGAGAGGTTTTACTGCCCTCCAATACTGGCATTACGCATCTGCACGCATTAAGAGAATATAAGACAGCCTAAAAGGTATAAGCATTATTTGTCAAGGTGGTAACGACACCTGTAGGATGAGATACAATACATCGTATGTGTTTCTCCCAAGATACAAAAAATATTATGATTGACAGACATTCTTACCTGTGAAGAAAAAAGACCCATAACTGTCGAATGAAACTAGGTCAGTGATTTAAAATACGTATGGAGGTCTAACAAAGTTTATTAGGGCAGCAGAATGCATTCTTCCAAAATCAACTACTACTACTACCTCTACTTTTACTACTCTATTACTACTACTACTACTACTACTACTACTACTACTACTACTACTACTACTACTACTACTACTACTACTACTACTACTACTATACTACTACTACTACTACTATACTACTACTACTACTACTACTACTACTACTACTACTACTACTACTACTACTACTACTACTACTACTACTACTACTATACTACTACTACTACTACTACTACTACTTCTACTACTACTACTACTACTACTACTACTACTACTACTACTACTACTACTACTACTACTACTATACTACTACTACTACTACTACTTCTACTACTACTACTACTACCTCTATTATTACTACTCTACTACTACTACCTCTACTATTACTACTCTACTGCTACTACTACTGTTACTACTACTACCACCACCACTACTACTACTACATCTACTACTACTCTACTACTACTACTACTACTACTACTACTACTACTACTACTACTGCCTATGCAAATAGTTTGGATCCAGGTGAGATGGGGAATATTTCGGCATCTCAACAGGATCCAAATTGTCTGGCACCGCATGTTTGAAGAGAAAAGGGTATACATTTGTAAAATGAAAATTTAACTTTCAGATACTTGGAAAACAGCAATTTATTTGTTCCAGCAAACGACAGTTTCTTATCGTGCAATAGCATATAGTTCATGTACAGTAAAAAGCTCTCTAAAGTATCTACAAAAAAGACGAACAATTGTTAATCTTAAAGGCATGTGATTGCTTAATACAGGACAATGGGTTTCACCGTTACTTTCATCCCGTATTAAGCAACTAACTTCTTCCCAAATCACACCTATTTATTGTGTCACCTGTCGAGAGGCAGTGTGTCACTTAGGGATCACTTTTCCGTCGCCTGTCTGTCCGTCTGTCCGCCTGTCTGTCTGCTCACACGAATTGATGGTTAAGTGACACTGAGAACAAAATATTTTTTTTCTTTTTATGTGACTAAATTTCCATTTTATGTGACTATTTTTAACAAAAGAATAGTCACATAACACTCAATCCGTTCGTCTGTCTGTCCGTCACACTTTCTTTTTTGGCTGCCATTTCTAAACTAATCATTATAGAGCTTTCAAATTTCACACATGGACCAAGCTTGATGAGAGGAAGTGTCATGCACAAGGGCTACAACTCTAGCATCAATATTTCTTTTAGTTATTCCCCTTTTTCATATTCACAATTAGTTTTTGTGTCAGCTGCGAGCAGGTGACATATGTGTTCCTCCGAACACTCTTGTTTATTAACCCGTTTCTTCACATACACGCTTTTCACCACGCATTTGCAAACAGAACAGAACAGACCATTTAGGAGCCGTCTGACCAGAAGAGTCTGCTGTTTGCTTTTGTCTATAATATCGGTATGGATCTACAGTTTTTGTCAAAGCAAAAATATCCCTTTGAAAGGTTTAGATTATAAAAATCAATTCATGATGTCAATTGTTTTTCTTGCATGAAGAGGTTAACCCTTTCCTTCATATAAACGCATTTTCACGCATTTGCAAACAGTGTATACCCGTATCAGACAGCTCCTATAGGAGCCATCTGATCAGGTGTTACTCTGTTTGCTAATGGACATGTTAATGTTCTGTTTCTTTACTTTCTAAAATGGCTACAGTGTTCCACCTTCCATATTTCATTATAACTATTTTGTCCATGAATATTCAGTAGGTATTGAAATTTGAAAGGGACATAGAACAGAGAAATGGTTAAGTGTTCGCATTGGGAAGGTTATACTGTATATCATCAGTGACGCTGGTGCTCCGACAGTGCACACAGACATACTTCAACTTCTTATTACTGCATATAGCAGTGGTATACACGTGAATGATTGATGAAGAAATTGTAATGCTGTCAAAACATTTAACAAATTGTCTCTTTTAAAATCCTTGAAATCACGTGACCATGGGTGTCGTCTAGAGTGTACGCTGATTGTGGGGACTTTTTTGTCAACAAAAAACACAGAGCAAAACAAATAAGAATTCTGTTACATCTATATTTTGTGCACTTTCAAAGGCATTCTTCTTGTCAAAATTGGCAGTTACATGATAATGTAAAAACAACGGTATTCCTTGACCCTTCCTCCGCTAAGAGCGACCTGACTAGCATTTGCAAACAGCTTGGATCCAGGTGAGACGCCGAGTAACTCGGCGTCTCACCAGGATCCAAGCTATTTGACGTTCAGTTAATAGTTACTTAAACGCTTGATCGAATTTGAAAGTAGACAAAACTGCACTAGATTCAATTTTGAACAGACCTTAGTTTTTACACCAGGGGTAAGGGTTATCCGAAAAACGCCTCTCCCACGCGCGTCTATCGAGATGGGCTTCAGAGTGAAAGCTAATAAATCTTGTGGGAAAAAACTAGTGCAGGTTAAATCACAACGTAATACAACTCCCACCCGTTCCAAGAAAAAAACCCACAAAAACAACAACAACAAAACAGCCCAAACCCAAACCCAAGATCCCCCTTTCGCCGCCAAATATTTTTTCGTCTTCTAGGATGACTATTATTATCATTAGTGGTCGGCAGCCAAACTTAGGCAAATAGTGCAGCTGCAAATAAAATACAGTAAACCCCTCTAAACCGGAATTGTAGAATATGATAATTTAGATGCTTCTAGGCAGGTGGCTGCTTAATGCAGGGTGAAAGTCATGCAGAGCTTGTGAAGTTGCGTCTTATCATACCATTGCGTAAGATATCGCGTCACATCTTGTCTTTGGTTTTCGATGAGTTTGATTGAGTTTTGGTTTTTCGGAGCTGTATATATATTTTGTCGGTGTGGAACATCCAAGGGACACTTTTGTGAAGGTCATGTATATATGTGTGAGCGCGCACTACATTTGTGCTTCTGGTGTTGTGGAATCGGTGTGGCATTAAGAATAATTTCTTGCCAGACCTCTGGTCTAGTTTTCTATCATCAGCTTGGGAATCAATCACAGTTGACGGTATCGAACTAAGTTTGTGATGTATGCCAAACACTGGGATATTCCATTCTGAAAATTCAGCGTTTCAAAGTTAACTTGTCCACTAGATTCAAGTGATTTTTTTCATATACATAATGTATAGTCAATATGATGGATGTTTTCAAAATAGCATTTTTGGATGTTTTCAGTTTCGCAGGGTCTAGTATGATTTCCACATATGTATACGTCACTAACCCAGTTCAATACCACTACCTTTGGTTTCAACGTGGAGGTTGATTGATTTATTCAATTCCTTTCCAAATTCCTAATCAGAGAGTCTAAACACTTTGATCTTCATTGGTCTCAGAGTTCGGTGTTTCATCTAGACCAAAACTGCCTGGGATAGTTCAAACAAATGCCAGTCTAGGACAGCAAAATAGCAAATGTTTACGGTCTCTGTTCGGAAGCTCTCTTGTCCTGCATTAAGTCTTAACCCATTCATTCATATTAAGCCTTTTTACGCCTCTGTAAAAGTCGCCTTTTGAAACCATTGTGATAAATAGAGCATTTGTTCCGTGGAAACAAATGTTCTTTTTATCACAGTGTTTTCGAAACTACACATTTCTAGATTATTTTTTTTCTTCTATTAAATGCTCATTTTCAGTAGATGTATTCAAAGAGGTTGTATCTAAATTTTCTAAAATATCATTCAAGGTTAACCCTTTACTCCATGAATATTGATGTAAGGAATACGAACATTACGAATATTGATTAGATTAATATGTATAGTTTTTGTCGTGGCAGACACTGTAGACAAATTCTAAATTATTCTTTATGCAAATATAGCAGACCCAGATCAGACGGCTCCTACAGCTCCAAATACGTTAAAATGCGTATTTATGGAGTAAAAGGTTAAAGACTCAAACAAGACTTTTCAGTTGTCGGTGTAGTTGTAATTTGTCACACACTGACAAAAGATGGTGGTTCTTACTAAATGCGTCTGATTCGTCGTCTGGACTGGATCTAAACCGCAAACGCTCGGAAATACGTGTTCATTTTACCTGACGCAGCTCAGATATGCCTACCTCGATATTTGACAACATTGTCGAAATGCTTATATTTATACGACGGATTTTCTAGAGTCCTGACAGAAACCTCGCTGCAAAAGACAGACGAGTGTCCAGTCAAACAGAGAAGCGACACCAAAATTCAAGAAGTTCGATGATAAACCACTTAAAAACCTTTTAGTTCTGAGGCTTTAAGGCATGCAGTAGCTTCATGCAGGGTGAACGTTATTTCTGCACTACTTTCGTTCTGTGTTAACCCTTTATCTGATAGAGACGTCGATTGACGCATTTACGAACAGAGTGGACCCAGATCAGACGGCTCCTCTAGGAGCCGTCTGATCTGGGTCTACTCTGTCTGTCTATCGAACTTATATAGAACTGATTCTAAAGTGTCTGTTATGGCCAATAGTTCCCTTGTTTATGTTCCATTATAAAACATGCAGTCAATGGGTATTAATGAAGTGATAGATTATTGCATAATTATTCTTAACCCATTACCTCAAAGGCTATTTATAGACCCAGCCTCTTTGAATAAATCTACTAAAAAGGAGCATTTAATAGAAAAATGAAAACTTAAGAATTGTATAGTATTGAAACCATTGTGGCAAATAGAGCATTTGCTCCTATGGAACAAATGCTCTATTTATCACAATGATTTCAAACGTGATTTTACAGAGGCGTCAATAGGTGTCAATATGAGGGAATGGGTTAAGGTAAAGCGTTAAGTACCTATGGTTATCAATCAACTGGTCTCTATGGTCTCTAGAGAGTTTGTATTGTTCTTTAATTTTATGCTTGCAAATACGGGATCGTGCTGTGAATAAACCGCTGACAAAAACGCATGACAGTCGGCGACATATTACAGATGTAGAAATTGTTAATTTGGACAATTCTGTCCAACCGCAAGTAAACTTATATCAGCTAACTGCAAAAGACCGTTTGTCATCGTGACAGCTCATGCTAAGATACAAAAAAATCTAAAGATTTATTTTTGGAAATTGACGTAGGTTTGCCACATAAAGTAGATTTATGAGGCTATGCGCATGCGCCGTGGTTTTGCGCAAAAGATGTCTTATAGTACATTTTGACCCTTATAAAGATACAAAAACAAGATGTCTGCTTAACTTTTGATCTGCTGCAGGATTAAGTTACCTTCTGATTATTTGAAGCTATTGGGGAAACATTTGGCCGAGCGTCAGAGAGCTTTGATCCTGTCGAGTCGCCGAGTTACTCGATGTCTCATATGGATCCAAGCAAATGGCAGTAACAATGATGTCGCACTTAGAATGATACAAGTGACCTTAGATTAATGAATGTGTGCGTAGGGACGCACCCTCGAGTAAATTATGTCATATTATCTTCATTTATTCGAGCAGTCTGTACCAGATACGAATAAATCGAACCACGACTGTGGGTTTTGGGATCGGTAGAGCATTAATTGAACCCGTTTTCAGATAAGTCAGTAGT
Source organism: Azorinus chamasolen (assembly GCA_963576725.1). Classification (NCBI taxonomy): domain Eukaryota; kingdom Metazoa; phylum Mollusca; class Bivalvia; order Cardiida; family Solecurtidae; genus Azorinus; species Azorinus chamasolen. The sequence continues at coordinate 68,322,949 of OY755243.1, forward strand.
TTTATGAACTGTGGTATAAATTATACAGTATATCTTAACCCTTTCCCTGTTCAGTTTTCATGTAAGAAATAATGACAACATGCATATTTATTAGCTCAGTTCTGATCATGTAAACTTTTAAAGGGAATTGTTTGCTTTGACAAAACCTGTAGAATCAGATCTATATCATTTCAAAAGCAAACAGAGCAGACCATGATCAGACGGCTCCTATAGGAGCCGTCTGACCTTGGTCTACTCAGTTTGCAAATGCGTGAAAAGACATTTACATGAGGGAAAGGTTTAATAAAGCCCAACAATTGTACGTATTTGAGTGCTCGTAGTAGTTTTTAATGCACGTGTTTTTTTCACAGCAGGGTAAGGGTTAAATGAACCACGAATGTGGTATTTGGGAAGGGTAGATCATTATTCACGCTGATTTATTCGAGCATTCTGTTTAATATATGAATAAACCGAACCACGAATGTGGTATTTGGGAAAGGCAGAACATTAATCTAGTCCATTTATAAATAATTCGATAGTTTATGAAATGCGTTACAAACTGTATGATCAATCTTAATAATAACGACGAACTTGATTATACAGCATAACCTGTTTTAAGCGACCATCAAAATGAGGGTCTAATTAATTATTATGGGTCTGTAAGGCAGGTGGTAGCTTAATGCATGTCGAAATTAATGCAGAAAGCTGCTATAGGAGCTTTATGCATTAAGCAACCATCTGCTTTTTAACACTCATAATGCTAAAAAATGAATGGCCGTTAAGGACATGTTCTACTTTAATTTGTAATGAACTAATGAAAAAATAGTGTAGTGTAATTAAACCTGAGGCGCAGTGAGCCAAAGTTTTGTCAGTAGAAAATGACGCCTTATTCAGATTTCGAAAGCAGATTTTCTACATTTTTGTTCAAAATTGTAAGTATACTGATGAGACTGAATGTTGCCCCTTATCATGCATGATAAGCCGGACCTAACTGGCATTTGCAAACTTGCTGGATTCAGATAAGACATCACGTAACTCGTCGTCTCATCTGGATCCAAGGCTATCTGACACCCGGTCATCAATTTCTCAAGAATTTTGAATGAATTGTAAGTAATTAAATATTTACTCCAGATCAGAGTTTGGGCGGATTTATTTTACAAAATGACAAAGGTGAAGACTTACATGTATAAATTGTCTTCTGGTCTGGGTCTGCATTATTTACTATGCCAAAGGTGCATGTTCATGTGAAACATCTGGTGCAGTATTTGTAGTACAGTAAACCTTTATATTTAAAGCGATAATACTTCTGATTAAAACATAGATGTCTTTAAAAGCAGGTAGTGGCTTCATGCAGGACGAATGTTATGCAGAAAGCTCCAAATTTGAGCAGACATTTTTTTTTTACAGGGAGATAAGTGTAAAGCGACCGTTTGGATAAATTTTTTAGGCTGGTGGTAGCGTAATACAGGTCAAACGTAAGACAAACAACTCCTATAGGAGCGTTCTGCATTACTTTCGCCACGTATTAATGAACCATCTGCTTTTTAAGACTCCTATTTTCAATTCAATAAATGGTCGCTTAACCCTTTAATAAGTGAAGGGAACGAGTCAGTAATGTTCTTTGCAAACACTGTACACACAGTGAAGCCCCTGTCATTTGGATATGCACTGTTTGTCATTTACACTTTTCTTTAAATATCCCTGATTGTTCACGGTAATCTGGACTTGTTTGAATTTTAGAATAGTCAGGGGCGTAGCTAGCGATGCGTCCTTATACACGTGCGTAACATCAATCTGAAAAAATGAAAACATTATTATTGCCAAAATGGAACAAAAATCGTAGGCTAAGTGTTATGTTAGCTTTAACCAATTCCCCCATATTGACGCATTTTGACGCCTCTGTAAAAATCACCTTTTTAAACCATTATGATGGTTTCAAAAGTACACAATTCTAAATTTTCCCACGGACCCCTATAGCCACGGTGCGTACATTACATTTGGATTCAGCTACACTCATGACATCAGCGTTGAAAGGGTTAAGACACGGTCCCAAGGTTCTAAACTTTTTTCTCGAGTCTGAGATCATTCTCAAGCATCTGACCAATTAGATACTTGAGAATGATCTCAGACTCAGAAGTTTTATAATACTGAACCCTGGTCTACTGTAACATACATTTACATCATCTTGCAAGTTAAAATACAATTTCGCAATGTTGGCTTGAATTGGGGGCTCTCCGCTTTGAAATTCAACCACCAAAGTATTCCTGGATATAACCCTTATACTGCTGTGAACAAAACAAATATCTGCTCAAATTCGGATCAGGACAATTTTGACTACTTCCGATTCGATCAAGCTTTTGAGAAACTATTGACCAATTGTCAAACAGCTTGGATCCTGATGAGACGCCGAGTTACTCGGCATCTCATCTGGATCCAATGTGTTTGCTAATGCGAGCCAGATCGCGCTTAGCTGAATAAGGATTATTTTTTGCAACACTCAATTGCGTGCTTAAGGTTAAAATATCAGGCTATAGATAGACTGATATTTTCCCCACATCCGGGCATTTTTCTGTGATGGGCAACATCTCAATTAATTAACCATTTCCTTCTTATAAACGTGTTTTCACGCATTTGCGAACAGGGTATACCTAGATTAGCCGTCTGATCAGGGTCTGCTCTGATTGGTAATGAAATTTAAAAGATCTGTTTCTAAACTTTCTAAAATGGCTACAATGTTCTACCTTCCATATGTTTCTATTTTTCAATGAATATTCCGTAGGTATAGAAATTTGGAATAAACGTAGAGCAGGAAATCGGTTAACTAATTAAACAACTGTTATTTGCAAATAGTCGCACCCCCCCCCCCCCCTTTTTCAATATTAAAGTAGATGTTTGCCATGACCTTGATAACAAACAACGTGACCATTCATGAGACCCCGAGTTGAGACAACCGCAAATTCACCGGGAACGTTCTGAAAGTGAAACGAAAACTTTATCAAAACAGTCTTAGGACTTTAAATAAAGGTCGACTATCGTCCGCAAAATCTTCGTTCGCAGAATTGTTGGTTTTTGTTTTGTTTTTTTGTTGTTGTTTTTTGGACAAATAAGTTATTAAGGTGATCATCAGTGTTTGCAAATTTTAATATCTATCTACGACAGGTACATTTAGTCTGATTGATAACTTTACCCAATATACTGCATGGTAGAAACTCTTTAATTATAGCCATCACTTAACCCTTTCCCTCATATAAACGTGTTTCACGCATCTGCAAACAGAGTAGACCCAGATCAGACGGCTCCTATAGGAGCCGTCTGATCAGTGTCTGTTCTGTTTGCTAATGGAATTTGAAAAGATATGTATCTCTACTTTCTATAATGGCTACAATGTTCCACCTTACATATTTCATTATAACTATTTTGTCCATGAATATTCAGTAGGTATTGAAAATTGTAAATTTGTATTGAATTTGAAAGGGTTAACCCTTTCCCTGTTCATGAAAGAAATACTATTGTCATCAACACTAATTACTAGTTATTAGCCTAGCTATTTTAACCCTTTCCCTGTTCTGTGTTTATTCCAAATTTCGATACCTACTGAATATTCATGGACAAAATAGTTATAATGAAATATGGAAAGTTGGGCATTGTAGCCATTTTAGTAACTTAAGACTCAGATCTATATAAGTCCATTAGCAAACAGAGCAGACCCTGATCAGACGGCTCCTCTAGGAGCCGTCTGATCTGGGTCTACTCTGTTTGCAAATGCGTCAAAACACGTTTATATGAGGGAAAGGGTTAAAGCATTATTAACAAAGGAATATTTGATTGTGGCAGAAAGTGTAGAACCAGATCTATATAAATCCATAAGCAAACAGAGCAGACCCTGATCAGACAGCTACTACAGGAGCTGTCTGATCTGGGTCTACTCTGTTTTCAAAGGCGTGAAAATGCGGTTAAATATAAAGGAAGGGATGGACCCTTTACTCCATAGACATTCATGTAAAATGATGACGTCATGGATTAGATTAATTGTTATAACAGTGCATAGACACAAACATAGTTGGTTATGGCAGAAACTGTAGATTCATATCTGTATTATATCATAAGCAAACGGAACAGACCCTAGTCAGACGGTTCCTGTAGGAGCCATCTGATCTGGGTCTACTATGTTTGCAAAATGTGTAGAAAGGCGTATTTTATGGAGTAACGGGTTAATGAATACGTATGGGGTCTTTAAGGGCAGGTGGTTGCTTGCCGAAACTGTAGATTAGATCTGTATTATTCCACAAACAAACAGAGAAGATCTTGATCAGGTGGCTCCACCTGTCTTACAGACCCATCATTAAACACTTTAATAATGGACGATGTAGAAAGAATTTACTGACTACAGACAAAATCACGATTAACCCTTAACTCCATAAATATGACTTTTTACGCCTTTGCAAACAGAGTAGACCCAGATCAGACGGCTCATATAGGAACCGTCTGATCAGGGTCTGTTCTGTTTGTTTATGGAATGATATACATCAGATTCTACAGTAACGGTCATGGATAAAAATCCTGTTTTCATAATGCCATTTAACACAATTTATCTAATTAATATTCACGACGTCGTTATTTCTTACATCAATATTCATGCAGTAAAGAGTTAACTTAAATACAGCTAGTTAATGAAGTTGTGTCATAATGTAATTGTACAATAGAACTTGTCATTTATTTATTGAACATAGGAGTCTTAAAAACAGGTGGTTGCTTAATGCAGTGCAAAAGTTCCTACAGGAACAGCTTTTGAAATCAGATCCGTGCTATTTCATAAGACAGAGCAGACCCTGATCAGACGGCTCTTCAAAGAGCCGTTTTATCTTGGTCTACTCTATTTGCAAAGCCGTTAAACGGCATATCTATGATGTTAACCAGTCTGTCAGTATTCTTCTCAAACCAGCTAAACAGGATATTGCTTTTGCGACTTATGTTTTTCAGTTTCCAATGGATAAAGTAATTGACAGATATCGTCAATCCAAATCTTGGTGACGCAGTAACGTCAAAATTCCGTAGTCTATTGGCGTGACTTTGTCATTCATTGTCCCACGACGCACGCATATTTAAGCAGTGATATTTACCCGCGAGATGTTTACAAGTTTTGTGTCAAGGCTTGTGATGTAACCAGCAGCGACTTAAACGCTGAATTATTGCCGTGCATGTTTTTTATAAGTATTTATAAATATAGTGTGTTGTTGTTCTACTATACGCGAAAACAAACTAAGATTGCTGAGCGGGTGTGGATACATATCAAATAAAGAAATCTAAGAGTCTGGTCTGGGTTCAAGCAGATCGGTCGTCAGCCAAGTCCTGTTTAGCAGTTTAAAAGTGAACTATATAATATTGACCACAATAATGCCCCCCCCCCCCCCCCCCCTTCAACGTGTCATTAGATCATGGTCACGTTGATTATTGTTACATCGCTGTAGAAATTATTTTCTGCTCAAGCTCTGACCTCGTGCATTTTTACCAAATTCTGAATCCCTGAAGCCTTATAGATACTACATTATATTAACTGAGTGTCAAACAGCTTGGATCCTAATGAGACGCCGAGTTACTCGGCGTCTCATCTGGCCCCCAAGCTGTTTGCAAATACGAGTCAGTTGGCGGTTAGCAGGTGCATGGTTAAGGTATTTTGCAATTAATTAGGTACTCCATTAGTTGAAAAGTAAGTACACATATACATGTATTTAAACCTTTACGTGCGGGGACCGAGTATATAAAACATTTCCAACAGTGTAGACCCAGATCAAAGGGCCCCTGAGGGAGCCCTTTGATCAGGGTCTGCACTGTTTGTCATAAAAATCATTTTATTCAGTAATAAAAAGTTTGATACAGCTGTTTAAGCAATTTCCAGGAAAGGGATGAGCTAGTTATGCCTAGTCAGGTGGTTAATGTCAAGGTAAGTAAGTGCAATGGTAAAAGAGAGACTTTTCAAATCAACATTCACCTTGATTTTACACTTATTACCCCGCTGTGAAAAAAATATAATTTCTACTCAGATTTGAAATTTGGTACAATTTTGACTACTTCCGATTTCTTCAAGTTGTTTGTAAACTAGTGACCGAGTGTCAAACAGCCTGTATCTTGATAAGAAGACGAGTTACCCAGTGTTTTATCTGGATCCAACTCAATGCAAATGCGAGTCTTGTCGCAAATAGCGAGGATACGGACTATGCTCTCTATATGGGATTTCTTTTACTGACAGACTGGGACCAAATGAGACGCCGAATAACTTTGTTGGCACTAAAATTGTGATTTTGTAAACAAAAACAAACAAAAACAATATGCAAGGAATGGCATGCATTTGCGAATTGAAGCTGTTTTTGCAGACATATATTGGATGATAAAAAGACACAGAGCTGCTTTACGACCGAGATTGGCTTTTACCGTACAGACATATCAATCAATATAAACAAAATAGTGTTTAGGTCCGTGATATGTCCGTTATTTGGGGCTTATTGTTTTGTCTTAAGTGATTTTGAATACAAAAAAGTATGCAAGGAATGGAATGCATGCATTTGCGAAATGAAGCTATTTTTGTAGACAGATATTGGAGATAAAAAGACACAGATCTGCTTTACACCCGGACCGAGCTAGCGGCGTCTACGACCGAGATTGCCTTTTAACGTAGACATATCAATAAATTTTAGGCCTGTCCAAAATGTGTCCAGTATTGGGGCTTATTGTTTATCTGGCCTTCACTTGGCGAACACATTAAATTGACCAGTTGGGCAAAACTATTGTTTATTTTCAGTTGCAGTTATGCCTGGCTATCTCTTCTTGTTTCCTGGCCTTAAGCCACACATTCAAGACATAGATATACGTTATCTTGATCGACTACAGCCCCCATATGTCCTTAAACAACACCCAAACACCATAACTTTTCATAGAACTCATTTTCATAAACCCCAACAATAATTGTACTATAAGCATTATAAAGATAATCAATTCTACTTTCATTTTCTACAGAAAACGCACACCCCTCTCGGTTTTCATCTCATTAATCCAACAATTTTTCACCCGATTTTAACAAAATAGGTACTGACTGTTAGAGAAATGAATGCTTGTTACGGGAATACTACTGCCAGTTCGATACTTTACAAATCACAATAAATATCCAACTTCAAACAGCCATCAAGTGAAAATCGGAAGGCTTATGATTGCACTGTTTCGGCATATCTTCCACGGGTAAAACACAGCTAAACCCCGATGAAAACACCCTTTTATAGCAACAGTCTTCTAAAGTCTATAAAATAACGTCACAATCCACGCCCAATGTCCCAAAAAATAGTTTAAAAGAAACATAACGAACCCTTTTCTCAGCGATATTTGAATTCGACAAGCAGCGACCATCTTGGGTCTACAAGCATGTACCGAGAATTTTATAACATGGCACCTTATTGGTCTACGACGGAGGTGTGTCTGGGCCCATCTTACTGCTTACTCCTATGTTCAATAAATAAATGGTCGATTAAGAAAGGTTCTACTGTACTTGAGAATTAACTCAAATGTTTATAACCTCGAACCCAGCTGATTGGTCTGATTTTGAGTTTTGAACGTATGGGTGCGGTAACCCCCACAATAGCACAATGCACCAGTTGGTGTTCGTATCATTCTAAAATTGTTCAGGATCTACCTTTAACCCTTCCCTGATATTGACGACTTTTGACGACCCTGTTTAAGTCACTTTGTGAAACCATTGTGATAAATAGAGCATTTGCTCCTATAGGAGCAAATGCTCTATTTATCACAATGGTTTTAAACTACACATTTCTAAAAAAAGTCCTTTTTTCTTATTACTGCTCCTTTTCGGTAGATTAATTCCAAGATGTTGTATCTAAAAATAGCCTTTGAGGTAATGGGTTAACCCTTCCCTGATCTACATGTATGTTTATTACAAATTTCAATACCTACTGAATATTAATGGACAAAATAGTTATAATTAAATGTGGATGGTGGAACATTGTAGCCATTCTAGAAATTAAAGAAACAGATCTATCACATTCCATTAGCAAACAGAGCAGACCCTGATCAGACGTCACCTATAGGAGCCGTCTGATCTGGGTCTACTGTGTTTGCAAATGCTTGAAAAAGAGTTTATACGAAGGAACGGGTCAATCAACTGTTCGTTTACAAAACTAAAGTGCAGTCACCACAAGTTACTTTGCTTTTTGTAACGGATAAGTTGTAGTCGAACACTACCGTGATAGTGAGGATTTGTCAGATAATCTACATCAGTGGACGCGTTCAATCTATGAAATATACTCTGACATGACTTGGAGGCGTTGCTTAATTACTGCAGCAGGACCTCGTGTCTAAAGGACATGAATGCCTCTTGGTCACGTATTCCACGTGACCATACACATGACTAAATATATGAATGTCTGCCTTTTGGTCACGATTAAAATATGAACACACGATTATCTGAAATTCCAATGTCTCTTAGTCATGTGTCAAACTCGGAAACTTATACAAATTGCCGCATGCACCACTATGGGAATTTAACATTGCAAACAGAAGTAAGGTATGAATAACATTTACACCATAGAGACGCATTTTAACGCCTTTGCAAACAGAGTAGACCCATATCAGGCGGCTCCTGTAGGAGCCGTCTGACGAGGGTCTTCTGTGGTTGCTTATAAAACAATATACATCTGTTTCTACAGTGTTTTTGATATGGCAACACATGATCCCTTGTTGATGATGCCATTGTAGAAATTAAGTTAATCAAAATTCATTTCAACATTTCTTACATGAATATCGTTAGAGTAAAGGAACGGATTATACCCCACTTCTATTTGTAATGTTCAATTGTCATCGCCATGTACGCGACAGTTTTGCATATAATTGATAAAAAAACTAAGGCTGACTGTTCTGTTTGTTTTCTTGTTTTTTATTTGCGATTTGTTGATTTTTGTTTGTTTGTTTTTAGTAGAGAGTGAATTTGCACTGCTTTTTTTCCTAATTCAAACAGCTATGAATATGGTCAGCATTTCCTGCGATTTCCTGAAAGAAAAAACCTTTTCAGTGTTTTCATGCCCTTGCAAACAGGGTAGACTGACATCAGGCAGCTCCTGTAGGAGCCGTCGGATCAGGCTCTGCTCTATTTGCTTTAAAAAAAATGGTCAATGTTTTGTATGCGGAAGGTTTATAAATGGTAACACTTTTTACCACTTCCGTACCTCCGTATCGCCAAAAGAACAGCTTAAACAAATTGATGGATACGGAATCCTGTTGGGGCCAAGAAAAAATGGAAAAAAACTTTTATTCGTACAACAGGATTCCGTATAGATCTGTACGCTACCGCTAAAGTACAATCTAGCCCAAAACTATAACTTAATTTCAGCTATAAACTACATACACTGCATTTCATACTGACATTGCCTAGGTGCGAGTGATTCTGGACCATGCACTTCCGCACGTCAGAATGTTACTGCAGTTACACACAAACAACTTCTTAACACTTAAACTCGTTCCCTCCTAGACTATTTTTAGACCCAACCTCTTTGCATTAATCTACCGAAAAGGAGCATTAACTATAGAAAGGGAGAAGTTCAGAGATGTGTAGTTTTGAAACCATTGTGATAAATAGAGCATTTACCTCTATGGAGCAAACGCTCTATTTATCACAATGGTTTCAATAAATGAGTTTTACAGAGGCGCAAAAGGCGTCAGTAGAGTAATGTAAGTCGGTTGAGCGGTCCTTCGAACTGAAAGTAGACTATAACTAGGTACTTTACTTTACAACCATTATGAAAATTATCTAATTCTCTTTTATCACATAATCTGCCTTGTGGGAGTGCCGTAACAGAGTGCCGTAAATCGCGGAAATGCACTAGTGCATTTTTTATGCAAATTAGCAATCATCAGACAATCGTAGCACTCATTTCGGCGTTAGCCAATCGTAGCGTCCCATGCGCCTCGTCCGTTGTATTACTACACTGTTTGTATGACAATGGCCGAAACAGCCGTCAACTATAGTCTGTTTCATTTTCGATGGCAATTTTAAGGCTTATGTGATAAGAAACTCGTTTACTATAATGAATATGACACTCGCTAAAGCTCGTGTCATATTATTATAGTAAACTCGTTTCATAAAAACAATTTGTAATGAACACCCATGTAAGATCCTCTATATAAAAAACAAGTGAATACATTGATATGGCAAATAGTATACTTTCTTAGATATTCTAGAAGCAAAAACATTGTAGTCTCACTGTCTGATCTTGGTCTATCCTGTTTGTAAGACGTGAAATGCGTCTCTATCGGGTAACGAGTTATCATTGGGTGGTATAAATCATTGACTGGTATATATTCATTGACAGGTATAAACTATTGACAGGTATAAATCATTGGCTTGAACAAACCATTGACTGGTATAAACCACTGACTGTATACACCAATGGTTAATGTAAATCATTGGCTGGTATAAACAATTAGCTGGTATAAACAATAAGCTGGTATAAGCCATTTTTGGCTGGTATAAATCAATGTCTGGTATAAACCATTGGCTGGTAGGCATATACACCATTGGCTGGTATAAGTCATTGATTGCTTCAGCAAACAGTACACATCATGAAAATATGGCTCTTTCATGCCCCTCATCTAGGTCTACATTGATTGCGCAGTGTCCTTATTAACACTTTACCTCATGAATATTCATGTAACAAATACATATTTATTAGCTGAATTTGTTTTAAAATGGCATATGGACACATGCAATGTTCTCTATGCCAGATAGTGTAATTTATATAAGTTTGTTAGCAAACACAGCAGAACCTAGTAACTCGGCGTCTCATCAGGACCCGAGCTGTTTGCCACAATGTCAGTGGTTTCTTGAAAGCTTAAACGACTCGACTACATGTTCAGTAGAACCTGTCCTAAGCGGACATTCATTTATTGAACATAACTTAAGAGTCTTTAAAAAGCGAGTGGTTGCTTAATAGAGGACAAAAGCAATGCAAAAATTTCCAATAGGAGCTTTCTGTACTACTCTATCACCTGCCTTACAGACCCGTAACTAGACTCCGTTTTGATGGCCGCTTAACCCTTACCCTCATATAAACAGCTTTTCACGCATTTGCAAGCAGAGTAGACCCCAGATCAGACGGCTCCTATACGAGCCGTCTCATCAATGTCTGCTCAGTTTGCTATTGACGTGATCGAGATCTGATTTTACAGTTTTTGTCAAAGCGAAAAAAACCTTGAACGTTTATGTTATAAAATCAGCTAATAAATATTCAGGAATATTGATCAGGGAAAGGGTTAACTTTTGAACGAATCGTATGCATGTACATGGATAAGTAAAACTTGTAACAGGTCAGGGTTTTAGCAGACTTTATTGTTTAGCATGAGAAGGGTTATATGGACGAGTGTACATAGGGTTTCATAACCGGCCGATTTTCATAATCGATCATCGGATATAATCGGACAAACCACTTCCGATTAATCATCGATTATACAATCGAAATGAGAAATTTAAATTTTGAATATAAATTTAGTAATGAAAAAAATCTTAAAATTGACAATTTATTATAATTGCACATCTGAAGATAAATACATACATTATTAATGTAGTAAAGTGTTTTCATACATTTTATATCAGAAGCAATATACTATTAGCTATTTTACATAGAATATAATAAAAAAAATATATTTCGATTAATCGATTATTTGATTTTATAATCTATTATCTATCGAATGAGCACATTCGATCAATCATTGGAAATAATCGATCATCGTTGAAACACTAAGTGTACAGTAAAACCTCTCTAAACCGGGCGTTAAGTTTAGTATACATATCGGTCTTGGAGACAGATGGTAGCTTAATACAGGTTGAAAGTCATGAAAAAAGCTCCTCTAGGAGCTTTCTGCATTCACTCTGCTTTAAGTAGTCACCTGCCGAAAAGTATCACAGTTTTTCTCTACTAGAATTCCGGTTTAGAGGGATTTGACTGTATATGAAGTAGAGAAACAATGTACGAAACAAAAGCAAGTATTCGACTCATCAATGTAAGCTTAGGAGTGACACTACTTTGTGGTAAGAAGATCACAAAACGTCAAGTTTTCTTGGTGACATACAGTTGGAGCAAGGCAGTGTCAGGCGCCAAAAGGCATACTTTTTAACCCACTTCGTGCTGCTAATGCCCTGCTGTCGCAATTACTAATTAAACCGGGCTATGTCACACTTACACCCCCTTCGTTCGAGCTTTTAACCCTTTATTCAATGAATATTCATGTAAGAAAATATGACATCGTGTATATTAACTCTTACCATTACGGCTATTATTAAATATTAATTGTTATGAAAGCACATTAACACATGGATGTTTGTCTATGTCGGAAACGGTAGAAATCATATCTATATTATATCATAAGCAAACAGAGCAGACCGTGATCAGACGATCCCTGCTCCTTGGTCTACTCTGTTTGCAAAGACGAAGAAATGGCTTATGCGTATTTACGGATCAAAGGGTTAACCCATTCCCTCATATAAACGCATTTTTACGCATTTGTAAACAGAGTAGACCCAGATCAGACGGCTCCTATAGGAGCCGTCTGATCAGTGTCTGCTCTGCTTGGTAATGGAAATTGATATATCTGTTTCTTTACTTTCTAAAATAACTACGATGTTTCACCATCAATATTTCATTATAACTTGTTGTTCTTGCATATTCAGTAGGTATTGAATTTTGAAATAAACATAGAACAGGAAAAATTGACCAAACAGATTGGGTCTTGATGAATCTCCAAGTCACTCGCCGTCTCATTCGGATCCGAGATTGGCGAGGTCGCGCTTAGCACAGGAAGGGTTTACTCTTAACATGCAGAGTAGTCATCATTTGAAGATAGATAAATGAATTAAATTAAAATAAACACGACTTTAAAGCCTAATGTATCTAAGGTGCAAATTCAATGTAAAATAACGAATCACCGAGTAATTTTGACTTTTGTTTGTTTTCAAACTTGCATAGGTTATTATGAATTCGCCGCTAGCTTGCAAACAGTTAGACTGACACATTATTCTTGAAGGCCATTTTTGTGGTAATGTGGTATTTGTTTATTTATGAATATCATAAGTTATAATCTGGCAACGCAATGTATATGTACAATATATTAATTGGTTTTCAGATGTCGAAAAACTAAGTTGGTACAATACATGAAATTTTACGGAAAACAGAATGAATAGCTGATAAGAGAGAGAGAGAGAGAGAGAGAGAGAGAGAGGTAAATAAAGAGAGAGAGGGGTATAGAGAAAGAATTAGAGAGAGGGTGAGTGCAAAGACAGACAGAAAGAAAGAGATAGAGACAGAACGGGAGACACAGATGTACAGTCTGACAGACATAGACATTGTGTAAGAGAGAGAGACAGAGAGAGAGACAGAGAGAGAGAGACAGAGAATGAAAGGGGGGCAGAGAAACTTAGAAAAGATAAAGAGACAGTTCTTAGCGCGTGAGAGAGAGAGAGAGAGAGGGGGATGTTAACAGCCAATCACCTATATAGCGGTTTCTTGATATTCACGGAGATCAATGAAGGTCGATAAATACAGATAACCATTTGCCTCATAAAAATTCAGTACTTTGTGAATATTTATTAACTCATTTTATATAACAGTACAGGAAAACGTAAAGTTTTGTCCATGGCATAAACTAGAGAATCAGATTTATATTCCATTAGCAATCAGAGCAGACGCTGGTCAGACGGGTCCTACAGGAACCGTCTGATCTGGATCTACTCTGTTTGCAAATGCGCTGGGTTAAACTACTACTTGCCTATAAGGTCCAGAGTGGGAATTCTATCCAAAGATCATTATAGAAAGGTTTTACCATGGTGTCCTTTTTATTTTGTTGAGTGCGATCTCAAGATTTGAAATTAAATTTAGATAATTTTTACAGTCAAACCATCCGAAATATTCCAAATATTTGTATATTACAACCCCGAGAATCGTACGAGAGCCATAACTTTTGTTTTTCAGATGTAGAAACAGTGAACAATTGTATTTTGAACAAAACACGTGCAGTTGTTTTTTATAGGGTGGTATTCACAAGCATGTTTACAAACAGAACGTGAAAAGAGGTTTTGTAAAAACCTGATAGCAAGGACCCGCATAAAAATGACACGTTCAGCAGATTTTGACGTTTGTAACGTGTTTTTTGTGCATTTTCGAAATATTTACTAGGAAACAGCCATCATGCATTTTGTAACTTATTTCAAGCTAGCATGCATGTATAATAGAAACTACTTCAAAACGACCTCTTTAACACTACATGACAATATGTAACCATTTTTACCTCATAAATATTCATGTTAGAAATAATGACTATGAATATTAATTAAATATTTTTGTAATGATATATGAATACAAGAATATTTGGCCATGGCAGAAGCTTCTACAGGAGTCTTCTGATTTTTTGGTCTACCCTGTTTGCGAGGGCGTCAAAAGGCGTCTCTATGAGGAGAATAGTTAACCCTTCTCTTGCTGAATTTAAAAATACATTTCTCCTTCTTTACTCATGCCCTGTTGTATAATTGCATATATCTTCACTGTGTACAAGTATTTCGCTGTGCAATCACTGCTGTGTAGTGCACTGGTTGCACAATAAACTTGTAAATAGTACAGACCCTGATGAGACAGCTCCTGCAGGAGCTGTCTCATCTGGGTCTTCACTATTTACAGGTATGTATATTGACGTGAATAGCAAGCGAAGAGTTAATAGCATACGGTGACTTGGCCCTTTCCCTCATATAAACGCCTATAGGAGCCGTCTGATCTTGGTCTACTCTGTTTGTTTTGATACTATATAGATCTAAATCTACAGTTTTTTCCGAGACAAAAAGTCCTGTGTACACATATGTCATTATAAAAATATTTAAAGCTAATCAATATTTAAGATGGCATTATTTCTTGCTTGAATATTGAATAGGGTATGGGTTATAACGAAGGTAATTCAGAAAATATTTTGAGAGCTTTCAGCATTAACCCATTCCCTCATATTGACGACTCTGTAAAAGTCACTTTTTGAAAACCATTGTGATAAATAGAGCATTTGCTCCTATAGGAGCAAATGCTGTATTTATCACAATGGTTTCAAACTACAAAACTCTCAACTTTTCCTTTTCTCCAATTAATGCTCCTTTTCGGTAGATTAATTCAAAGAGGCTGTATCTAAAAATAGACTATGAGGTATTGGGTTAATGTGTTGTATTTAGCTACCACCTGGCTACACATATCGAAAAGCAAACTTCTTTTGTATTGTTTCAATGTACTTTCAAATACAATGAAACCCCTCTAAACCAGAATTCGAGTAGAGTAGAATTTAGATACAGAGTTCATCCTGCATTAAGCTGCCACCTGTGTTAAAGATCAATAATGGTTCGTATTTGAGTGTTCGAATCATTGTTTTTTACTGCACGTTGTAGATATATGCATTGTCATGGACACCACATTGCCGCCACCGCTGTCACAATTGACAAGTAATAACCTTGCTTTCGCAGCTAAATATTGTCGTCTGTAAATTGTGTCGTTTGTTTGTTTGTTTAATTTTGTCCTTTTTTATAAAAAAAAAACCCACATTACCACAGTCACAAACAGATTTACTCGGCGTCCTATCTGGATCAAAACTGTTTGTGTATAATTAGCAGAGAAAGAGATAACATCAGTTTCATTCTGAAAAATTAAAGTTTGCTAAAGCCCTGATCTGCTACAATTTGGCTTACACAAAATTCGTTCAAGCTTTTAACCCTTTCCCCCATATAAACGCCATTTGCACGGGTTTGCAAACAGAGCAGACCCAGATCAGACGGATCGTTGGAGCCGTCTGAGCAGGGTCTGTTCTGTTTGCCTATGACATGGTATTGATTTGGGTTTTTTGTCAAAGCAAACAATTCCCTTAAAAGTTTATATTGTAAAAAAATCATCTAATAAATATTCATGATGTCATTATTTCTTACATGAATATTGAACAAGAAAAGGGTTAAGAAGGGATTGGCCTATTGACAAACAAAAATTTGGATCCTGAAAAGACGACGAGTTACTGGACGTCTCGTCTGGATCCAATTTGTTTCAGATATCTGCTTCGTCGCCGTCATATGAGGAAAAACTGTGTGCAATGTGTATCTAAGTTGTTTGTCCAAACCAAGGCCATTTGCACTGAGTCACGTACACGACTCCCAGAACTAACACCCATCCAGATTTTGAGAATCTGCCCCAGGCGATATTGATATGAAGCCTTTCGCCACCATATGCACCGAACTTCTGTCAAACAGTTTGGATCCAGATGAGACGATGAGTAGCTCGGCGACGTCTCATCAGGATCCAGACTGTTTGACACTGTTAGATATAAATTGAAGAATACTCGACTTTGAAACCTGTAGCAGACGACAATTATGTCAGCAGTAGAACATTATTTGGCGACCAAAGGTTAAGATGACACGGAGACAGTTTTCTAAGAATTCTCACAAAAACAATTATGACAAAAAACAAAACCAGACAACATTGATTTAATCTTTAGCAAACTATTTTTACACATTTTTTCACCCACTACATTTTCAAATTCCAACCTCTAATCAGTTGTCTACCAAAATGCAACAATATTTTGTCAAATAGTTTGGATACTGATTAGACGCCGGGTTACTCGGCGTCGCATCTGGATCCAAACTGTTTTCACAGGTAATCACTCGTCCACCCACAGCAGGCTAAATGTTTAAACCTTATGTGTTCAAACCGCCAATTCATTATGTTTGTATATTTTTGTATTGGTGTATTATATGCAATAGAATAATATCAAAATCTGCAAAGGCGTTTTTATAGGGTAACGGGTTAAATACACAGAAAGACAATTAAGTACTGTAAAGCTTCACGCGATTCTCCATCAAAACAATTCATATGATTAAGACGTCTTTTGACCCATTTACAAACAGAGCAGACCCAGATCATACAGCTCCTATGTGGGTCGTCTGAACAGGGTTTGCTTTGTTTGCTGATGGAACAATACAAATCTGATACTACAGTTTCTGTCATGTTCAAAGATTCCACTTTTCATAATGCAACTATATAATTCAGTTAATTTAATTAAAAAGTCATTATTTCTTCAATAAATATTCATAAAGTAAAGGTTAAATGATTTGTGGCAATTTACATGTAATTAGTTATTCGACACCTTAACCCATTACCTCATAGGCTGTTTTTAGATACAACCTCTTTGAAGAGATGTACCGAAAAGGAGCATTAACTAGAGAAAAGGAAAAAATTAGATTTTTTTAGTTTTAAACCATTGTGACCAATAGAGCATTTGCTCCTATAGGAGCAAATGCTCTATTTATCACAATGGTTTCTTAATTTGAGTTTTACAGAGTCGTCAAAAGTCGTCAATATGAGAGAATGGGTTAAGGATGAGTTTATAATAATCTTTACAAACAGTGTGGATTCAGATCAGACGCCGATGATTCCCTGTGTCCCATCAGGATGGTTCGTACTTTTGAAATAAAATGCTCTACCGTATTCTTAGATTTGAAAAAGAGTATATTTTTCAAAGATGACAATTTTTCGGTCATTGACAGTCGGACAAAGTGATTATTGTAATGTACAATGCGGCCATTCAATTGAACGAACAAGTCCAACGGAATTTACGACCCTAGTGACCGTTTTATGGGTTCTGTTGCACAGCCTGTGACCATATGATGTGTTTATTGTTGACAAAATACTTGTCTGTCATCATGACTTATGTCAAACAAATTAGTTTTATTGTATTACAGTAAACCCTCTTAAACCATTTACTCCATAGATACGCCTTTAAACGCCTTTGCAAACAGAGAAGATCCAGATCATAAGGCTCATGTAGGAGCTGTCTAATCAAAGTCTGCTCAGTTTGTTTAAACTTTATAAAACAGTAAAGAACTGGTTCTACAAGTTCAGCCATGGCCTAACGTTTCCTTTCTTTATATACCATTACAAACATTATGTAAACCAATACTCGCAATGTCATTATTTCACCTTAACCCTTTCCCTCATATAAACGTGTTTTCACGCATCTGCAAACAGAGTAGACCCAGATCAGACGGCTCCTAGAGGAGCCGTCTGATCAGGGTCTGCTCTGTTTGCTAGTGGAATTTGAAAGTTCTGTTTATTTACTTTCTAAAATGGCTAAAATGTTCCACCTTCCATATTTCATTATAACTATTTTGTTCATGAATATTCAGTAGGTATTAAAATTTGGAATACACATAGAACAGGGAAAGGGTTAAAATAAAATAGACGCCTTAAAATAAAAGTGGTTGTCGGTCTTTAATACATGTAGCTTAATGCAAGGGGTAGGTTATTGTCTTCAAATGACAACCACTTAGCCCATCCCCACTGTGGTTCGAATCCCGACATGGACATTTAGATCATTCATGCGAGGAAGCCTATTGGCAAGCGTAGGGATGATTTTCTTTCCAAGTGTTCATCTGTTCATGAAATAATGCAATTTGTTCCGTGCACAGAAAAACATACAATGTCTTCCTCCACCAGCTGGACGGCTCGATATGACTAAAATACTGTTTAAGCGACATTAAAACCCAATACAAAGCAAGAAAGCTGCCACTTCAGTTGAAAAACTCACGTGGTAACCTAATGCATGACGAACGTTATGACGGAATTTTGAAACTTTCTCTCATTACGTCAATGGCCTGCTCTTTCAGACCCTTTTCTTCATATAAATGTGTTTTCATGCATTTTCAAACAGAGTAAACCCATATCAGACGGCTTCTGTAGGAAGCATTAGCAAACAGAGCATATCCTAATCAGACGGCTCCTACATATGCCATCTTATCTGACTCTACCCTGTTTGCAAATGCGTAAAAAATGCGTTTATATGAAGACAATGGTTAAACCAGAGCAAAAACCGTAGAATCAGATCTATATAATTATTATATTATTTCAAAAGAGCCGTCTGATCTATGTAGGAACGTCTGGGTCCATGCTTATAAAACTTTTAGTTGAGTCTGAGTTCGTTCTCAAATTTTTGATTGGTCAGATTTGAGCCTTTGGCTGAAATCTGACCAATCAAAAGCTTGAGAACTCAAATCTGACCAATCAAAAGCTTGAGAACGAACTCAGACTCAACTAAAAAGCTCTATAAGCATGGACCCAGATCTGGGTCTACTCTGCTTGCAAATGTCTCAAAGGACGTCTGTATCAGTTGAAGGGTTTGATTGCTTTTAAACGCTAAATTACATAAGTGCTTTCTGTTGTAATATTTGAGCTTTTCCGCGTTATATAGACTCTTTCTTGAGCTTGCAAATGGAAAGTGATTGTCTGAACATTGCATATTGTATGTTTTTCATACAAATTAATTTAAAATGTATTTGTGGTTAGAATTTTGATTTGCAGACAATTATCCGGGATGATGTTAGGCCTTGAAACAAATTGACACCAATTTCTACATTCTCCGCCAGTCTAATGCTTATGACTTTTTTTGAACTGATGAAAATGGAATGTACGTAATGTCCATTTCAGACTAATACCACGTTAATTAAAAACATAATTAAACAGTAGACCTTGCCTGAAGCGGCCATCAAAATCAGGTCTAATTATTGGTCCGTAAGGCAGGTGGTAGCTTAATGCAGATCAAAAGTAATGTAGAAAGCTCCTATATGAGCTTTCTGCATTACTGTTGTCCTGCATTAAGCAACCACTTTTTAAGGTTACCATGTTCAGTAAATGAATGGCCGCTTAAGACGGGTTCTATTGTACAGCAATTAACTGTTTTGCCTCCAAATAATTTTCGTCTGCACACATTGTTATCTGCTTTAAGTGTTAGAGTGATTTTTCCTTCAATTTCTTCTCAAAACATATGGGCATCTCATCTGGATCTAAACTGTTTGCAAGGTTAATAATTCGTCATTTACAGCAAACCCAATGATTGGATTCCTGGCAAATATGGCCGCGAAAGAGTTAACCATTTGAAAAGTGCTGACATTTGCAAATAGTGTATATGCGCCACATGGCGGCCGCACAGAATGGTTTGTCTTGCGAACATCGTTATTATATACCTTATCGCTGGCCACCGTGCGATACCGTGCGTCCGGCCAAATTTGCGCCACACGCGGTAGCATAGCAACCGCACAGTTACAATGTGACCACCATGTGAGACCGGAAGGTGGTTAAATAGTGAATGTGCGACGCGGTGTCTGTACGTGCCCATATTGTTCCCGTAAAGAAACCACACGACGAACGACCACCACAGAAAGAACTTTTATGTGCTGCTTGCGCTAATGTCTGTTGTGGTCGTTCCGGCGTCTCTGTGGTATTAAACCACAGGGTCACCATGTGGCGACTGCGTCCCGGTTTATACATGTAGTATAAATAGAAAGGAAACGCAAAAGCCAGCCAGCAAATAACTGAATTTAATTAATCCTTCATCTGATGAACATGGGTGTAATAGACAATAGTGTATCAAAATCAACACTAATTTTATAAATGCCACACGAACTTTGTTGCGGTGTTTTACCAGGACAGAAATTGTGGAATCAGATCTATATACATGTAGTTCCATAAGCAAACAGTACAGACCCTAACCAGACTGTTCCTACAGTAGCTGTCTGATCTGGGTCTACTCTTTTTGCAATAGTGTCAAAAGGCGTCTCTATCATATAAGGGATTAATGTAGACCCTGATCAAGTGGCTACTACAGGAGACGTTTCATCGGGGTCTATTCTGTTTGCAAATGCATCAAAGGGTGTGTACATCAATTAAAGGGTTAATTTCAAAGGAATAAAGCACAGATATAGAAATAAAGTTTGAGACAAAAAGTGAAGTCCCTGATCAGAGGCCGCCTTGAAAAGGCGGCGTCTGATCTGGGACTGCACTATTTGTCGTAGTGCATTTTTGTGACATTGGCGGTGAAAGGGTTAATGTAACTACAGTAAAACCCCTCTAAACCGGACGTTAAATTTGGTATAAATATCGGACTTGGAGACAGGTGGCAGCTTCATGCAGGGTGACAGTCATGCAGAAAGCTCCTCTATAGAGCTTTCTGCATGACTTTCACCCTGCATGAAGCAGCCACCTGCCTAAAAGTATCTAAATTCTTCTCTTCTAGAATTCCGGTTTAGTTTTTTTTTTACTGTATTGTATAATTGCAACAATGCTAACAACTACTTAATGTTTGTATCTTAACAGAAGAGAATAGTAAACACGTCGGTGTTAATTTTGTTTACATTAAACCACAAAACAGATCATTTGCATTGTTTTATGATTTAATGGTCTATAAAATAAATGATAAATGAGCCCATTTATCATTGTAAACTTTTTGACCATTCGTTTTTAATTAACCCTTTAACTGGTAGATGCGCCTTTTCATGCTTTTGCAAACAGAGTAGACCCAAACCAGGCGGCTCCTACATGGTCCGCTCTGTTTGCTTATGGAATAATATAGACCTGACTCCACAGTTTCTGCCATGGTACAATTATCCTGTGTTTATATGAGATTATAAAACAATCTAATAAATATGCATGATGGCATTATTCTTTTATTCAGGGTCCAATATTACAGATTTAGAATTTTTGCTGACTTGACAAAGTCTCCTTGATTTATGTAGATATTTTTTGTTTAACTTTTTTTTCATTACAAAGGCAATGGATCAATATTAACTCATTCCCACATATTGACACCTATTGACGACTCTGTAAACGTCACTTTTTGAATTCTCTATTTATCACAATGGTTTCAAAACTACACCAATCCAAAATGTTCCTTTTCTCTTGTAAATTTCCCTTTTCGGTACATACAATCATAAAGCCAGGTCTAAAAATAGCTTATGAGGGAATGGATTCACAGTTTGTATCCACATGAGATACGGGGTGCCTTAATCAATTTGAGAATTCGAACAGACACACTTAGGCAAATAGTACAGACCCAGATAAAACGGCTCCTAAATGAGCCGTTTGTTTAGGGTCTACACTATTTGCTACTATGTAAGTCTAGCTCAAGGCTGTGAAAATAGTGCAATGTTAAATGATGTAATTTTACAAACTGTTGGAAATAGTCGATTGGGTGTCGGAATACATGGGATGTTTAGGATCCAAACTGTTAGTCACTAGGACTGCAGTTTTAAAAATATGTAATCAGTTGTGAAACAGATAATGATCTGTATCCATGCATATAAAACTTTTTAGTTGAGTCTGGGTTCGTTCTCAAATTTTTGAATCAAAAGCTTGAGAACGAACTCAGACTCAACTAAAAAGCTTTATAAGCATGGATCCTGGTGCAATATTAACTACTTCGATTCGATAAAAAAATTGAGACACTATTGACCGAATGTCAAACAGCTTGGACCCTGATGAGTCACCTCATCTGTATGGGTCTTCACGTATAGGTATAAATTCTGAAGGGAGGTGATCCCCCGAGAACAAAAACTGCAACACAAAAAGAGAAAATTGCAGACTCGGTTTTATTGAGTCTGTTCATGAACAGTAATTGAAAGTGCAACACTGCTCACGCCCCCTAGTACCGGCTTAAGCGGTATTCAATTTTCAGAACAAGAAGTACTGAAATTCATGATCTCGAAGGATCAGAAGGTATAACAACACTGAGAATGAAGTACGGGGCGACGTTTTACGGCCGCCACACAAGCACTTAACACCTGCTGTTGTGAAGATTATAAATTCTGAAGGGAGGTGATCCTCCGAGAACAAAAACTGCAACACAAAAAGAGAAAATTGCAGACTCGGTTTTATTGAGTCTGTTCATGAACAGTAACTGAAAGTGCAACACTGCTCACGCCCCCTAGCACCGGCTTAAGCGGTATTCAATTTTCAGAACAAGAAGTATAAGTTTTCGACAGGGTGGGAGCTTATGCAGGGTGAACGTCATGCAGGCTTACTTTCTCATAGCCCATCGTTGGCTTGGGCATTTGGATTTTTCATTGAGGAAACATTCCAGCTGACTTGCGATAGGTCGTTTGTTCTATCCAGACGTTCTTCTGTGCACGGAAGAATGCAATTTTTCCATGCACAGAAAAAACCCGATGTGATCTTCCTCCACCTGTACGTCGTGATGTGACTTAAAATAAGCAGCAATCTGCCTAAAACGTTCTCAAGTTTTCTGATTAGCGAGGTTTTATTGTTTAGCCTTAATGAATACTGACTGAGTTTCTCCCATACATGTGCATACATTAATATCTCTCTAAAAGAGAAGTTATTGTCGGTCTATCAGACATGCTGTTTAACCCTTTCCTTCATAAACGTGTGCTCGCGCATTTGTAAACGGAGTAGACCCAGATCAGACGGCTCCTACTGGGGTCATCTGACCAGGGTTTGCTCTGTTTGCTAGTGGAATTTTTTACTTTCTGAAATGGCTACACTATTCCACTGTCCATACTTCATTTATAACTATTTTGTCCATGAATATTCAGCAGGTATTGAAATTTGTAATAAATGTAGATCAGGGAAAGGGTTAAATCAGAACAGGCTCCAACATCACCGCCTGCTTTTAAAAGCATGTACTGTTAGCGACACTAGGGAATGAATCACTGAATATGCAGTTATTTGAGAACGAATAGCTTGAAACGCAACCGGTGATCTGGATCTATGCAATTTTTGCATTTGTTTACGTATCCCATTTTAAGTTAGGTAGATCAATTTAAATAATTTTCAGTGAAAATAATATCTTTAAGTAAATTTGGTAATAAGATCGACCAAGTGTCAATGTTTTAATTATTTCACTGCCAAATTTTGTCGTCTGCAAACTTTGTCGTCTGCTGTAATTCTGAGGATTTGAATTTTCATTTAAGCATGTATATGTAATGTCAAACAGTTTGGAACCAGATGAGACATTGAGTTTCTCGGCGATTCATCTAGATACCAACTGTTTGCAGATTGGCAGTGATTTCAAGCATTAGCAGATTGATCACGTGACGGATTTTTGTCACGTGATTTGAATTGTTTAGTTGTAATGTGAATCTTATGCAAAGATATGTCAGGACGTTGACATTTCACGTTTCTCAGCTTGATTCTTAGCACGCTAAGTAGTAAGTACCTGATGTTTTCAAACAAAATGTCATCTGGCTCTACTCTGTTTGGAAAGGCACAAAAGGCGTATGAAGTCAAGTGTTTTATAGAAATGAGAGAAAATTCATCAGCTGAGAGGTTGAATTTTCAGGTCAGACAGCGCCTGTAGGAACTGTCTGATCATGGTCTGCTCTGTTTGTTTACGGAATAAATGACACATTTTACCAGGGCAAACAAATCCATTGTTCATGTTCATTGAATTAATATTCATAAATTCATTATTTCTTACATGAATATTTATTAAGTAAAGGGTTAACTCATAACGATCACACCCATCATACAACTGGTCGCTATTTTACCTTGATCCAAAATGTTAACAAACATTATCATTATTTCAAGGCAAGCATGCAAAAATAAACAAAACAAACTTACATGTGCATTTGAAGAGACACCGCATTAATAAAAATGTTGTTTATTTGAAGGGCAATCAAATTCCTTTCATACAAAACATGGGTGCTTATAGGTCAAACTTTACAATATTAATATTCCCACAAATGAAAAAAAAAAAGATGCAACACCCCACAATCAATTAAGTGACATTTTCTCCATTTCCTGTTCTTGTGAGCTTGTTGGAAACTTTAACCTTTACTGCACCCTTATCCCGCTATCTGCGGCCTGACTCGTATTTGTAAACAGTTTGGATCCTGATGATGCCGAGTAACTCGGCGTCTCATCAGGATCCAAACTGTTTGATACTCGGCCAATAGTTTCTCAGAAAGCTTGGTCGATTTGGAAGTAGTCAAACTTGCACCAGATAAAAATATGAGCAGACATAATTTTTTACATGGGGATAAGAGTTAAATAATTATGATTTTTGTATATAGAGATGTTTTAGAGATGATAAAAAGTACGGAAAGGTTGTTGGTAGTCTGTATTAATTAGTCAACAGTTAAGGTCCAGTGCCTGTATTCATAAAGCTCCCAAGGAGGAACTTAAGAAAATTCCTTTCCTTAGTTTCTTGAATATTCCATAATCTTATAGAATCAATACAAGTAAACCTGTTTCGGAAAAATAAAGCTGTATATCAAATATTTATTTTACAAAGTAGTCTAGAAGTCATTGAATGGAATTTTACTCTATAGTTTTGCTAAAGCTGTAGACAGAAATCGTTTCCTTACGTTGTTCTAAGGTTGATATATTCCTAAGGAGTAAGGAGCCTTGTGAATATGGGCCCATATCTACAAGAGCACACTGAACATGGGCCCATATCTACAAGAGCACACTGAATATGGGCCCATATCTACAAGAGCGCACTGAACATGGGCCCATATCTACAAGAGCACACTGAACATGGGCCCATATCTACAAGAGCACACTGAATATGGGCCCAGATCTACAAGAGCACACTGAATATGGGCCCATATCTACACGAGCACACTGAATATGGGCCCATATCTACACGAGCACACCTATCGGTTGATACCGGTTGCTTGTTCTGTAACAACGAATGTTTAAACGTAGCACGGTTTGAAAACCCTAATTCATTTAATTAAAAGTTTGGACAGAACTAGCGCACTTTCAAATATAATGTTTGGTCTGGGTTTTAGACAGGACTGGTGGACTTTTAAAAACAAACCACAGTGCGTTAAAGGCACACAGCCATTTTGTTTTCATTTTGCTAATTGTCGCTAAGCATTTTGGGTAAAATACCGGTGTGTCATAGTAAGAACCGATGCCTTAGAATTATAAGAACATCCGTTATTTATTTCATGTCTTTACGCTGATATAACTAAACTAGTAAGACGATTCATGTAAAGTGTTTGAATGGAAAATTTCAATTGTGAATTAGTCTCATGGTTTATTGAAGAAGTCAGTAAATTACTAATTCACTAAGTATTGAACTTTGGAATAAACAGGGAAAGGGTTAAGTTATCACGTGTGATTTATCTTTTCG
Source organism: Azorinus chamasolen (assembly GCA_963576725.1). Lineage (NCBI taxonomy): Eukaryota > Metazoa > Mollusca > Bivalvia > Cardiida > Solecurtidae > Azorinus > Azorinus chamasolen. Next base: position 68,348,914 of record OY755243.1, read on the forward strand.
ACAACACAACCAGAGTATACAGAGGAGCCTGTCTTAGTCGGCCATCAAAAAAAGGTATACTTATGGGATGTAAGGCAAGTGGTAGCTCAATGCAGGTAAAAAGTAATGCAGAAAGCTCCTACAGGAGCTTTCTGCATTACGTTTGTCCTGCATTAAGCAACCACTTGCTTTTTAAGAATCTCATGTTCAATAAATAAATGGTCACTTAGGACAAGTTCTTCTGTAAACAGTATAAACCTCTCCCCGTGTTGTTGAAAAGAAAATGCAAAATTAATCACTGTGACAACTGAAGTCGATTACATTTCTACCAATATGATTTTACGTAGCAAGCTAAATATAAATCGATTAGGTGTTTCCAAGAGTAACCATGCTGGTTTATTACGCATGATAAGTTCCATGAACATGCTTCGGGTAAATAGTTTCTGATTCTACACTGTATACAGTAGAATTCCTCTAAAGCCATCACTTGATAAACAAATATTCATGAGTGTCAAGAATAACTTGAAGAGACGATTCTAAAGTGTGGTCACAACATAGGTTTTGGTCGAGAAATAAAGACGTTATTCTTGATTTTTTTTAATTTACGCATCTTATCTGGAGTTCTGAGAGGTATTTCATTGTATCTAGTTTTCTTGCAAGAGAAAAATCAGGTTGGCCATACGATCCACATGAACCTTTAAAGTGCAGGGTCCGAGTATAATAAGACCTTAGCAAACAGAGTAGACCCGGATCAATGGGCTCACAAGGGAGCCCTGTTTGTGCACTGTTTGTCATAAAAATCAGTGATTTTGATACACCTTTGTGTTTAATCAATATTTAAAAAAGGGTTTTTTAATTATTCAGCAGATTAAGTGTTAAAGAAATTGTGACACTATCTGGTAAATTCTTATCTATAGGTACTAATCTTCTTATGAACTTGATAGATATGGATACGTATATCACAAGAATATACTGTAAAACCTCTATAATGCGACCGCAAAAAGAGGTCTAAATCTTGGGTCGCATAGGCAGGTGGTGGCTTAATGCATGTTGAAACTTATCCATATAGCTCCTATAGGAGATTTTTGCATTACTTTATTTCTGCATAAAGCAAGTACTTGCTTATAAAGGCACTATAGGTTAATGTTTCTTTATCAAGTGGTCGCTTTAGAGGGGTTCTACTGTAATAGTGCTGTATTTCATTCATTACAAAACTGTTGATCTTACAGAGGTCCAGGTAAGACGCGTAAAATTAAAACACTTTCAAGAATAACTTTTTTTATTTCTCAACCAAACCCTATGTTGTGACCACTCTTTAGCATCGTCTCTTCGAGACGATTCTTAAGAGTGGTCTCAACATAGGGTTTGGTGAATAAATGACGATTTTAATATTGGAGTACGCACCTTCATCTGTTGCTCTGATCTTATGACCCTTTACTACATGAATATTCATGTAAGAAATATTGGCATCATGAATATTAATTAGATTAATATTATAGTTTAACCCTTTCCCTCATATTGACGACTTTTGACGACTCTGTAAAAATCACATCGTGAAACCATTGTGATAAATAGAGCATTTGCTCCTATAGGAGCAAATGCTCTATTTATCACATTGGTTTCAAACTACACAAATTTAAAAAAAATCCTTTTCTCTAGTTAATGCTCCTTTTCGGTAGATTTATTCAAAGAGGTTGTATCTAAAAATAGCCTATGAGGTAATGGGTTAAAATGTCATATGAGCATATGAAGTTTAGACTGGCAAAAACAGTATAATCAGATCTATATTATTCTATAAGCAAACAGAGCTGACCCTGATCAGGTGGTCCTATTATCCTATAAGAGCCTTCCGATCTTGGTCTGTTCTGTTTTCAATGCGTTAAAGGCGTAACTATGGACTAAAGAGAAATCAACAAAAACAACTACTTTTAGGGTATAAAAAAGAAAAACTCATGCGTAGATTTCTGTTATTTTTATTGTTCTCGACAGTAGGTCTTGTCAACGAGGTATTTGTTTACATATATTTTTTCAATAACTGGACAACAGACCATCGTCCGTCATGCTGCATGTAAGTCTAATGACAGCAAACCATAAAATGTCCCTTTAACGACCGCCCCGTACAAAGACCTATCGTCACGGAGGCTGTAAAATGCGGTCAGTCTATATCGAGATATGCTTATCAATAATAAGTTGTTGTCATTCATGTCCTCCTTACATTACCACTCGGTGGTCATTGCATCATGACATTGCGCGCGCAAAGTCACCAACAGTATGACGTCAGCTCATGCACACTGTTATTCCAACGTCAGTAAAGCCCCTCCTTCTTGACCATATCTACAGTACAACTTGTCTTAAGCGGTCATCAAAAAGAGGTCCAAGTATGGGTCTGTAAGGTAGGTGGTAACTTAATGCAGGTAAAAAGTACTGCAGAAAGCTCCTATGTGAGTTTTCTGCATTACCATTGCCCTTCATTAAAACCACCTGTTTTTTTAAACTCCTATGTTCAATAATGAATGACCGCTTAGGACAGATTCTACTGTGTCTCAGTGTCCTCTTCACCTGTACCGTCTGCAGACGCTTTCAGGCATGAATTGTAAACAGTACAGATTCTCTGTAAAGCCTGGTTCTGGATTTTAACCCTTTACCTCATGAATATTCATGTAAGAAGTAATGAGATCATGAATACTAAGTACTGTAGGTGATTTGTTTACAATGACATATGAACACAGGAATTTTTGTCAATGACAGAATCAGATCTATATTATTTCATAAGCAAACAGAGTTGATCCTGATCAGACGGCTCCTACAGGAGTCTACTCTGTTTGCAAATGCGTAGAAAAGCGTATTAATGGAGTAAAGGGTTATTGCAGGGCGTGTATTTCGCAGAAAGCTCCTGTAGGAACTGTCTGCATTATGTTCGCTCTGCATTTAGTAGCCACGTGCTTTTAAAAATATTTTTATTTATTCTTTAAGTGGCCGACATGGAGAGGATTTACTGTATTCGTTCATAGATGAGTCAGGGCTCAAGGACTCGTGTGCTGTTTCTGCGCGAGTGTGTTTATCACGGGGATGTGAGTTTCACGACTATGTTGCACACACTGTCTTCTTTCACCTTACTATTAGTCCCGGTACTTCAATGTAACTCCCATTCTCTGCTCTGGGGTTAGTATTTATCTTTGTGATAATGCAGTCGTCAGACGAATCAACACTGCTGACACTACCACAGCTAGTTCTAGAGAGCAACCGTCTGCATTCTCTGATGTTAACGTTTGTCTGTGCACAAGCGTCACCTGATATCATTTCCTTGTCTTCGTATACTGCATCAAAACTCGATCCTGAGCGCAATAGTTTGCAGTCTCTTAAGTTTATGCTCAAACTTTCATTTGTTTTTGTAAATGTGTCAGGACATGTCACATCCATGGTATCGTAAAGACTTTCAGCACACTTTGGCTCGATAACCGCCTGTACTTTATGCTGAAACGGAAGTTCCTTTGTGACAAAGGCTGGTGGGATATCAATGCCTTGAAAAATCTCAGTCATGCTTTTGTGTTGCACACTTCTCCTGTGCTGAGTCTCATCCGAGTCTCGACTGTCTTCGGAAGACTGTTCCTTCGTTTTGAAGAGTTTGAATTTCCTAAGAATCGTTTTAATGCTTTTCCTGTAGTCTTTGTTTGAAATCATTAAAACTACTGGGTTGATGAAGCCATTCAATAAAGCTATGCACAGGACAACGAACTCGAGTATGTAGGGCATGGACTCTTCGTCGTGACCGATATTTCTGATGGTTGTCATCCAAATATGCGCTCCGAGGTAAGGCAGCCAGCAGACCAGGAAACTTCCTGAAATGACAGAATAAATCACGTGATAGGCTCATTTACACCATGAATATTCATGTAAGAAATGATGACAGCATGCATTCATAAATAACTGAACTTTCAAACTGGCATATGAACACAGAAAGTTAAGGCCACGCCAGACCTATGTTATATCATAAACAGACAGAGCAGACCCTGATCTTGGTCTGCTCTTTTTAAAGGGTTAAATAAGAGTGTATGTCTGTTTTCTTCTGTTTCATTGAGAAAAAAAAGATCCAGCTCAGTTTTGCAGATCTTAGAAATCTAGGGGCTAATTCACGCACAAGGTTTATGGCACATGATGTGGAGGAAAATCTGCTATTTTTGGTGTCGTGACTACGAAACGTATATTAAGGTAAACATATAATGACAAAGTGTTGCCACAAGCTATCCTCACTTTTTTGTCATACATCATACATTTTCTCGGTCAATCTTGTTGACAGTAAAGGAATAAACACAAAATAACAGGTGGTGAAGATAAATCAAATTGCATTCTGTGACCCCATCTTATAAACGACCAAACGGTAAAAATTACCTTAAGTCTCAATGTACGACAATCAATACTACTCGAGTGACCGAACTTGTCACAATTCTACTGAGCAACAATTACAGTAGATCATGTCTTAAGGGACCATACATTTATTAAACATAGGAGTATTATCAAAGACATGTGGTTGCTTGATGCAGGGCAACAGAAATGCAGACATCTCCGATATGCGCGTCCTGTATTACTTTCGACCTGCAATAATGCTATCGCATGTTTTTTACCCATTCCCTCATATTGACGCCTCTGTAAAAGTCACTTTCTGAAACCATTGTGATAAATGATGCATTTGCTCCAAAGGAGCAAATGATCTAATTATCACAATCGTTTCAAAAACTACCCAATTCTGGGTTGTTCCTTTTCTCTAAACCACCAAATCCTATACTGTGACCACCTTTTTCTTCGAGACGATTCTAAAGAGTGGTCACAGTATTGAGTTTGGTGGTTAAATAAAGGAGTTATTCTTGATTTTTTTTATATTTACGCATCTTATCTGGAGCTTAATTGGCCTTAAATGAAGAAGGTGGTGAAGACGATGGATTTTAAACCAAAAGCAAAACAATGACGACCAAGAAAGGAATTTAAGAATTCTAAGTTATGTAAGTTATCGGTGAAGAACATTGAGAGTGAACACCAGCGATGTCAGCTGCCATTAGGACCGTGTTTGGGAAGTGATTAATTTCATTTATAGAATGTTATGTGGAGAATCCAGCGTACATCTTGTTCTTAAGTCGTAACTAAACTTGGTTATTCAGTGCAGAATGTGTTCCTGTTGTTTTATTATGGCAATGAATTTCACACTTTAACTCGTTCACCGCTACGGTCGCCGGAAAGCGGCACATAAGGCTCACTGCATTGAATGAAAACTGTGCTTACCTTTGCAAACAGTTTGCATCCAGATGAGACGCCAAGTAACCAAGGTCCATGCTTATAAAGCTTTTTAGTTGAGTCTGAGTTCGTTATCAAGCTTTTGATTGGTCAGATTTGAGTTCTCAAGCTTTTGATTGGTCAGATTTGAGCCAAAGGCTCAAATCTGACCAATCAAAAACTTGAGAACGAACTCAGACTCAACTAAAAGGTTTATAAGCATGGACCCTGGTGTCTCTTCAGAATCCAAACTGTTTGAAAATCCACTAATGTGATTGAAAAGAAACTGAAGGAAAGTCCACTCCGAAGAGCATACGCCAACGTTACTTGACACCGAAAGGGTTATTAAAGTCGAATACTCGTAGCATTACGTCTAAAAAATGTCCAAAATACTGTTTCCCGCTAAATATCATTGGTGAGGATGAAGCCGATGCACACATACAGCTTATAACAAACTTATAACGCACTTCTTGTTGTTGGAATTCATTTGTACATTAAATACAGTCACATTTCCAAGTCATCTTTACGAGTATTACAGTAAAGTTCACAAGAAGTATAATTTTGATTTTTTTAAAGATAGGTGGTAGCTTAATAGTGGACAAAAATTATACGGAAAGCTCATTTAGGAGCTTTTTTGTATTCTGCCATACATTAAACAACTATCTGCTTTTACCGACTCCTGTTTTAAACAAATTATGTGGTCGCATTAGCGAGACTTTTCTGTAGATTGTTTCATCCTGCACGGAATACAAGCAGGGACATAATTTCACAGGACCACACAGTGCATTTCAATGTACCTGATGCCCTGGCCACGTAAAAAGAACGAGAACAATTAGTGAAAACTGCTGCTTGAAATTTACTGCCTCACTCGTTTTTTCCGACATTATATTAATGTGACCATTTATATGTTGACAAGAAGAAAAGTCCTGGAATATAATATAAGGTGAAGGATAACACCACATGTGTTGAAAAACATGTACAGTAGAACATGTGTAGAACGACCACTAGATAAATGATCATACAGTAAAACCTCTCTATAACGACCACTAAATTACACCAAGTATTTTGTGTTAAAGGCAGGTGGATGCTTAAAGCAAGGTGAAAGTAAAACAGAACGCTCCTATTGGAGCGTTCTGTTTTACTTTCACATTGCTTTAAGCAACCACCTGCTCAAAATAGCAATTAATAAACACAATTTAGTGGTCGTTGTAGAGAGGTTTTACTGTAGTTCAACATGTACAGTAGAACATGTGTAGAGCGACCACTAGATAAATGATCATAGTTACAGCATGTACAGTATAACGTGTGTAGAGCGACCACTAGATAAATGATCATAGTTAGAACATGTACAGTATAACGTGTGTAGAGCAACCACTAGATAAATGATCATAGTTAGAACATGTACAGTAGAACATGTGTAGAGCGACCACTAGATAAATGATCATAGTTACAGCATGTACAGTATAACGTGTGTAGAACGACCACTAGATAAATGATCATAGTTAGAACATGTACAGTAGAACATGTGTAGAGCGACCACTAGATAAATGATCATAGTTACAGCATGTACAGTATAACGTATGTAGAGCGACCACTAGATAAATGATCATAGTTACAACATGTACAGTAGAACATGTGTAGAACGACCACTAGATAAATGATCATAGTTAGAACATGTACAGTAGAACATGTGTAGAGCGACCACAAGATAAATGATCATAGTTAGAACATGTACAGTAGAACATGTGTAGAACGACCACTAGATAAATGATCATAGTTAGAACATGTACAGTAGAACATGTGTAGAGCGACCACTAGATAAATGATCATAGTTAGAACATGTACAGTAGAACATGTGTAGAGCGACCACTAGATAAATGATCATAGTTAGATCATGTACAGTAGAACATGTGTAGAGCGACCACTAGATAAATGATCATAGTTAGAACATGTACAGTAGAACATGTGTAGAGCGACCACAAGATAAATGATCATAGTTAGAACATGTACAGTAGAACATGTGTAGAACGACCACTAGATAAATGATCATAGTTAGAACATGTACAGTAGAACATGTGTAGAGCGACCACTAGATAAATGATCATAGTTAGAACATGTACAGTAGAACATGTGTAGAGCGACCACTAGATAAATGATCATAGTTAGAACATGTACAGTAGAACATGTGTAGAGCGACCACTAGATAAATGATCATAGTTAAAACATGTACAATAGAACATGTGTAGAGCGACCACTAGATAAATGATCATAGTTATAACATGTATGTAGTAGAACATGTGTAGAGCGATAAATGATCATAGTTAGAACATGCACTATTGAATCTGTATAGAGCGACCACCAGTCTTGGAAGAATGGGTTATAAGAGAGATAAGGCGCATTGATCTATCAAAATATCTTATTTCTCAACGAAATCATAGCTTACAGCAACTTGTTAGAATCTCCTATCCGAGACGAGTCTAATGAGTTGCAGCAAGATAGGGTTTGGCGGAGAAAAACAACATTAGCTCTTCGCTTGCTGAAATTTAAAATACATTTCTCCTCCTTTACCCATGTCCTGTTGTATAATTACATATATCTTCACTGTGTACAAGTATTTCGCTGTGCAATCACTGCTGTGGAGTGCACTGGTTGCACAATCAACTTGTAAATAGTGCAGACCCTGATGAGACAGCTCCTTCAGGAGCTGTCTCATCTGGGTATTCACTATCTACAGGTAGGTATATTGACGCGAATAGCAAGCGAAGGGTTAGACTTTCTAATTTTGCTTCTTAGCTGCAGCTCTGGGCAAATTAGAAATTTTACATTTTTCACGGATCTGTGCATTTATGATATGTGCTTACAAAACATAATCGTTTATTCATAAAAAGGTTTCTTTGAAGGATAAAAGGGACAAAAGAAACCACACATTCATTATCACATTACATACGCACTGTAAATTTCTCAGAAACGATTGATTCAATCATAATTAAAGTTGTTGTACAAAAAACCCAAAATAAACGACGGTAAGTTTGATCTGTTTTAATTTTGGAATAGTCCAATAGAACATTCAGTGTTGAAACGGTTAAGAGTATTGCCCTTTACTCCTTGAGCATTCATGAAAGAAATAATGACATCGTGAATATTAATTTTTATAATAGCACGTAGCCACAGGAATGATTGGTCATGGCAAAAACTGAAGAATCATGTTTATATTATATAATAAACAAACAGAACAGACCTAAAGGAGCCGTCTGATCTGGGTCTACTCTGTTTGTAAAGGCATAGAAAGGCGTATTTATGGAGTAAATACACGATCAAACGCTATCTCTGTGATGTTTGCTCCGACGTTTATCATTACTCTGATGTAAGAAGAAGAATATCTGCCCAAATTTGAATCCAATGCAATTTAACTACTTCCGATTCGATCAAACTTTTGTGGAACTTCACCGAGTGTAAAACAGCATGATGAGGCACTGTGTTACTCGGCATCTCATCTGGATCCAAGCTGTTTGCACATGCGAGCCAGGCAGCAGGTAGCCGGAGAAAGACTGACCATTTTTTAGTATTTTACAATCTTCTCTCAGACGTCCAGATAACAATAGCTCCTTTATTTCTCCTTTATTTCTCCACCAAACCCTATACTGTGACCAATCTTTAGATTCTAAAGAGTGGTGACAGTATATAGGGTTTAGTGGAGAAATGACGAGTTTAGTATTTGGGTACGCACCTTTATCTGTAGCTTTGTCTCCGAATAGTTTGAATTTTAAGCTATATCGAGCTATAAGACAATACAGGGTTGAGATTTAGGTTAGTAGGACAGATTTACACATTCATCTTTCAAACTGACCCCACGCTCTCTGGCCGCAGTTGACCGGCATGTTGTACACCCACCTTTACTAAATATGGAACAGACATCATGCATGAAACATTCTTTCTAGTTGTTTCTGAACCCTTGATATATCTGTTACCTTAACGCTTACAACGCCGCTAAATTTTCAAATGGTCTATTCCAAAATCCATACCAGTCAAGCTTATGGTGAATATAAAAGGATTTTTTCTGAAGAAAAATGTAACATGACAAACAGTGCAGAACCTGATGAGAGGGCTCCTTTAGGAGTCCTCTCATCTGGGTCTACACTGTTTGCAAACGCATTAGTGACTCTTGTCCCGCATTGTAGGTAAAGGTTAAACATCTATCTAATACAGACGCCTTTTGAAGAATTTGCAAACAAAGTAGACCTAGATCAGACAGCTTATATTAGCTGTTTGATCAGGGCCTGCTCTGTTAGAGTATTGCCTTATAGAGACCTGATTCTATAGTTCCTGTCATAGTCAAATAATCATGAGTCCATGGTGTCATTATAAAAGCCCATCTAATTTAAACATTCATGGTGTCATTGTTTCTCAAATGAGTATTCATGGAACAAAAGGTTAGCTGGTATCATGAGCTGATTCGTGATGACCTTTGCAAAGTTCGTGCATCCTCATGAATCGCCGAGTAACTTGGCGTCTCAAAGCATCCAAACTGTTTAACTTACCATTGTAGATTTGTATGGCATACATTTTATGCAAAACATGTTATACGTTACAATTGTTTCGTTTGTTTAATACGACCTCAACAAACAGTTTGAATCCTGATGAGACGCCGATCTACTCGGCGTCTCATCTGGATTCAAACGGTTTGCATAGGTCATTACTGGTACGACATTGAAAGCAAGAGAGTTCAAGTGAAACAGATTAATATTGAAGCGGACCACAATTTGGTCAGAACGCTAAGAGTGTAGATATAAGAATGGTGTTTCCAGATTGACTGATTGTTAACGTTTTACATCATGAATATTCATCTAAGAAATAATGAAATCATTACTCGCTCAGTAGTTTCTCTAAAGCTTGATGGAATCGGAAGTAGTCAAAATTGAACAGATCCAAATTTGAGCAGACATTATTTGTTAACAACGTCTTAAAGGTTTAATCGTGCGTAGTTTTGTAAGCGCTCCTAGAATATGAAAACGTACATGGCTAATTAAGCCTTTCATTCCTGAATTATCAAAGTGGACTATCCCATCAGTGTTTAGCTATAGAGTCCACTCAGTATGAAAGGCTTAAACTTGTTAGAGGATTATGAATTACAAACAGTGCAGACCCTGATCAGAGGGCTCCTCTAGGAGCCCTCTGATCTGGGTCCACACTGTTTGCAAATGACAGTACATGCATATCTGGAGTTGAAATAGTTAATAAAGAGTGTATGTAATTCTAATTACCTGTTCCAGCGAACACTAGACGGAGAGAATTCAGCTTCTGTTTCAGCTTGCTGAGTTTGACGATCGGGTTAATAACCGTGGATGATGTCGCAGAGATGGTCGACGCAATACTGGAGGTCGAGCCTGAGGAATTCTTCCGGGATTCTATGGAGATTGACTGTCTGCGGGCAATGGCAATAATCCTTCCGCAACAGAAAATGTCAACAATAAGAGGGACACAGTTTCCGAGAAGAATAAATACAATTGTGAACGAAAACGACCGTTTCATGTTGAGTCCACATATTGGAATTGCGTCCGGTTCGAACACATACTCTCCCCAACCCATGATAGGCGCTGCAGCAAACAGTATACAGAAAATCCACAGAATTGCAACAGCAAGAAGTTTCTTTGGTGTCGTAGCTGACAACGGGTATCTCATCGGGTCGGATATGATAAAATATCTGTCAAGTGATAAAGCTGATAAGGAGTAAAACGACGCTAAGATCATTAGAACTAATACAAAAGCGGCTGCCTGGCAGAAATATGGCGATTCCTTGGCTAACTCCGCATTGAGACGGGTAAATATCCAGAGAGGGATCACAATCACGCTGCCGAGAAGATGAGCAACACACAGACTGATGAAGAAAATCTTGGTGTTGGAAACAAGCGACTTTGCGCGACAGGCTATATAGATGAGGAACAAGTTGGCAGAGGTAGTGAAAGCTGACAATGTTGCCAGAGATATCAGCTTGATGACAAGGCCTGGAAACAAGTCCACCAATCTCTTCATTTCCTCACAGGCCTCACAGTGAAAAAGGAACTTCTCGCTACCGTTGTGCATGGTGATATGAACTTTGTCGGTGGCTAAACGATCGTTTGAGGTGAATGTCTTAGTCGTAAGCACTGACATCCATCATTGTTCGCAAAAACTGTAGAGAGTCGTGATCTTTATTGTTCTTCTGTGGTCATTGTTTCTCTATTTATAACCAAATTATTGGTAAAAACGTATGTGTGTTATCACTTGATCACCTTTTCTACGAACAACACTGTTGACAACGTTATCGTAACAAACAATGTCCTAATTGTAAAGTACATAGAAAAAACGATTTAGGCGTTGTGTTATTTATTTTCTGGATTTGGCACACAAAACTTGATCTCGAAAAGTAACTTCCCAGGCCGCTAAATAACTAGTTTGAAGCATGTATTGTCTGATTAGAGTCTCAGACCGGACTGGTGGTGTATTGCATACAGTCAAGCCTCTTCTGTAGATCAAGAACAATGTACAATCTCAAAATACTCCGCCTCCGGGTTAATTCGTGGTATTTGTGTCGCAGTGATGTAATATTTCAGTGTCCCTTCTGTCCAATATTCCTTAGGGGCACGTTGTGTTTTGCCTTATTTGCTCCCTATTCTGTTTTTGGTCAGATACCTGTCAGATGATACGAATTTGACAAAAATACTTGTCACACTTGAATGTCCTGATGATAAACAATTGCCTTTGCCGGGTTTTCGCTATCTTGTCTGTATTTCACATCAAAAATAATTATCACAAGTCTTATTCAAAACCGTCTGTTAATTATACGTTAGTACTCCGTACAGGTAACAGTGTACAACAGTGAACGTTTTCTAAACGTAACGTATCTTAAGCGTCACAGCCTTTGCATACTACTATCTATGCGTGTTTAATGTTTAATTTAAGCCACGCGCTCACCTTTTATATACGCTGACGGGAGGCAATTAGAAGCCTTACGTTTCTATAAAAGGCACGTACCGTTACGTTAGAAACAATTCTATTGGCCGTTGAATTTTTGAGTCATATATGGCAGGATTTTTTATTTACCGCATGAGTAGCTTCAAATACTATACACTGTCACAGTGAAACCATAAAACAGAGTATTTGAGTTTTATGTATTATGCAAATAAGCTGCATTTTATTGATTTTTACCAGAAATCATGACTCATAATCAAGACCTCTTCGAAGCTTCGAAACTCGTATCTTCTTTTTCTTTTGTTTACTCTCGGTAGTTATTTCTTTTTTTTAATTATTTGCATGCACAGTGAGTGTCGCCGGGCAGTTTTCGTTTGTCACACTTCTGATGCGTATTTGTTCCCTAATTTTCTCTTCAAAAATGTATTCAGGATCTCAACCAGTTTGGATACTGATTAGACACCCAGTTGCCCGTTGTCTCATCGGGATTGCTTCAGCAGAAAAGACATCCTTATTAATTCTTCATTTGTTTTAACTTTAAGATATTCGCGAAATTGACATTAATCTTTCCTTCATTCAAACCTTTATCATGCTTTTTTCACACCTTTGACAACAGAGTAGACCTAGATTAAAGGTCTCGGGTAGCAGCCGTCTGATCAGGGTCTGCTGTGAAACTATAATAGATCTAAGCATGATAAGGGGTGGGACAGGACATAAATCTATATCAATGCATCCAGAGGCCCGTCGTACTGAAGATCGTATGTCCAAAAATGCGACAATCGCTACTACTCTGATAGTCGAACACGTCACATATTCCAGTGTAAAGTAGTTGAAGCTAAGTTTGCACGGCAGAAATTATCGTAAGTTAGTCTGGCCGAACAAGTCTAATTCTGTTTTGTTTTAACCCTTTCTCTTTTCTATGATTATTCGAAATTTCAATACCTACTGAATAATCATGGGGAAAATAGTTATGAAATATGGAAGGTAGAACATTGTAGCCATTTTAGAAAGTAAAGAAACAGAGCTTTGAAATTCCATTAGTAAACAGAGCAGACACTGGTCAAACGGCTCCTATAGGAGCCGTCTGATCTGGGTCTATTCTGTTTACAAATGCGTGAACATGTGTTAAATGAAAGAAATGGTTGAAGAGGTGGTAGCTTAATGCAGAGCAAACGATTCATGTAAAACGCTTCTATGGTAGTTTGCTGCATTATTTTTGTCCTACTGCAACATTCTGAGTTTTTCATTCTGCTTTTTCAGCCACACGGAATACCTCAGTTATTTTCTACGAAATAGACACTGGCGGAATAAGACGAGTAGTCACGAATGCTTTTCAGCCTATTAATAGACCTGCTCTCGCTATTTTGACAGTAACCCGTCAATATGTCAAACATATAAAACGAGTCACAGTGTTGTGTATGTATAGACTTCTAGACGTCTACAATTTTAGCCCTTATCCCGCTGTGAAAAAATAATGTCTGCTCAAATTTGGATCTGGTGCAGCGATGGCCAGGTGCGGATCCAGGATGTCCGTTTAAGGGGTCGTAGATTGACATCAGTAGTGTATTTGAAATGCGTGATGAGAAAGAGCGTAATTGACTGTTAGGCCGTTGCATAACTTGCAAAGGTTGCTAAATTAATTAGATATATATCTAGATACGTTACGCAAAATGTTTTAATTTCTGTTGTTACGTTGGAAATTACTCAAAAAGTTTGTTTGGGCAATTTTAGAGGGCGTACGCCGGCTCGGTCCCTCTAAATCCGCGCCTTAATGCAAAAAGCTTCCATAGTAGTTTCCTGCATTACTTTTGTCCTGAATTAAGCAACCATCTGAGTTTACAGTCTTGTATGTTAATAAATGATCTGGTTGTATTAGCGACACTCTACTGTACGACAACTGCAAATTCTATAGATGCAATCGTCGGAGAAATTTCGGTCCCTGATCTGTCGTAAGGCGGGCATCTGTGGAGGATGAGTAGACGGGAACGCTTTTGCTTTTCAGCCTATTTATAGACATTTTCTCGCTATTTTTGACAGTAAGCCGTCAATATGTCAAACATATTAAAAGAGAGTCAATGTTGTGTATTTGTAGACTTCTAGACGTCTACAATTTTAGCCCTTACCCAGATGTGAAACAAATAATGTCTGCTTAAACTTTGACCTGGTGCAATTCTAACTACTTCCGATTCTGCTTTTGAAAAAAATACTGACTATGCCTCAGAGAAACTATTGACCAAATGTCAAACAGCTTGGACCCAGATGAGACGCCGAGTAACTCGGCGTCTCATCTGGGTCCAAGCTGTTTGCAAATGTGACTAAGATCGCGTTTAGCGGGATAAGAGTTAACATCTTCAATTGGCAACGATTGGTGGGCGAAATTCCTTAAATTGTTCAAGTTATGTAATTTAGTTTAATATCAGTTTTTTCTCAATAATCTGATTATTATTCTGGACGTGATTCGCTGTTTAAATGTTTATACTCTTATTTGAATATGGATAATGATTTTATATACTTAATTTCAGATAGCCTCTCCGTAATTGATTTATTTGTCACGTACACTTTTATAGTCTTAAATATCAAACGATACTAAAAACTGACAAAAAATGGACATGCACAAATATTAGAAGTATAAAGAACAAAAATGCTCAGAACTTGCTTTGTTTTAAAGGTCAAAACGTGAACATTAATGCTATAGGCGCAAAGAATCTAAATAATGGAAGTTTTGTTTGACTTTTAATCACAAAAGAACATAGTCTGGCAATTAGACATGCACTTTAAACTTTTCCCTGTTAAATATTCATGTGGGAAATAATGTCATCATGAATATTTATGCGTTGATTTTTTACAATATACACTTTTAGACGGAACTGTTTGCTTTGACAAAGACTGTAGAATCATATATATATATCATGTCATAAGCAAACAAAGCAGACTCTGATCAGACGGATCCTACAGGAGCCGTCTGATCTGGCTTTCCTCTGTTTGCAAATGCGTGAAAATGCATTTATATGAGAGAAAGGGTTAAGCCATTGTCTAGTGAATATTCATTTAATTAATGAAAACATGGATATTTATTAGCTGAAGTTTTGGACAATATTAGTTTTGGCCATGGCAGAAACTGGGGAATCATATCTATAGTATCGCATGCATACTTATAAGCAAACAGAGCGGACCCTTATCAAATGATCCCTAAGGTCTTCAAAGGTAGTTTCTATCAGGTAAAGGGATTACGTAAAAAGCTAAATTGATTGAAGGCAAATCTGATTTATATGTATATCCAATTGTAACACATGTTTAAAGTCTTACAGGTCCCTTCAAACTACAATAAACATTATATTACAATACACCCATGCGTCATTAATAAAAAAGATGACATCGAATATGTTTTTGCACTTAAACATGTTCCTCGTGAATATCCATGACAGGAACTGTGACATTATGAATATGTCTCAGCAGAAATTCTATAATGATAGAAAGACACAGGACTTTTTCAGCTGTGGCAGAAACCGTTGTATCAGATCAGTTAAGAAAAAAAGTAAACAGAGCTGACTTTTTTCAGCTGTGGCAGAAACTGTTGTATCAGATCAATATAATAACAAAAGTAAACAGAACAGACTTTTTTCAGCTGTGGCAGAAACTGTTGTATCAGATCAATATAAGAACAAAAGTAAACAGAGCAGACTTTTTCAGCTGTGGCAGAAACTGTTGTATCAGATCAATATAATAACAAAAATAAACAGTACAGACTTTATCAGACGGCTCCTTCAGTATACATGCTTATAACACTTTTTAGTTAAGTCCGAGTTCGTTCTCAAGTTTTTGATCGGTCAAAGTTGAGCCTTTGGCTCAAATCTGACCAATCAAAAGCTTGAGAACAAACTCAGACTCAACTAAAAAGCTTTATAAGCATGGACCCAGGAGCCGTCTGATCTTGGTCTACTTTGTTTGCAAAAGGCGTCTCTGTTGAGTAAACAATTAAGATTTGACGTCATACAACGTCTGTATTGGAAATCAATATGTATGGAAATGTGTATTTTATTCATATTGGAAACGTGTTACGAACCAAATGTTTTCTGTAAAGTGTACGCTCATTATGATTACGATTGTGGTTAAGTTTTGATAGTGATTAAGAATTGCATTACGTTATGATAACGGACGAATTGCGTACACAGCTTGATTACGATTATGATAATTATGTTGATTATGACTGGCTTGTTGTTTTGCCCATACAGATTGGGACTGCAAGTAACCATTATAGTGCGGGAAACAAGCCACTAATGCCCTTTGCAAACAGTGTAGACCCAGATGAGAGGGCCCATATAGGAGCCCTCTCATCAGGTTCTGCACTGTTTGCCATGTAAAGTACCTAGTTATAGTCTACTTTCAGTCCGAATGACCGCTCAGTCGACTGTACATGTTGCACTTTTCTTTAGATAAAACTAGAAATATTCATTGTATGCTTGACCTGTTTGAATTTTGGAATTGTCCATTTGAAAATTCAGCATTGTAAGGGTTAACACTGCTTTTCAGTCCGTAATATAATATCGTACCGAATTATAGACAAATTGTAATCCAACCAACGTTGGTCACCAATGGGACAGTTTTGAAATTCAAAATGGAGTAAAACCCTTAATTACCCTTGTGTCGCTAACCGCGACATTTAGTCGCATTTGCAAACGCGTCTTATTCGGTTACTCGGTGTCTCATCAGGATCTAAACTGTTTGACACGTGTTCAATAGTTTCCTAAAAGGTTGTCATGACGCTTACCTAATATTTTCTCTAACACTTGATCGAATTGGAAGTAGTCAAAATTGAACAAGATCCAAATTTGATCTGTAAGACTTTTCCCCCTTTTAGATAACTTGTTGGAAAGAACGTAAATCATTACTGTCTTAATTTAAAATTCTCGAACTTTTTTTTTCAATGCATGCTTTGCACCAAAAAGTGTTGTTTGCAAAGGTATCGCCTGCAAAATATGTCGTCTGCCACAATATTCATTTGTTTAATTTTCTCCCCTCTTTCATAAAAAAATTACCACAGTAACAAACAGTTTAAATGCTGATGTGACACCGAGTTACATGGTGTCTCATCTGGATCCAAACTGTTTGCATAGGTAATAAAAGACGCGACAATGGCAGCGAAAAGAGTTAAATACAGGAAAAACATGAACTTTTAGTAAGGAGGAATTTATGTCTTTGTAGGCAGGTGGCTGCTTAATGCAGGGTGAAAGTCATGCAGAAAGCTCCTCTAGGAGCTTTCTGCATGACTTTCACCCTGCATTAAGCTGCCACATGTGTTAAAGATCAATAATGGTACGCATTTGAGTGTTCGTAGTATCGAGTTTTTACTACATATATAACTTCCATGTGTGAGTGTTTATTGTTCAATCGCACTGTGTGTTCTCAATAAAAAATATTTAATTATAGCGGAAAAACGAAAAACTTTAGCCTTTGCTATTTAGTCACTATATGTTAAATGTTAATTGACATTTTACTTAATTAAGGCAATGCATCAAAGTCTCGGATTGGAAAGAGCAGAGTTGACTCACGATGATTAGCGCCTTGGTAGTCACATGATTAGTGCTGTGACAGTAACATTCGTTACCTGTCGTATGTTCAACTATAAAACCTCTCATTGTATTCTGTTAGTTTTTGTCTAATTATGAAAAGGTCGGTTAATTAGTCTAGCCAATCAACGATCACAGTTGCCTTATGTTTTTAAGCATACCTGTAGTTTTCATTTGTTCTTTGCGACTGTTTTCCTTGTAAACTTAAGAGATTAATTAACATTTCGTAATTTTCGTTAAAAGTAATGATTCTGATTTCAATTAGCAAATGCTAACGGTTTATGTGTATCGCCATACTTAAGATTTTATAATAAAATCTAGCTGATCAGAGACAGGTTAAAGGTTATGAATCACTATACTGTATGAACCAATCATATTACAGGACATCTTTTAGAACGTAACCTGATTTGCACAAAATATTAAATCCAAAACTGCCAGGTTAAAATCCAAATAATTTATCTTTCGAATTTTGAATATCAAAAAGTTAAGACGCAGTTTTAGAAAAAATAACGCAAAACATTTTCAAGTGGACGAATGCTATCTCTTTAACCTTCAATAAACAATTACGAATTCACGACATGGTCTGCATTAGCGAATAGTTGGGATCCAGATCAGATGCCGAATAACTCCGCATCTCATCAAGATACAACCTCCTATAGGAGCCTTCTGACCAGGGTCTGCTCTGTTTGCTAATGTAATTTAATATATTTGTTCTATTACCTTCTAAAATGGTTAAATGTTCCACCTTCCATATGTCATTATAACTTTTTTGTTCATGGATATTCAGTAGTTATCGAAATTTGGAATAAATATAGAACAGGGAAAGGGTTGATGCAGGACAAAGGTGATAAAGAAAGCTCATATAGACACTTTCTGTATCACATTTGTTCTACATCAAGTTACCACCCATTCCCGTATAGGCTATTTTTAGATCCAACAACTTTGAATAAATCTACCGAAAAGGAGCATTAACTAGAGAAAAGATTTTTTTTAGAATTTTGTAGTTTGAAACCATTGTGATAAATAGAGCATTTGCTCCTATGGGAGCAAATGCTCTATTTATCACATTGGTTTCACAAAGTGACATTTACAGAAGCGTCAAAAGGCGTCAATATGCGGGAATGGGTTAAAACAAATTGAGTGGTCGTACAAGCGAGACGTCACTGCAGTATAAAAGTTAACACAGACCATTGGTATTAATACATGTAACAATGTTAGAGAACAAAATCGACTTAAAATGCTAAATGATGAGTCATTTCTCTTTTATCATTTATAGGATTGTATTGAATAAATAATTAATACAATAGCTTCAATCGTAAGTTTCTTGTAGCATTATTTACCAGAAGCTATACAATGTGAATACAACAAAATACATGTAGGCCTATATTAACTTGTAATGAAAATATTCATTTTAATGATATATTTCTCTATTTTATTCCATAAGTATTATAGGGTTCAAGTGCAGTAAAACACGTTCATTTAAGTTATATACATGTTTCCTTTATTTCAATATTTGGTAATATTGATATTCAATACTTGTATTGTGGGTAGCTTGGAATGACCATTAACTCATTTCCTCATATGCTATTTTTAAATACAACCTCTATGAATAAATCTACCGAAAAGGAGCATTAACTAGACAAAAGGAAAATTTTAGAATTTTGTAGTTTGAAACCATTGTGAAAAATAGAGCATTTGCTCCTATAGGAGCAAATGCTCTATTTATCACAATGGTTTCATAAAATGACTTATTACAATGGTTACAAACTACAAAAATCTATTTTTTTCCTTTTCTCTAGTTAATGCTTCTTTTGGGTAGATTTATTAAAAAAGGTTGGGTCTAAAAATAGCCTATGAGGGAAAGGGTTAAATGTACAGTATTTAACTATTTGACTGCCAATGACACCTCTGTGAGGATCCAAACTATTATCGTGGTGTTTATTAAGGAAAAGGAGAAAAAAAGAAAGTTATGGAAGGCGACATATTTTGCAGACGACAAAACTTTGCTGCGGAAGACATTCATAATTTTGAAAAACAACCTACGGTATGTACATGCTTTGGAAAAATCTTTTAGGGTGAACGTTTGGCTTCTACTGTGTCAAGGACGACAAAAAACCAGACACAAGTTATAGTCACATATTTTTTTTTCAGAGAGTTTACCGAACCTACAGTAAAACATGTCTACAACGGTCATTATAAGTATGTCTTATTCTTGGGGTTTAAGACAGGTGATAGCTAGTTTAATGCAGAATAAAAGTTGTACAGAAAGCTCCTCTAGGAGTTTTCTGCAGTACCTTTTTCCTGCATTAACACATTCCCTTATATCGACGACTCTGTAAAACTCACTTTGTGAAACCATTGTGATAAATAGAGCATTTGCTCCTATAAGAGCAAATGCTCTATTTATCACTGGTTTCAAACTTCAAAATTATAAAAAAAAATCCTTTTCTCTAGTTAATGTTCCTTTTCGGTAGATTTATTCAAAGAGGTAGCGTCTAAAAATAGCCTGTGATGTAATGGGTTAAGCAACCATCTTGCAGTCGCTACAGACATGTTCCACTGTATTCACCGACGATATCTTTCTTAGAGATTAATGAACCTATTTGTTTAGTCTATCTCAGCGGACATGGTAAGTCCATTACTGTTTCCTTCCGGAGGAAATATATGTAACGAGAAAACAATATATTACACATATTAACTTAAACACCTGTGTCTTGGCTCTGTTTTATGAACCCGTTAAGTAGTTTTATGAACCCTTTACGTCATGAGTGCCCGTATGAGAAATAATGACTGCATGAATATTAACTAGCTGAACCGTTATAACGGCATATAAACGAACAACATGTTGGCTATAGCAGAAACTGTACAATCAACAACATGTTGGCTATAGCAGAAACTGTACAATCAACATGTTGGCTATAGCAGAAACTGTACAATCAACAACATGTTGGCTATAGCAGAAACTGTACAATCAACAACATGTTGGCTATAGCAGAAACTGTACAATCGTGTCTATAGTATTTCATATACAATCAGAGCACGTCCTCATTAGACGACTCTTATAGGAATCGTTTGTTCTGGACCTACTATATTTTCAAAGGCGTCAAAAAACGCCTCCCTTGTCGGGTTACGGGTGAAGCATTTGTCTCTTAACACTTTTACCGCGATATGTGAATCCACGATAACCAAATGCAATCAAATGTGTTCCTAACGAGAAGCCGAATAACTCGGTCTCTCATAAGGATCTAAACTGTTTGACACGCTGGTCATATTTTTGTAAAGAACATTGTAGAAAACTCCCATCTTGTAACCCATAGCATATACGAAATTTATATGGCAACAGAATAGTTAACCTTGTGTGAAACATGTCGCGAACACACATTCTTGGCGGCTTAATGTTTTAGACATTACTTGTTTCGCTTTTGAATTTTTCAATTTTGACAGACTATGTTTTTGCCTAGGATTCAACGATTTGCAAAGTCACCAGAAAATATATGTACAGTAGTATATAAGTCTAGTAGAGAAGAAATTAGATACTTTTAGGCAGGTGGCTGCTTAATGCATGGTGTAAGCAATGCAGAAAGCTCCTAGAAGCTGCTACCTGTCTCTAAGACCTATATTTATCCTAAACTGAACGTCCGGTTTACAAACATTTTACTGTGCACCTAAGAATTTCAAGTGCACTTCCCAAAAATGTTTACATTAAGGTCTCCCTATTACTACCACTAAAAAGAAATATAATTGTAGATTTTTAAAACAGGTGGTAGCTTAATGCAGCTTAAAGGCTTCCATATTGATAAAGTATATGATCGCTTTAACAAGAATGTATTGTATAATGAATACATTTAATTGTTTAATGAATACATTTAAACCTCGTTCACTCATAGTTTTAGTAAAGAAGAATTGAGAGTTTCTTAGGCAGGCTGCTGCTTAATGCAAGGTGGACGTCATGCAGAAAGCTCCATTAGGAGCTTTCTGTATGACTTTCACCCTGCATTAAGCTGCCACCCACATGTCTTTAAGACCAGTAATAATACTTGTTTTAGAGTTTGGGTTATCGAGATTTTACTGAGTTATCGAGGTTTTACTGAGTTATCGAGGTTTTCGAGGTTTTACTGAGTCATCGAGGTTTTACTGTAGAAGGAACGTTTCTGCAAGGATAATTTTGGCGATGTGAATTTCGGAAAATGATTGTCGGATATATTGCACTATTTTTCAACATAATCCCCTTCAGTATCTATATAGACACTTTTGCCAGCGATGTTTAACCCATTACCTCATAGGCTATTTTAAGATAAAAGAGAAAAGGAATTTTTTAGAATTTTATAGTTTGAAACCATTGTGATAAATAGCGCATTTGCTCCTATAGGAGCAAATGCTTTATTTATCACAATGGTTCACAAAGTGACTTTTACAGAGTCGTCAAAAGTCGTCAATATGAGGGAATGGGTTAAGGGTGTTTAAGGGCTCCAATGCCACTTTTAAAGAATGCATTTTCTTAACTGTTCAGAGAGTCCCCCACTGCATGTAGGACGTCATCATCTGACTAAATGTGGGTACCGGAAATGGCCTTTTTTAATTTTTGGAAATAGACGAGATCGGGCTAAAAAAGGCGGATGCTCAATCAAAGTCACAATCGTTCACAATCGCAGACTTTTGAACAGCGGAATTGTCCTGGTGGCTTGAGTTTAATGTTCTCTTAACTGCCAAAGCCGTGATGCAAAATATGTGCCATTGATTGTTTGTACCTTTTGCAGATAATCTACCATCAGAATGCCATCAGCATCCCAGAAACCCGAGAGCTGATGGAACAGTTTTTTGCCTTCTTTGGCGGGGATGAACCATGGTGCCACCATTGTTTAGACTTTTGTTTGAGCTCATGGTGAAATGATGGAGCCATGCCTCATCCATAGTCTCAAACCTCTGTAAAAACATTAGCAGGATCTGCCCCTACAAGGTTCAGATTAGCATGCGACGAAATCCGCCTTGTGTGCTTCTGGTCAACTGTCAGAAGTCCTGGTACCCAGCGGGCTGAGAGCTTTCTCATTACAATATCTTCCTTGAAAATGGAATGTACTCTTCCCTGTAAAATTCCAACTGTACTGGCTATGTATCTTCCTGTAACACGCATGGCAGCCATAACAATATCATGGACTTTATTGATCATTTCTGGGGTTGCAACAGTGACAGACCTTCCAGAATGGGCGTCATCACCAAGGCTCTGTCTGCTATGCTTAAATTCCGTCACCCACCTTTTCACAGTAGCATATGAAGGGGCATCATTCCCTAGTGTTGCTAACTTGCTACCATATCAGTATGGATATCCTTACGTGCTAGACCGTTCTTATCCAAATATTGAATCACTGCTCTTTCAGCGATTTTGTTCATTTTGCAAAAGTTAACTTGCTTTACTTTAGAGTGCTTCCTCTTCGACATGAACTGACCAAAGCACATCAGTCTGCGGGTACACAGCCTTAAATAGCCAGGGAAAAGTAGTGCTGAAAAAGAACATCCTTGATTAACTCCTTCAATACAAAGCTCACAACTCATCAATCAGGTCTCGTAGAAGCGACATATGCTGTTTTAAATGCGTATTCTGCAAGCTAGCGTCGAATTCGTGATGCTCAGGGGATATCCGATAACTCGGAATTTCACCAGGATCCCAACAGCTTGACATTCTGACTTTATTTCTTGAAGAGAAATACGATAAATGTTACAGGGGTCAAGACAAGATGCGTAAATTAAAACATTCTCAATAACATATTCTTTCATTTTTATTGTCGATCTCTCCTCTATCTCTACTAATATTGATAGTAATTGGGTCGTTTTGGGTCATGAATATGTCATGTACGGACTATTTCAGTGTTAGTGGGCATTATCATCTCTAACTAGTAGCCCTAGATGTTATGCATCAGCATCAGTTATGCAGAAAGCTCCTATATGCGTTTTCTGCATTACGTTTGTCCGGCATTAAGCAACCGAAGCAAGATACATTCCGGGCGAGGTGGCGGTAATATCACATTAACATTCACCACAAAGTAGGGCAATATTACAAAATTGAATGCTGATTATATACAAACAGGGCGTTGCTATATGAATATCATTGAATACAATAATAACAGCAAAAGTGCATAAATATTATGATAATGGCACGTGCCTACCATGCAATAATTGTCCATCAATTGTCGGATTTATTATCCGTTTTTTTCCTTGTCTTATGTCGACCTTCGGTCAGTCGTGTGATCGCTGTCAAATGTTTTTTGTCTATCATTGTTACACATTTTCACAAATTTCTCCAGCATTTACCTTAATCCTTTATTCCATACATATTTAAGCCTTTAAAAACAGTAGACCCTGATCGGGCGGCTCCTGTAACAGCCGTCTGGTCAGGACATACTCTGTTTGCTTATGGAATTATATGGAATTGATTTTACAGAAGGGAAAGGTTAATGCAAAATTTACTCCTAAAGGAACGTTTTGCATCACTTTTGTTCTGCATTCAGCTCCTACCTGTTTTAAGATAATCAAAATAGACGTTTATTGAATGATCATACTAGTTCCACTTTACTGTATTTACTAGCAACTACGGTAAATCCCTCTAATGCGACCACCGAAAAGAGATATAAATACGGGGTCGTATAGAGGCAGGTGTTAGCTTAATGCAGGATGAAAGTTATGCAGAAAGCTCCTACAGGAGCTTTCTACATTACTTTCATCCTGCATTAATAAAGCAACCACCTGCTTTTAAACACAATGATGCCTATCAATTCAATGGTCACTTTAGAGGGGCTCTACTGTATTAGAAGTTAACAAAGATATGAAGATGATAATTTGCCCTTGCACATTTTGCCCAGGCTGTATGGTCAATTAAACATTAATGTATTATGGCCAGAATCAGTGAATACATTAGCCAATTACGTGTATGTCTAGTGCATTTCGAGAGCTCCTGGTGGAGCCTTCTAATAATGGTCTAGAGTTCACATCAACAAAAGAAGACTTGCAGAAACACCCTTCAAATGAAACTGGGATATACATAGTTGGGATAACGCCAGAGCTCCGGATAAAGATGCATACCCAAATTCTACACTAGTCATTTCATCACCAAACTCTATACTGTGACCACTCTTTAAAATCGTCTCGAAGAGACGATTCTAAAGAGTGGTCACAATATAGGGCTTGGTGGAGAAATAAAGGAGCTATTCTTGAAAATACAATGTATTTAACTTTACGCATCTTATCTGGACCTCTGGCTAGCGCTTGAAATATGAAGCTTAACCATTCCATTTCCTTACAGAACTTATATGTATGAATGGATCACTTCGTGAATACGACTACAATACCAGGGGTCCCGAGTTCAATCCCCGCCGGACCAAGTCCTTCGGATGAGACTTTATAAACGGAGGTCCGGTGTATCAGTGCTTTACACTGGGCATCTAAAAGAACCAGAGAAACTCTATCGCGCCAAGATTTCTATAAGTATCCGATCCTCTCTCTCTGGGACGTCCAACTAGCCCATATATAGTTGGCGTATGATAATGAATACAAGTAAACAAACTTCGTGAAATGCATTAACTTATTATATAAAACGGAAATGTTCGTTTAGACATTTAGACGACAGAAACTATATGATTAGATCTGTATAATTCCATAAACAAACAGAACAGACCCTGATCAGACGGCTCCTATATAGTATCCGTCTGATCTGGGTCTTCTCTGTTTGAAAATGTGTAGAAAGGCGTTTATATGAAGGGAAGGGCTAAATAGGTTAATGATTGTTCAAGAAATAAAAGTTGGTTTTTATCACGCAAACTGTTTCGATCAAGTGGTAGTAAACGAGGGTGGGGTGAGGGACATTTCCGCAACTGACCGACCACAACTGGTGAATATATAGTAATTATATGATTACCATTCACAAGCATAAAACGATATGCCCTGTTTAACCCTTTTCCTGTTTAATATTTATTCACATTTATTCAAGATTTCTTTACCTCATTATCATGAATATTCATGGACAGAATCCATAAAATGGAACGTAAGAAAGGGATTTTTCACTGTTGTGGAAACTGCACTCATATCTATTAATTCCCATAATCAAACAGAACAGACCCTGATCAGACGGCTCCTATAGGGCTGTCAGATCTAGGTCTACTCTGTTTGCTAATGGAATTTGGTAGATCTGTTTCTCTTGTTTCTAAAATGGCTACAATGTTCCACCATCGATTTAGTCCATGAATATTCAGTAGGTGTTAAGATTTTGAATAAATATAGAACAGGGAAATGGTTAATTCTTCTTTACAAAACGTCCAATTTAGAAGAGTTTCTACAGTAACCACAAACCGCAGATATTGATGTTTTGTGGTGACCAATAAATAGTGACCAACATCTGCTAGGCACAATAATAGGAGCATGTATGTCAGATATATACAGTAGAACCGGTCTTATACGGTCTAATTATGGATCTGTAAGGAAGGTCGTAGCTTAATGCAGGTCAAAAGTAATGCAGAAAGCTCCTGTAGGAGCTTTCTGCATTACTTTTGCCCTGCATGCATTAAGCGACCATCTGCTTTTTAAGACTTCTATGTTCAATAAATGAATGACCGCTTAGTTCAGGTTCTGCTGTATACAGACGTGAAGGAAAATCTAGCGATCCATAATGCTTTGTCAAAATCAAAAGGATAGGCACATTGTACGACCACCTTGAAACAACGCGATATATGCAGTATATCTCCTCTAAACCGAGAGTTATTAAAGACGTTTAGCTTAGATCTTTTAAGGCAGATTGGTTCTTAATGCAGGATGAAAGTCATACAGAAACTTCCTTGGAGCTTTCTGTATGACCTTCACCCTGCATTAAGCTGTCATCTGTAATATAGACCGGCATTAACACTAATTAGAAATCCCTGTTTAGAGAGATTTAACTGTACAGTAACCGCCATTAAACCGAGAGTTTGGTCAAGAAGAATCAGAACACTTTTAAGTAAGTGGCTGCTTGAAATCGGAATTACAATTTAATATCAATGTCGGTCTTTATGCAAGGTGGTAGCTTAATGCAGGGTCAAAGCTCAATGGAAAGCTTCCAATATATACGACTTCCAGTCTGCATAAAACAACAAAATGCTTAAGACGATCTAAATTCTTCTCTACTTAACATTTGGTTAAGACCTGTTTTGGTTTACTTTTATTCATTTGGAGAATTGTTCTTATCGCCAGACTATTTCATTTAGAGATCGTTTCTTGTAAAAAGCATATTTGTATTCGTATTTGAAGTTTTTAACAATGTTTATGCTAAATGTGTTTGTTCAAATCCGCTTGGATGTATACTTATCTATGTAATATGTAAGAAAGCATTCTAACCATAATGTTTGTATGATCCTATAAAAGAAACATAATATAAGATGGGATATATAGTAAAACCCCTCTAAACAGAACGTTTAGTTAACCCATTCCCTCAAAGACTATTTTTTAGATCCAACCTCTGAATAAATCTACCGACAAGGAGCATTTACTAGAGAAAAGAAAAAAATAAGAATTGTGTAGTTTTGAAACCATGGAGCAAATGCTTTTTTATCACAATGGTTTCAAAACGTGGATTTTACAGAGGCGTCAAAAGGCGTCAACATGAGGAAATGGGTTAATTTAGAGGAATTGATATCTTTTAGACAGGTGGCTGCTTAATAGAAGCTACCTGTGTGGCCTTCACATTGTATTAAGCTGTCATCCGGTATAAAGACTGTCATTAATACTAAATTGAAATCCCTTTTAGGGAGAGTTTACTGTAACTGGGATCATGAAAACTGACCCGTGAGTGTCAGGACCAGGTCATGAACTTCCTCCGGAAAAAAGACATGATTTTTTTTATAATGTACTTTAACCGAGGTGCTAAATCAAGCCTGTTTGCTGAGTGGAATGAACAAAGCGTAGACTGTAGCTAATAGTTGACGCCTCTCGCATTAATTGTCCAGTAAGTAACATAAATGTCTGAATGGACATCGCAGTAAGTAACCCTTTACTCCATGGATACTCATGTAAGACAAAATGACATCATGCGTTTCAGTTAGATGAAATTTTATAATGATACACGAACACACAGGCATTATTGTCTGTAGAATCAAATCTATATTATTCCATAAGCAAACAGAGTAAACCCTGATCAGACGCTAGGAGCCGTCTGATCTGGGTCTTCTCTGTTTGCAAAGGGGTGAATATGCTCATCTATGGATTGAAGGGATAACCATGTGGTTGTCTGTAAACAAATGGTTGCTTAGTGCAGTGCACGCGTATTTACCATTTACTCCATAGATATGCCTAGTAACTCCTTTGCAAATAGAGAATACCCAGATCAGAAGCTCCTATAAGAGCTGTCTGATCAGGGTCTTCTCTGTTTGCTTATGTACTAATATATATTTTAATCTACAGTGCAGTACAAACATATTTACCATTTACTCTCTCTATATATATATGCCTGCTAACTCCTTTGCAAACAGAGAATGCCCAGATCAGAAGGATCCTGTAGGAGCCGTCTGATCTGATCAGGGTCTGCTCTGCTTGCTTATGAATAGAATAAATCTGATTCTATAGTTTGCTTCTGCTATGGTAAAAAAGTCCTGTGTTCGTGTCCTTGTGAAGGAGTTAGAATAGTTTTGCACCAAGCCCTCGAAATACTGTCGTCCGGTTCAGTCGCTAGGTTGGAAAATGTAGAATGCTTTTAGACCTTCCTTCGCGTGTTTTTGCGCATTTGCAAACCGAGTAGATCCATATCAGTGTCTGCTCTCTTTGCCAATGGAATTAGATAGATCTGTTTCTTTACTTTCTAAAACAGCTACAATGTTCCACCATCGATAATTCATTATAACTATTTTGTCCATGAGTATTTATTGAAATTTTGAATAAACATAGAACAGGGAAAAGGTTACCCTTCGCTATACCTACCTGTAAATAGTGAAGACCCGGATGAGACAGTTCCTGCAGGAGCTGTCTCATCAGGGCCTGCACTATTTACAAGTTGATTGAGCAACCAGTGCACTCCACAGCAGTGATTGTACAGCGAAGTACTTGTACACAGTGAATATATGTGTAATTATACAACAGGACATGGGTAAAGAAGGAGAAATGTATTTTAAAATTCAGCAAGAGAAGGGTTAATATTGACTCCATCAATATTTTGCCCATATCATATAAAGTAAAAACCTCGCTAAAGCGATCACAAAAATTGGTCTAAATCTTGGTCTTAAATGCAGGTATTTGCTTAATGCAGTACAAACGTAATGCAGAAAGCTCCTGCAGGAGCTTTCTGCATTACTTTGGTCCTGCATTAAGCTACTAGTTGCCTTTCAGGCTAATAATTAGACATTTGGGGGAACCTTTAGAGGGTTTTTACCGTAATTTACTCACAGGTAGTGATGTAGAACTATCTAGATCGAATTTGAAAACTCTGTCCTATTTACTATATACATGTATATTATTATTATGTAGTGAAAAGTACGGATTTTTTCAAAATCGCTCTATATGAAATTGTTCAGTTCAGAACGGTCCAATATGATTGTCCACCCGTATGTATAGCACATAGATGATCTCAACCTCAAGCACTCAAGCAAAAAAAAAATTATAACCTCGGGACATAGTGTCAAATAGTTTGGATCCTGAAATACGCCGATCGAGTTATATTGCGTCTCATCGGTCTCTAAATTCGCCGCTAGAGGGTACAGAGTTACTCTACAAACCTGAATTTTCACAGTTGATCAGTCCATTGTTGTTCAAAGACAGAGTTCATTCATTATGACAGGGTATGAGAACGTTTTGAATGACAAATAGTACAGACCCTCGTCGGACAGTTCCTCTATGAGCCCTCTGTTCTGGGTCTGCACTGTTTGCAAATGTCTGTGCACTCGTTTCCCGCATTCAAAGAATTTAAACGAACACTCGAAATTATGTCTACCGCAGAAACTTTATAATCAGATATTATTTCATAAGAACACAGAGCAGATCCTGATTAGACGCCTCCTGTATGCAAAGACGATAAATGGCGCATCTGTCGAGTAAATGGTTAAGCCTTTACTCCATGAATATTTATGAAAGAAATAATGACGTCGCGAATATTAATCAGATTAATTTGTTATAATAGAATATGGACACAGGAATGTTTGGTCTGGCAGAAACTGTAGAATCATATGTACATTATTATAATAAACTCATAAGCAAACAGAGAAGACCCTGATCAGACGGCTCCTATAGGAGCCGTCTGATTTGGGTCTACTCTGTTTGCAAAGGCATAGAAAGGCCTATCTATAGAGTAAATCGTTTTAAAGCAATGCTCCCGTGAGCCGCTTCTGGCAACGCATGCGTTTCATGCATGTACATATGATAAGCGAGTTTTTGTATGTCCGGATTATGACCTTGTAACCTTGACACTGTCCATAATCCGTGTCATGACATTTTCATAAAGGATACATTCATAACCGGAGCAATTGTCAAAAAAACGTTTCATCTTTATAAATTGCAAGGCCAAGCGTTCACTGTATCATTGACTTGGTCCGGTCAATTTTTTCAACAAAAAAAAAGCGAAAATTGGACTAGTTAAAGTATGTCGTCAGAGAAACCTGGTAGCGTACATAATAGTCTTGATGCATAGTAGCCTTTACCTCGTGAATATTTATGAAATAAATAATAGCATCGTGAATATGCATAAGCTGTACTTTTATACTTTAACCCATTATCTCATAGGCTAGTTTTAGATACAACCTTTGAATAAATCTACCGAAAAGGTGCATTAACTAGAGAAAAGGATTTTTTTATGGTTTCATAAAGTGACTTTTACAGAGTCGTCAAAAGTCGTCAATATGAGGGAATGGGTTAATATCTGGCTATGGCAGAAACTGTATAGAAGCAGGTCTATATTATTCCAGAACCGAACAGAAAATACTCTGATCAGACAGATCCTACAGGAGCCATCTGCTCTGGATCTACTCTGTTTGCAAAGGCGTTAAAACGCGTTTCTGTCGCGTAAAGGTTAAGTGACAGAGACGTAGCAAATTTGCTATTTGCTATGATAATGAGTTTTAACAGAGGCCCAGATAAGATGCGTAAATAAAACATTTTCAAAAAAAAATTCTTTATTTCTCCACCAACACCTATGTTGTGACCACTCTTTAGAATCGTCTCAAAGAGACGATTCTAAAGAGTAGTCACAACAAAGGTTTTGTTGGAGAAATGACAAGTTATTCTTTGATTATGCACGTTTATATGTTGCTCTGTTTTAACATTTGAGGAGGGAGGAAAGCCTTTTTTATACCACGTGAATCAAAAAAGGTCTGACTGTATAGTTTAACCATTTCCGTCATGCATGTTTATGTAAGAAATAATGGCAGCATGGATATATATTTACTGATTTTTTATAATGCAATATCAACGTGAATAGTTGGCACGCCGTGTAGAGGCACATCCACACCATACCTTAACCCTTTCCCTGTTCTGTACTTTGGCCAAATTTCAATACCTACTGAATATTCATTAACAAAATAGTTATAAAGAATTATGGAAGGTGGAACATTGTAGACATTATAGAAAGTAAAGACAGATCTTTCAAATTCCATTAGCAAACAGAGCAGACCTTGATCAGACGGTTCCTCTATTCTGCAAATGCGTGAAAACACGTTTATATGAGGGACAGGGTTAACAAAGGAGAACAGCCCCTGGTCAAACGCCTCCTATAGGAGTCGTCTGATCTTGATCTATTCTGTTTGCATGAATCAGAAAAGATCTAAATGTCTATTTTGGCCTTTGACTACAGGCGAATTGTGACTCTAACTGCAAACAATTTAGATCCAATTAAAACGCAGAGTAGTTTCGCGTCTCATCAGGATTCAATCTAGTTGACACCCTAAACGCAGCTGTGTGTTGTCCACGCGCATGTGTGCAAGAA
This sequence comes from Azorinus chamasolen, assembly GCA_963576725.1. NCBI lineage: Eukaryota > Metazoa > Mollusca > Bivalvia > Cardiida > Solecurtidae > Azorinus > Azorinus chamasolen. The sequence continues at coordinate 68,380,591 of OY755243.1, forward strand.
AACATTTTATCCGCCGGGTAACGGTTTATTTCTCTTGGAACAGTAAATAATTTGCATAAAATTACATTCCTCCGAATTATAGAATGAAGTGGAATCCCCTCGAAACCGGAATTCTAGCAGAGAAGAATTTAGATACGTGTAGGCAGGTGGCTGCTTCATATATACACATAAAGCTCCCAGAGGAACTTTCTGCATGACTTTCATTCTGCATTAAGCTGCCACCTGTCTCCAAGACCGATAGTTCTACCAACTTTAATGTCCGGTTTAGAAGGGTTTACTGTACTGTTCAAAACTTTTGGTGTCCTATATAGATCGAGAAACTCAACTCACATAAACCCTTTACTTCATAGAAACGTCTTGTGACGCCTTTACAAACAGGGTGGATCCAGATCTGAGGACTCCTGTGGGAACCGTCTGATCAGGGCCTGCTCAAAAATCTATAATAACATGTTATAATAGGTCATTGGTCTGATCTGCTTGCAAATGTAATAGAATATATTTGATTCCACAGTTTGTGGCACTGTAAACCATTCCTTTGTTCAAAGTGCTATTTGAACGCCTATATTAATAGCCATTTGCTTCAACCACACTTCGGTACCCACCTCACTTTGGTGTCGGACACCAAGATGCGTTACAATAGTTGATGTACGGCACTTTGGTGTCTCAACGCACGTTGGTTCGCATTTTTACCATACCAACATACCAACGCACTTTGGTGTTCATTAACCCTTTCGCTGCCAAACTCTGTCGTCTGCTAACTTTGTCGTCTGCTACAAATTTTCATTCTTTTGATTTTCTTAATTTTTGTTTCAAAAACATAGTAACAGTAACAAACAGTTTGGATCCTGATGAGACGCCGACTTACTCGGCGTCTCATCTGGATCCAAACTGTTTGCATAGGTAATCACAGATCCGGCATTGGCAGCGAAAGGGTTAAACCGATGGAAAGGCATATGATACCGGTACAGCATTAAATTTTCAGAATTGTCGTGCTTTAAGTTTCAAAGTGGACTTTCTTTCAATTGCTTCAAATAACACATTTGAAGTACCCTACAGCCTGGATCTTGATGAAATGCCGAGTAACTCGGCGTCTCATCTGGATTTAAACTGCCTGCAATGGAAGTCACAGCCTGCCAGCCCTTTCAGAGTTTTTCCAGCAATGGTGACAGTAAACGTGTAGACCTTTGGCCTGCCACTGGTAGATCCATGATTACCTTTGCACTCAGTTTAGACCCAGATGAGAGGCCGAGTAACTCGGCATCTCTTCAAGATCCAAACTGTTTACAGTAGAACTTGTCTTAAGCGGTTATTTATTTTTTGAAAATAGGAGTCTTAAATAGCAGGTGGTTGCTTAATGCAGGGCAAAAATAATGCAGCAATCTCTTGTAGGAGCTTTCTGTACTGATTTTACGTGAATTAAGCTACTACCTGCCTTACATCCCATAATTAGACCTCTTTGTGATGGCCGATTCTTTTGTATACTTTTGTATACTTTTGTCGTGTTGTTGAAATGTTGAAATGAAATGAAAAAGATAAAATAAAAGAGAAAATAAAAAGATAAACTGTGACAACTGAAGTCGACGACAAGTTTGCTAAGCAGGCTAAAGCAAAACAGAACAACAAACAAAAGGAACACGCAAAAAGCGACAAATGCATATGTATGTCAACGCCACTTGTCTATGAGTAAACATAAACACATCATTTGTATATCGTGATGCAGTGGGCTGTACAGTAGAGTCTCGTTGATGTGACCAAATGATGTAGTATAAGAATCTTAAAAGCAAATGGTTGCTAATCACGTTCCCTGTTCTATGTTTATTCCAAATTTCAAAACCCACTGAATATTCATGGACAAACTAGTTATAACGGAATGTGGAAGGCGAAACTTTGTAGCCATTTTAGAAACTAAAGAAATACATCTTTGAAAGTCCATTAGCAAACAGAGAGGACTCTGATCAGACGGGTCATATAGGAGCCGTCTGATCTGGGTGTACTCTGTTTGCAAATGCGTGAAACACGTTTATAAGAAGGAAAGGGTTAACCCGTTACGCCATGAATATTCGTATAAGAATCATGACATCGTGAATATTAATTAGATTATTTTTATGACAAGACACGGGGACATTAAGTTTTGGGCATGGCAGAAGCTGTATAATCATATCTATATTACATTATAAGCAATGAGAACAGACCCTGATCAGACTTCTCCCATATGAGTCGTCTGATCTGGGTCTACTCTGTTTGCAAGGGCGTAGAAAGGCATATGTATAGAGTAAGGGGTTAATAGTTAAAACTACTAGAGAAATCTCCTGTAAGAACTTTCTTCATAACTTTTGTGCTGGAGTATGCTACTACAGCTGAACTTCGATATCTCGAACTTCAAGGGGCCATACAAATTAGTTCGAGATAGCAGATGTTCGAGTCGCCCGATTTATAATCTGACCAATATCTCAAGTTCATAGCCTAATGCAGGTCTGTAGGTTTCAGCATTACTTTCGTCCTGCATTACACTGTCACATGTGTTTCAAGATATGTGTAGTGACACATTTTAGAACAACTCGGTGTTGTAAATTTTGGAAGGCCTGAACTTTTAGTTCGAGTTATCCTGAAGTTCGAGTTATTAGGGTTCGAAATATCGAAGTTAAACTGTTCCTGTTTTTCAATATCCAGACTTAGACTTCTTTTGAGTTGTGGTATTGGAGAGACTTTACTGTCCAATACATTAACGAAGCAATGGTCAAGAAAGGCGGCCATCGACGGGTGATAGGGACATTTCATGTGCATGGCTCTTTCGTTTCGGACGTTGATGTGCATAAAAAACCGCATGATCTATATATAGTTTTGCGACTGTTTGTAAGTTTTCACTGTATGCATGCTTAACACATTCTCTCTTACTGGCGCCTTTTTGCGCCTCTGTAAAACTGACTTTTTAAACTATTTTGATAAATATAGCATTTGCTCCATAGGAGCAAATGCTCTATTTATCACAATGGTTTCAAAACTATACAATTCTAAAAATGGTCTTTTCTGTAGTTAATTATCCTTTTCGGTAGATTAATTCAAAGAGTTTGGGTCTAAAAATAGTCTAAGTGCCGTCTGCTGAAGTTGTATAGATTTCTCTTTATAAATGCATTCAGTGTCAGATATTTGATCCCTTATTAGACGCCGAGTTACGCATTGTCTCATTTGGATCCAAACGGTTTACTCAGGTTATCACAAATTCCCCATTAGCGTACAACGACCCTTACTCGCTGTAAAACATTCTGAATAAATATGAATCTGGTACCATTGTAACTACTTCCGTTTCGATCTATTCAGAAACTAATGGTCGGATAACAAGGAGCATGGACCCTGAAGAGACGCCGAGCTACACTGCGTCTCATCTGGATTCAAACTCTTTGCAAATTCGAGAATAGTCACAATAGCAGGATAATAGTTAAGTTATATAAATCTAATAAAAAAGGTCACTTTTAGATCATTCCTGTAACTTTGAAAATCAAGCCAATGGTTTAGGACGAGATGTTAAAATATTGTTGATGACATCAACAATTTCTTTAAACGAGATCTCTCCCTGAAACACTGGCTGGAGTATCTTTTAGGTAAAGGGTTACGGTTGAAGACACTGTTAAGTATAAAGCTATAGTACGAATGATTTGGAAAAACATATGTAAATACAGGAAGGCTATTAATATGTATATGGTAGGTATAGCAGAGAATTCTCGTTAATGTTCATGTATTAACCCTTTACCTCATATAAACGTGTGTTCACGCATTTGCAAACAGAGTAGACCCAGATCAGACGGCTCCTATAGGAGCCGTCTGATCAGGGTCTGCTCTGTTTGCCAACATAGTTTGATAGATCTGTTTCTTTACTTTCTAAATTGGCTACAATGTTCCACCTTCCATATTTCTTATAACTATTTTGGCCATGAATATTCATTAGGTATTGAAATTTGAAATAAACATAGAACATGGAAATGGTTAAATAACTACACCAGGACTATCAATTAGCTGAATGTTTATAATGTAAACCTTTCAAGGAATTTGTTTTGCTTTGACAAAACTGTAGAATTAGTTATATATCATGTCAAAAGCAAACAGAGCAGACCCTTATCGGAGCCGTCTGATCTGGGTCTTCTGTTTGCAAATGCGTGAAAAAAGCGTGCACATGAAGGAAAGCGTTAACTCTTTTTTCTGCCGCATATTGTCGTCTGCAAATATTTTTCATTCTCATCGTTGAATTATCTCCCCTGTTTTTTTCCAGAGACAGAACCGCTATAACCAGTATCAAACAGTCTTGATTCTTTTGAGACGTCAGGTAAATAACTAGGCGTTTCATCTAAATCTGAAATTGTTAGCACATATTATCATAGTTTCACTCATGGTAACGAATGAATGAATTTACAAACGTGTCGTCTAGTAACGATAGAATCGTAGTTAATGCAAGACGTGTTGTCTGGTGTCAGAGATGGTGACATATTACTGTATCTTTCGTTTTCTTTCCTTATTAACGCAGATTCAAATATTTTAAAAGCATTCAACCATTATTTTCACCCTTTGAATGTGGGAAAGGAATGCCCCGGCAGTTGCAAACAGTGCAGACCCATATAAATGGGCTCCTAGATCAGGGTCTACACTGTTTGTCATTCGAAATGTTTTAGCAAATTTAATCCTTTCACACCGAATTGACTGATTAGTTAAACACTGACGGGCCCGTTCCACTTTGAATATTCAGCTTTCAAGGGTGTCAAAAGTATCATCATTGTCACATTACAGTCAGAACTGAACTGTTTTCTAGACTTCCGCCGGAGTTGAATACCTTTTACTTATTATATAGAGCAGGGGTGTTCGCGAAAATTTTTTTTTTTGGTTGGGTCAGAAAACCATGTTTTTGATACTTATGGCATGTGATTAAAAAATAATGTATTTGTGATAGAGTTGAGACATAGCATGCGAAGGGCACCTGTGGTTTTAACTATCTACTCTAAAGGTATGCCTTTTTGCAAAAATAACAGACCTAGACCAGACGATTCTTATAGAAGCCGCCTGACCAGGGTTTTCTTTCCTTGCTTTAGAAATAATACACATGTATATCTGATTCTACAGTTTCATTCATGGCCAAACCTTTGTGTTCATATGCCATTAACCCTTCTCTTGCTGAATTTTAAAATACACTTCTCCTTCTTTACCCATGCCCTGTTGTATAATTTCATATATCTCCACTGTGTACAAGTATTTCGCTGTGCAATCACTGCATGCTGTGGAGTGCACTGGTTGCACAATCAATTTGTAGATAGTGCAGACCCTGATGAGACAGCTCCTGCAGGTAGGTATATTGACGTGAATAGCAAGCGAAGGGTTAAAACACCGGGTATGCATCTTACTGATATTCATGATGTCACTATTTATTACACGAATACTCACGGAGTAAATAGTTAATGCGATCGCACAAAGTAGTCTAAACGCCGGTCTTTTAGACCTATGGTAGCGTAACCCATTCCCTCCTACTATACTGGCACATGTTGACGCATCAGTAAATGTCATTTTTGAAACCATTGTGATAAATAGGAGCATTGGTTTCAAAAGTAAACAATCCAAAACATCTTTTTTTTCCAGTAAAAGCTCCTTTTCAAGACATTTATTCAAATATATTGTTTCTAAAAATAGTATAGGAGGAATTAGTTAATACAGTAAATGCAGGTAATGCAGAAAGCTCCCAAAATGAAGTGTTCTGCATTACTTTGGGTCTGCACTAAACCTTAATCTGAAGTATAAAGGTTGCGGTTTTTTATACATTCACTGATTTATTTAATACCCTCCCACTCCGATGAATTTATTACCGCATAAATATCCATGAATTGATGTGTTATAATTATACATTACCAATGACATTTTTGGCGGTGACAGAAGCTGTAGAATCAATCAGATCTATGGTATTCTACAAGCAAAGAAAGCTGATCATGATCAGACAGCTCCTACAGGGACCGTCTTATCTGGGTCTTCTACGCCTGCAAAGGTAGCGCTCTATCAATGTGACGACTGGACTTGCTCTAATAGTCTATGCTTATTCCACAGCCTTTATCATTTCCTTAACCCTTTTCTCCATAGGCTATTTTAGACCCAACCTCTTGAATGAATCTGCCCAAAAGGAGCATTTACTAGAGAAAAGTAAAATTTTAGAATTTTGTAGTTTGAAACCATTGTGATAAATAGAGTATTTGCTCCTATAGGAGCAAATGCTCTATTTATCACAATGGTTTCAATAGGTGATTTTTACAGAGGCGCGTATTTATGGAGGAAAGGGTTAAATTAACTAACATTTATGCGGGAATTTATCACCTCATTAATATTCATTAACTTTCTTTGTTTTATAATGTAAAATTTTCGAGGAAATTATTTTACAAAAACTATAGGATCAGATCTATATAATTTCATAAGCAAACAGAGCAGGCCCTGGCCAGACGGTTCCTACATGAGCCGTTTGATTTGGGTCTACTCTGTTTGCAAAGGCGGGAAAACAGTTGCGTTTAATTTGTCCTTTGGACATGAAGAAATTGTCGATTCATGGTTACATGTAAAATCAAAAAGTCAAACTTCAGTGTAGACAACTTTTATCGCTGCCAGTCTGTGGTTTTTATAAACGTTGACAAAGATCTTTTAGAGTCTTTCCTGTGTGATGGTACTCACGCACTACACTTGTATGGAAACGCAGTAAAACTCCACTAATGCTATCTCTTAAAAGAGGTATAATTATGTGTGCTAGATGCAGGTGGTAGCTTAATACAGGATAAAAAGTAATGCAGGAGCTTTCTGCATTACTTTTGCCCTGCATTAAGCAACCACCTACTTATAAAGACATCCATTTTATTCATTAAGTGGTCGCGTTAGAGTATTGTTAACCCTTACCTTCATATCAACGCCTTTCTTCGCCTTTGTGAACAGAGTAGACCTAGGGACCGTCTGATCAGGGTCTGCTCTGTTTGCTTATGAAATAATACAGGTCGAATTCTACAATTTCTGTTTTGAAAACAACATCATTTATACTAATATGCCATTTTTAAAATTAATCTAATTAATATTCATGATGTCATCATGCCTTTATTTGGCAAATATTCATGTAAGAGATAGTGATTGCATGAATATTAATAAGCTGATTTTCATTATGATATATGAAGACAGGACTGTTTGATCGTGATAAAAACTGCAGAATCCGAACTGCAGTAAAATCCCGATTATTCGAACACTAAAATTTGTATTAGTATCGATCTTTAAGACAGGTGGCAGCTTAATGCATGGTGAAAGTCATGCAGAAAGCTCCTCTAGGAGCTTTCTGCATGACTTTCACCATGCATTAAGCAGCCACCTGCCTAAAAGGTTCTAAATTCTTCTAAACAAAAAATTCGAATAATCGAGATTTTACTGTATATCATTTCGTAAGCAAACGACAGAACCTGGCCAGAAGGCTCTGGCTGGAGCCATTTCACCTGGGTCTTCTCTGTTCGTAAATGCGTCAAACGGCGTCTCTGTCAGAAAAAAAGGTTAATCATAGACCTTTGACCCGCCTGTGGGCGACTTTTTAGAGTTTTTGAATGTCTTTGACATTTCCTCATGGTAATAAATTAGTTACATGTTTCAACAAAACAACAAAATTCAAAGAGGCACAAAATTCTAATTCTGACCACACGTAGGCAGTTATAGTGACAGTCGCCAACACAGACTCACAAATGACTGTCAAATATAAACGTTTAACACACTGGGAGAAACTAATATTCAATTTCAACATTTTCTGTGAGATATCTAAAAGGATACATTCTTCATTTCTGTATCTACAAAAATAGAATATGTGTACCATACGGTTTTGATTCAGATGAGACATCCAGTTACTTGGTATCTCATTTGGATCCAACATGGTATCACAGTTTCCCAGGTAACACTTTCAAGGTACATAATGAAGATATCGCCTACTACATGTATGAAGATACAGTAGCACATGTCTTAAGATAACATCAAAAAGAGATCTAATTATGGGTCTGTATGGCAGATGGTAGCTTAATGCAGGGCAAAAGTAATGCAGAAAGCTCCTATAGGAGCTTTCTGCATTACTTTTGTCCCGCATTAAGCAACTACCTGTTTTTAAGACTCTTATATTCAATAAATGAGTGTCCACTTAAGACAAGTTCTGCTGTATTTCTCCAGCAAGGAGTTTGGGGGTTTATTTCTTTAATTCTTATCCCGCTAACCGTTATCTGATTCGCATTTGCAAACAGCTTGGATCCAGATGAGACGTCGAGTAACTCGGCGTCTCATCACGATCCAAGCCCTTTGATACTCGATCAACAGTTTCTCAAAAGCTTGTTCGAAACAGAAGTAGTCAATATTGTACCAGGTCCATCTTTGAGCTGACATTATTTCTTCACAGTAAGCGTTAATGCATTTAATGATTGATATTGCAATTAAAATGTCTCTCTTTCACCTATGGAAATGTTTTAAGCCTTTTTGATGCCCTTTCCTGCATTTTGACACTTGTTTACAGAGTGATATTTCGTAGATAATTGAGAAAGAATGCACCTTTTAAATAGTGTAATGGGACAATGTTTTTTTCAAATACCAAGGGTTTATGCTTACGTCTGATAATGAAGCGGAAGCAAAAAGAATGTAGTTTATCAATTATGACCTTTTGTTACAATATCATAATACAGTAAAACTTCTCTATAACGGCCACTAAATTACATCAAGTATTTTGTGTTAAAGGCAGGTGGCTGCTTAAAGTAAGGTGAAAGTAAAACAGAACGTTCCTATAGGAGCGTTCTGTTTTACTTTCACCTTGCTTTAAGCAGCCACCTCCCTAAATACCAACTAATTAACACGATTTATTGGCCTTTATAGAGAGGGTTTACAGTATTACCGAATATTTTATGCAAATCCGGATTTAGCAACTGTAACATTGATATGACTGTTACACTTGTGCTGCTTGACTTTCTTCATCAGAACCATCATCGTCATCATGATATCATCATCACCATGTATTAATATGAATATTAATTAACTTTTATAATAGCATATGAACAAGATGTCTTTAAGATCGATAATGATACGTATTTGAGTGTTCGAATAATCGATGTGTCACTGTATTTGAGTGTTCGAATAATCGATGTGTCACTGTATTTGAGTGTTCGAATAATCGATGTGTCACTGTATTTGAGTGTTCGAATAATCGATGTGTCACTGTATTTGAGTGTTCGAATAATCGATGTGTCACTGTATTTGAGTGTTCGAATAATCGATGTGTCACTGTATTTGAGTGTTCGAATAATCGATGTGTCACTGTATTTGAGTGTTCGAATAATCGATGTGTCACTGTATTTGATTGCAAAGGTGGGACAATGCGTTTATATGAAATGGAGAGTTAAATACAACTGGTTCATTCTATATTGTCTAAATGAACTTCACCATTAGAAGGGATATACGATAAAACCTCGAAAATTCAATTTTTTAGAAGTGAATAATTTAGACACTTTAGGTAGGTGACTCCTTAATGCATGGTGGAAGTCTTACAGAAAGCTTTCTGTATGATTTTCATCATGCATTAAGTTGACACCTGTCTTAAAGATCGATAATGATACGTATTTGAGTGTTCGAATAATTGAGGTTTTATTATAATTTATGTCAGATTTACAATCAGTTGTAACTGTTAGTTTAGACTTTAGACTGAATTGTGAAATCTTGCAAATACATATGAGTGACGTGCAAACCCTTTTAACAATGCGCAGAACAGTTTCTGATCTGAGACCACAGTAGAACCTCGTTAGCCCTTTATCTGATGAATATTCGTGTAAGGAGTAATTACATCATGAATATTTATATTGGAAGCTTAATGCAGGGGCGAAACGTATGCAGAAAGCTCCTGGGAGAGCTTTCTGCAATAGTTTTGACATGCCTTAACCCTTTACTCCATAGATATGCCTTTCTGCGCATTTGAAAACAGAGGAGCCGTCTGATCAAGATCTGCTCTGTTTGCTTATGGAATGATATAGATCTGATTCTATAGTTTATGGTTTGCCAAAACGATCATGTGTTAATATGCCATTTTAAGAATTAATTTACATGTAATTAATATCCACGATGTCATTTTTGTGTCACCTGCCGAGAGGCAGTGCGTCACATAGGGATCACTTTTCCGTCGTCTGTCTGTCTGTATGACCGTCTGTCAGTCTGTATGTCCATATGTCTGTCTTTCTGTCTGTCTGTATATCTGTATGTATGTCTGTCCGTCACACTTTCTTTTATTGGCTGTCATTTCGAAACTAATCATTACAGAGCTTTCAAATTTCACATGTGTCTTGCTCTCATTGATGTAACTAAGGTTCATCACTCTGCATGCAATACTTTTTGAGTTATCCCCCTTTGTTCTGATTTTCGCACTCCAGCTGTCAGCTGCGAGCAGGTGACACGTGTGTTCCTCCGAACACTCTGCTTTTCAAGACACCTATGTGTAATCAGCCATTGGTCTCTTAGAGGACTTTATTGTATAGTTTGTCCTTGCTACGAGTGTGCCCTTTCTCGCAACACAGTTATGTTCATGGATTTACCTGGTATAGAGACGACTTTACAAACAGAACAGACCCAGATCAGATGTCTGATCAGGATCTGCTCTATTTACGTGGATATTACGCCCTTGTAAAAACATTGTTCCTTTGCCATGTTACAAAATCAGCCAATAGATATTCACGATGTCATTATTTCTTACATGAATATTCACTAAGTAAAATGGCTGATGCTGCAGTCACAACGGCGATGCGGTCTCCGCGGGCAGTTTTTGTGCGGTTGGGTTTGGGTTCAAAGCATCATGGCGTTGAACCTTTGAACAAAGATGTCCAGTATTGCATGAAATGTCACCACGACATTTTCCTTGTGCATAATTTGCAGATTCATGATTTGTCTTTGTTTTTCTTTTTTAATTTTTTTTTTTTACTTTGTTTCATTTGTCTGCTTCTGTAATGTTTACAAACAAACAACTGTTCATGCCCGTTAGGAATTCAGTACAAACGTTTCAATCAAACCTCTGACAGTGCACTAAAGCTGAAATGTAATAAACGAAAAGTCAAATGTTATTTGAAACGAATTAATTTGAATAAGCTTCTCTCATCCTGCCCATCGCAACCTAGCCGTCATTTGTAAACAGTGTAGATACACATTAAACGTCAAGCAATTCTATGTCTCATCAGGATTGACGTTGTCTGATACTCAGTCAGTAATTTCTCAAAACGTTGAATGAATCGGAAATACGTAAGTACAGTGAACCTCCTCTAAACCGAACGTCTAGTGAATAAGAACATACATTTTTTAAATAGGTAACAGCTTAATACAGGGTGAAAGCCATGCAGAAAGCTCCTTGGGGGACTTTCTGCATTACTTTTCCTTTGCATTAAGCTGCCACCTGTTATAAAAATCGACCTTGATACTTTATTTGAAATTCCGGTTTAGACAGGTTTTACTGTATTGCTCTGGTCGGGGTGCTAGCAGACATATGGTTTTATAACAGATTTTATTACTTACGTGTTTATTGATCTGACATTTGAAAACGGTTTCGATGAGTATACAGTAAAACCTCTCTATAACGGCCACTGCATTACATCAAAATGTCTGTGTTAAAGGCAGGTGGCTGCTTAAAGCAAAGTGAAAGTAAAACAGAACGCTCCTATAAGAGCGTTCTGTTTTACTTTCACCTTGCTTTAAGCAGCCACCTACGCTAGATACCAACAAATTAACACAATTTAGTGGCCGTTATAGAGAGGTTTTACTGTACTGTGTACAAAGCTATTGTCAACAATTAACCCTTTCAATGATGAATGTTCACATGAACTATTACAATATTCAAACAGGTAAAGCTTACCAGTGAATACTCAGGGATTGTTAAAGAGAAGTATAACACGACAAACAGTGCAGATCCTGATGAGAGGACTCCTCAAGAGACCCTCTTACATGTGTCTACACTGTTTGCAAAGACAATTTGTGACTCGTTTCTCGCACTGGACGGATTAAAGCTAGAGAAAAAGAGAAAGTTTAACCATTTTCATACTTAAAAATAATGTCTGCCGAATATCTGAATTTCTGAACGACAATGTACAGTATAACGGCCACTAAATGACATCAAGTATTTTGTGTTAAAGGCAGGTGACTACTTAAAGCAAGGTGAAAGTAAAACAGAACGCTCCTATAGGAGCGTTCTGTTTTACTTTCACCTTGCTTTAAGCAGCCACCTGCCCTAAATACCAACTATAATTAACACGATTTAGTTGCCGCTACAGAGAGGTCTTACTGTATTCACTGACTCAGATTCGATCAAACGTTTGAGGAACTATTGACTGAGTGTCAAACAGGTTAGAAAGGGTTAATAAGTCGCGTTAGAGGGCGCTACTGTCTTATGTTTTAAAACATGTCAGCTGATTTATATAATGTACTACATAGCTACAGATAACGGTGCGTACTCAAATACTAAAATAGTCATTTCTCCTTCATAACCCTATGTTGTGACCATTCTTTAGAATCGTCTCAAAGAGACGATTCTAAAGAATGGTCACAACATAGAGTTTTGTGGAGAAATAAAGAAGCTATACTTGGGAACATTTATCTGGAGCTCTGAAAATACCAACGAGTCCATTAAGAACAAATGGAATACTTTTTAGCAAACAAGCAAAGTGGACGACTTGGATGACAAATTACTCTTAAGAAATAATGGTGTCATGAGTAGTACTAGTAATAAGATGATTCTTATCTTGGCTTATGAACATAGGAATTTTTATCATGACAGGAAATTTATAATTAGATTATTATTCCATCCTGTAGGAACCGTCTGGTCTGAGTCTGCTCCGTTTGCAAATATGTGAAAATGTGTCTTTCGGATAGCCGATTTAGTAACGAAAATGCATGCAGCAAATTAGAAGGTAACTTTAATTGTCTTGAACTTCAGTGGTATTGGTCGATAGCTATATCCAATGAAAACGTATGCACTCTGGATATAGACAAAAGACGCTGTTCTATAATGGACAATGCGATCAAGTTTATACATGTATATACAGTATACATGACAAGCACATCGTGACTAAATAACTAGAATGTTTGTTCGCATACAACACTCATTTACTCATGCGCATGCTATCTAAGTATAATTTGCACCTGTATATTTGCTTATGTATTTATAGGACCGAATTTGCCATTGTCAACATTTCTGTGTTCATATTTCATTAAAATCCATCTAATTACTATGTATATATTCATTTTTCTTAGTTAAAGTGTTAAACACGGTCCCTGTATGAACAGTCTGATCAGGAGCTACTATGTTTGCTTATGAAACTATACTCTATAGTTTTAACAGTACAAAACAGCCTGTGTACATATGCCATTATAAAGAATTTAGCTACTAATGTTCATGATGTCATGATTTCTTACAATAATAGTCAACAGAGTAGTGATTAAGTACTGTTTTGCATGCGTATGTTCACAGCCTTTAGTAAATTCTCATACATCAGAATTATATATACATTAGATTACTATTACGCATGTAAAACAATTGAGCAATAAAGAGAATAATGTGCACTAAATTAACACTTTCCCTCATATAACCGCTCTTCTCCGCCTTTGCAAACAGAGTAGAACCCAGATCAAATGACTTGGGTCTGCTCTGTTTGCTTATGGAACTATATAGATCTGATTCTATAGTTTTTATCAAAGCAAAAACAACCTTGAAAAGTTTACATTATAAAAATTAAGTTAATGAATATTCAGGAAGTGACCAATTCAAGCATAAATATTCATTAGGGAATAGATAAAGTAAAATGCTAGTATAATATTGGAATAAGCATTACGCAACAGGTGATGCACATGGTTTATAACCCTTTACTCCATAGATATACATGTTCACGCCTTGGCATTTTAACATCTAAAATACATTCTTACATATATTCTTTTACCTAACTCAGCAGTGATAAGACATTGAGCCAAGGCCTGGATCTTTGTAGAATCTCTTTATATAGTTAACCCTTTACACCATACATATATACGCCATTCTACGTCTTAGCAAACTGAATAGATCCAGATATGTTTGAACCGTCTGGTCTGGGTCTACTCTATTTGCTTATGGAATCACATAAACCTGATTCTACAGTTTCTGCCATGGTCTTACATTTCTGGGGCACTTGCCATTATAGAAATTCAATTGATTTAATTAATTGATATGCATGGCGTTATCATGTCTTACATGAATATTCATGGAGTAGAGTAAAGGGATAATGTTCAACAAGGAAGAGTGTGCAGAGATCCAGATAAGAGGCGCAAATTTAAACAATTTCAGGAATAACGCCTTTATTTCTCCACCAAACCCTATACTATGACTGCTCTTTAGAATTGTCTTAAAGTGGCGATATTTAAGAGTAGTCACACCATATGGTTTGGTGGAGAAATGTCGATTTTAGTATTTGAGTACGCGCCTTTATCTGTTGCTCTGGTGTGGCCTGTATATACATTTGAACCGCGACTCAATAGAAACGTGTATTATATATACTTGATTTTGCAAGCACTGTAGACGCATGCCAATCACCAAGCTTTCTCATGGAGCTGCCTGTATGGTATGACCCTTTCAACACCAGGTAACATTCTTTGCAAAAAATGCCGCTGCTACAATTTTCAAAGTACAATTTGTACATTTTTCTTCCATTTTTTAAAAAGAAAATGGCGTTTGCGTGCCAAACTGTTTGCAAATGTTATCACAAATCCATTTTCTGCATGTTGTTCGAAGTTTAACAAAATCCTTGTACATATTTACGTTTTACGTTGTAAACGTGACATCGCCGTGAAGAAACGATACTCCTTCCCAGAAAGAGGTCTTCAAATATTTAAAATATGTTGTAATCATTAGGTATCTGTCACTTTCTATTAAATTGTATATTTACAAAGTTATGTCTGGAATTGTCTGGTCCTGTAGGGAATCCTATAGGTCGAAGAGGTTCAGTTAGCTGTTTTATCATGACATAACTTCCTCCTTCTGGGGACACGTAAGGTGTTTAACCCTTATCTCCTCTGTAAAAAATAATGTCTGCTCAAATTTGGATATAGTGCAAATTTTGACTACTTCCGATTCGATCAAGTTTTTGAGAAACTATTGACCGAGTGTCAAACAACTTGGATCCTGATGAGACGCCGAGTTTACTCGGCGTCTCATCTGGATCCAAGTTGTTTGCAAATGAGAGACAGGTCGGGCTTAAGAGGGAGAACGAGTTATGCTGTTGATTGTTGTAGCTTGTTCGACATAGACTTGTGATAAGTGTACATTGATACGTGTGTGAATATACGCCAGTTTCTGTTGTTCTACATATATAACGTGCAGAATACCATGGTTACTGTCTCCTTCCGTCCGTCATTTTTCTTCGAAACGTTTCCGTTTCCGTATATTTGTCGCACGTATATGTTGTATATAGCTTACAGCTGTATCAGTGTCGAATATGTCCTCTAAACACTTTTCCTCCATAAAAACGCCTTTGTGTGTCTTTCTATGCCTTTCTGACAGACTAGCAGAAGATCGGACGGTCCCTATAGAAGCCGTCTGAGCAGGGTCTGCTCTGTTTGCTTACGGTAAATAATATAGATCTACAGTTTCTGTCTTAGCCAAACAAAATGTGCTTTGCGCATATGTCATTATAAAAATAGTGTATTCATGGTTTCATAATTGAGTAAAGGATTAACCATTTCCTTTTTGAATAATCATGTAAGAAATAATGAAATCATGAATATCCAATGGCTGATTTTATAATGGTATATGTGCATAAGAATTGTTGGTATTGGTAGAAACTATTTTATTTTCCATAAATACTTGAACTGCTCTGATCTAATATTTCGACCACTAAGGCCCTTAGTGGTCGAAATATTAGATCAGAGCAGTTCAAGTATTTATGTATTATATTAATTCCCTATTTTGGAATATTTTCTTCATTGTGTATTTTATTTTCATAAGCAAACAGAGTCAAGCCCTGACCAGACTCCCCCAATTGCAGCCGTCTGGGTCCATGCTTATACAGCTTTTCAGTTGAGTCTGAGTTCGTTCTCAAGCTTTTGATTGGTCAGATTTGAGTTCTCAAGCTTTTGATTGGTCAGATTTGAGCCAAAGGCTCAGATTTGGCTCAAATCTGACCAATCAAAAACTTGAGAACGAACTCAGACTCGACTAAAAGTTTTATAAGCATGGACCCTGATATCGGTTTACAAAGACATGAAAAAGCGTATATAAGAGGGAAAGATTTAATGTTTTACTTCAAAGAGACGCCTTTGAACATGCCTTTGCAAACAGGATAGACACAGATCAACGACGGCTCCAAAACGAGCCGTCTGATCAGAATATGATTTGTTTGCCTACGGAATTGTAGAGATCTCTAACACGGAGTATGGTCAATATTAACAACTCTATCAGCAAAATAAGTTTCGTCTGCAAACAATGTTGCCTACTACATGTATGTTAACCCATTACCTCATAGGCTATTTTTAGATACAACCTCTTTGAATAATTCTACCGAAAAGGAGCACTAACTGGAGGAAAGGAAATTTTTAGAATTTTGTAGTTTGAAACCATTGTGACAAATAGAGCATATGCTCCTATAGGAGCAAATGCTCTATTTATCACAGTGGTTTCAAAAAGTGACTTTTACAGAGTCGTCAAATGTCGTCACTAGGAGGGAATGTGTTAAACGAGGATTTGCCCTCAGTTTCTTCTCAAAAACATAATTGACGTGATGAACAGTGTGGGTATCTATGAAATACCGAGCTACTCGTCTGGGTTCAAACTGCGTCTCATCTGGAACCAAAGTGTTTGGAAAGGTAATCACAAAGTCACCCATTGAAACAAGTCATGTGACACGTATGTAGTGTTGTGAGAGTGGAAGTGAAAAGGGGATGATAAACGCGGATAAGAAAGGACCCAATATGTTGGAGGGTTCAACTTCTTTGTCTCAGTTAACCCTTTCCCGTGTGATCATTCATGTAAAAAGCATTTATGAATATTAATCATATGTAGATGATTTTTATGGTGACGTATGAACACAGAAATGTTGGGTCATAATAGAAATCGTAAAACCATACCTATATTATTTCATAAGCAAACAGAGTTGACTAAGATTAGACGGCTCCAATAGGAGCGGTCTGATCTTAATCTACTCTATTTGCAAGGGCGTGAAAAGGCGTTAATTTGCATCAGGTAACGCTCAAGTCAAAGGTTACATGTAAGTCAACCGAACAAATGCACTTTAAATGTACCCCTTACGCCTTTTAGACTACGTGCCTTAAATAACTTCAAATGACATGTCCATCATGTGCATCAGAAACACTTAGACATGCCCGTCCAAGCACTCCCCATACAGTGATTAATCTCCGTGTACTTTTAGGCCTAACTTTTTCAAAAAGGCAAACTTGTTTACACATCCTGGCGCTGAATATGGTATAATGCCCATTCTTTGTGCTTATGTTTGATTTACACTTTAGTTTACGTATCAAGACATGAATTGGCCATATATTTCCATATTTGTTTTCCGATATACAGTATACCCACTCTAGTAAAGAATAAAGAAGACTTAATATCTTTTCAGGCAAGTGACTGGTTAATGCAAGGTGAAAGTAACTTTCTGCATGGCTTTCATCCTGCATTAAGCTGCCGCCTGTCATCTTAAAGACCGACATTGATACTAGTTCTAAAGTCCAGTTTATAGAGCTTTTACTGTGCCATATATTACATACTAACAAGAATATGGTGACAATTGGAAGTTATTAAGTCATTTAACACTTGAATCCATAGATATGCCTTTGCAAACAGGGTAGGTCCAGATCAGATGGCTCCTATAGTAGCTGTCTGATCAGGGTCTGTTCTGTTGACTTATGAAATAATAAAGATCTGGTTCTTCAGTGGCTGCCACGGTTTAAAAAGCATATGTTGTTATAAAAAAAATTTGATTAATCCTTTACATGTTCTATGTTTATTCCAAAGTTCAATACCTACTGAATATTCATGGCAAAAGAGTTATAATGAAATATTGAAGGTGGAACATTTTAGCCATTTTAGAAAGTAAAGATTTTTTTTCAAATTCCATTACCAAACACAGCAGACCCTTGTCATACGGCTCCTCTATGAGCCGTCTGATCTGGGTCTACTGTGTTTGTAAATGCGTGAAAACACGTTTATATGAAGGAAAGAGTTACTTTTCATGATATCATTATTTCAAATGAATTTTCATGGGGAAAAGAGTTACAATTGGCTTAACATTCTTACATTTTCATATGTCTTCCCTTTCTGCATCACCTCCCTCTTCTGCCTCCCATAAACTCTCTCTTGTTTGTTTCGTTCTTTTGCCCCATACATTTATCTTCATCCATTGTTTTATTAACTCGTTAATTCTTGTCACTTTTTCCACGCGACTGTGTCTGCTCGTTGCTGTATGCTTTGTTCGTTCGTGTACAGTAAACCTGTATTAAGCGTATCAATGTTGGTCTGCATTAAGCTAGCACTTATATAAAATGTAGAATTAGACTTCATTAGAGAAATTCGTATATTATAGTAAAAACGACCCTGAAAGAGAATCATATCGGGCTTTCTAAGACAAGTGGTAGCTTAATGTAGAATGGAAATGATGCAGAAAGCAACAGTGGTACAGACTCTCTAGCTGTTTTAGACTACTTTCGATCTGTTAACCCTTTCCCTGTTCTATGTTTATTCCACATTTCAATACCTACTGAATATTCATGGACAAAATAGTTATAACTAATGAAATATTGACGGTGGTATAGTGTAGCCATTTTAGAAAGTAAAGAAACATATCTTTCAAATTCCACTAGCAAACAGAGCAGACCCTGATCAGACGGCTCCTATAGGAGCCGCTGGTCTGGTTCTACTGTGTTTGCAAATGCATAAAAACACGTTTATATGAAGGAGAGGGATAAGGACTATGTGTCTATAATGACGCGTTTTGGAAGCCTGTGAAATGGAATGAAATAGAAGTTTGTATGACGGAAAGTAGTAGGGTGTGGAACGTAATACAGAAGGTAGGGAAAATACTGTGTGCATAGGCTGCTATATAAAAATAAATTAAATCTGCATTATAGAGCAATTGAAATACAGTTGAGCTTCGAGATATCGAACTCGGATAACTCGGCGTTGAGATAACTCGAAATAAAAGTTCGATCCTTCAAAAAATGCAATATAGAATTGATCTAAAATGTATCACGACGCATATATCTAGAAACACATGCTACAGCTTAATGCGTGTTAAATGTAATGCTGAAATCTTCTCCAAGAGTTTTCAGCATTACTTTAAACCCAACTTGAGAAACTGTTCAGATTAGAAATAGGATGACTCAAACATATGTTATCTCGAAGTAATTTGTCTGGTCCCTTGAAGTTCGAGATCTTGAATTTCAACTGCAGGCTATATATATATTGCGGGATTTGCACAGTATAGATTTATACGTTAAGTATTTGATTATAACCTAATAAAATGATTAGATGGCAGACTTAGGATATGTTATAAAGTGAAGTCAGATATATATGTATGTAGATCTATATGTCTCTGGTGAAGTGCAGATCAAAATGTGACGTTGCCGACATCTATTAGATCTAAGTAGATCTAGTTCACAAAATATGATATTATTATTAACCCTTTACCCCATCGAGAAACATATTTTGACGCCTTTGCAAACAGAGTCCATATAGAGATATATAGATCAACATAGACACATGTCCCTGTTCTATATTTCCTCAGACCTAAAATGGTAAAAGTAGAATCTATCGACGGTCATGGATCTGGTAATTATTTCTGACATGAATATTCTTATCATATGGTGGTTCAATGCTCGATTATGGAACGGATTTTTTTTTACCAACAAAGCGAGACTGAAATTCTGAAGTCCTGCGCGATTGTATAAGCAGGTTACTTCCCCTGATCGAGAATCTAATGGGCAATATTTATACTGACACCGGGCACGTTCAATTTAGCGCAGTTGCATCAGGTAAAGGAACTTGTGAAAAAATATCCAGCATTTCAATATATGTGTGTGTATTCAGAGGAAATACTTATATTAAATGTTTGTATATGAAATGCGTGCTATTCTTTCTCCATTTATGTGGGAATCCCAATGCTAATTTTAACTTTATTCGGCCCCATCTGTCATCGTAACTACGCAATCACTGGTATATTCGCTACTCACTAATTAGTGTGTTTAGAGACATACTTTTATCTATATGTGTCTATTGTGTTTAACAGAATTTATCTGTCTAATAAGCTATTGGGAGAAATCGGACCTATTCATTTAATTTCAATTTTCATACTGTATTTAAATATTTTCCCATCATAGTTTTATGTCTGTGAGACCCATTTCACTATTATTTATTTAAAAATAGTTTTACCTTTTGCAAATTGCAGCTGATATACGAGATAGGATTGTGTCAAGATGGAACTGCAGCCAGTTGTTTTGGCGGCAGGAAGAGGGTCAAGAATGACCGATCTCACTTCACAGGTTCCCAAAGCTCTTTTGCCGTTAGGAAACATGCCGATGGTATGGTATCCGATTAACATGCTTGAGCGAGCAGGGTTTGAAGGTAATGATTCCGTTAACTAATTCTCAGTCATCGTATTTAAGTAATTTTAACCCCTTGCTTCGTAGAAATGCTTTCTAATGCCTTTGAAAACAGAGTAGACCCACATCAGATCGCTCATATAGATTATGAGTGTCTGATCAGGGACTGATTTGTCTGATTACATTTTACATATTCTCTACTGTTTGCCAAGGCAATACTTCAGTACCTTATTCTATATTTGTGACCCCTTTCTTCATATAAACACTTTCTCACGCATTCGAAACAGAGTTGATCCACATAAGATGGCTCTGCTCGCTATGAAATGATATAAAAATATTATTCAACTATTTTGGTCAAAGCAAAACATTCCTTTGCATTGTAAAAATTCAGCTAATACATATTCAATTCATAATGTCATTGTTGTTTTACATGAATATTGAAAATGGTTAAAAATTAAAATAATAGAAATTTGTAATGGTTGGAGTTTCAGTTTAGACAGCTTTCAACATTTGAAAGAGTTTTGCTCATCTTGCAGCAGCACCATATATTTCAGGAAGTGTTCAGCTTTAAGATTCAAAAGAGTTCTACCTATTAAGCAAAAAAATGTCATATTAACCAATGTTTGTGGAATTCTCTGTTGCCAGCGTAATAGATCTGTCATTTTGGAACAGTAATCATTCAATATTGTTTGTATACGATGTTATAAAAAATGAAAGAATAAGAAAGAAAATGATCTTAACCGTTGTCCCGCTGTGAAAAATAATGTTTGCTTAAGTTTGGATCAGGTACCAATCTTTGCGAAACTATTGAACCAAGTGTCAAACAGCTTGAATCCTGATGAGATGCAGAGTTACTCGGCATCACAACAGGATCCAAGTTGTTTGCAAGTGTGAGTGAGTTTGCAGATAGCAGGATATGGGATAAGATAAGAATCTACTAAAAACTTTAACCCTTTCCCAGTTCTATGTTACAGTCATAATGTATATTCAAAATTTCAATACCCACTGAATATTAATGGA
Organism: Azorinus chamasolen; assembly: GCA_963576725.1. Lineage (NCBI taxonomy): Eukaryota > Metazoa > Mollusca > Bivalvia > Cardiida > Solecurtidae > Azorinus > Azorinus chamasolen. Next base: position 68,402,215 of record OY755243.1, read on the forward strand.
CAAAATAGTTATAATAAAATATGGAAGGCGGACCATTATAGCCATTTTAGAAAGTAAAGAAACAGATCTTTCAAATTCCTTTAGCAAACAGCAGACCCTGATCAGACGGCTCCTATAGGAGCTGTCTGATCTCAGTGATCTTGGTCTACTCTGTTTGCAAATGCATGAAAACATGTTCATATGAAAGAAAGGGTTAACCTAATCGACAGTAATGGATATAGGTATGATATACCTAAGTTGCATAATAATAAGTTTCATCTTTATTTCTTGTCAATATCTTTTACACTCCAGATGCCATAGTGCTGGTGCTGTCATCTTACCATACTGAGGCCCAGAAACTCCTCAAGCTGTGTGAGGTGAAGATAAAGCTAGACTTTGTGGATGTGCCAGACCAGGACTTCCTTGGCACTGCTGACTCCCTCAGGCTAATTAAAGACAAAGTCAAGGTGGGGTCACTTGGGTATGACTGTCTGTAGTGATCTTAAATCTTTACTCCATGAATATTCATGTAATAAATAAATATACATGTATGCATGAATATCATTTACCTTAAAGATGTATTCTGCTCATATTTTTGAAAGTTTAATTGTAACAAAATGACTTCAGAATCTAAATTGATGTGACATGAAACTAGCTTGGAGCTAACGGGCATGGTAAGGAAAGAATTGTTTGTATCAAGATTGCTGCGGAAACAAGCAAAGATTCAGGTGCCATTCACCATATTCTGTTGTTAAAATCAATATATGTATCGGACATATTCATTTTCGTGTACACAGTAGACCTTCATTTTCATTTTTTTTAACTTTCAACCTGTGTCCGCTTTTGTTGTTAACACATTTATTATTTTGAATCAGTTGCAGTTTCACTGAACATGTCTGTTGATTACTAACATTTCCTTCTGTTAAAAAGTCGGCGGTTTTCTGAGTATTTGGCAGTATTCAGATATCAGGGATATTTAGCTGAATACATATACCGGTATGCTTAGGGAAAAAAGGCCATAAGCGTTATTTAAAGATAGGAATATGTGTACAACTTTCAGTGTATATTGAACACTAGCTGTAGATAAAAAGTATATTTTAAAAATATGATTTAATTTGGATATTTCTCAGGCAAATACTGACTTGCTGCAACACATTAGAATGGCTGTTGCGATTTAAATGAGTTGCAGCAAGATAAAGATTGACTGTGTTATAAGAGATTTTGACAGATAAGTATGCACCTTATCTACAGCTCTAAACATCTTTGATTATTCTTCTTCCTTGTATACAGTTCTGTAGATAAGATGCGTACTAATCTATTAAAATCTTTGATTTCTCAACTAAACCCTATCTTACCGGCACTCATTAACCCTTTCCCTGATGAATATTCATGTAGGAAATAATGATTATTGATGTCATGAATATTAATAAGATTATTTTTTATAATGGCATATGAACACAGGACAATTTGACTCATGCAGAAGCTGCAGAATCAGATCTATATTACACCATAAGCAAACAGAGCAGACCCTGATCAGACAGCTCCTATAGGAGCCGTCTGATCTGGATCTACTCTGTTTGCAGATGCATCAAAATGCACTTACATAAGGGAAAGGGTTACATAAGGGAAAGGGTTAAAATCACTTCTCTAATGTATTATGAGTAGCAGCAAGGTTTGGCTGAGAAATATAAAAATATGTTACTTAGATTTTCTGAATATGCATCTTATCTACAGCTCAGATTGCTCTGAACATTTTTGTTTGTTATTATTGTTCTTTATTGTATATTTTCAGAGAGATCTACTGGTGATAAGTGGTGATTTGATCATGGATGTGAGTCTGAATCACCTGGCCAACGTTCACAGGACATACAACGCTTCAGTGACTCTGCTGCTCTGCTCTGTTCCGAACCAGACGGACACTCCAGTACCAGGCCCAAAGTCAAAGAAAAGATCTGGTCAGTAATGACTCTGTCCTGCATATGCTTTCAACTACCGAAAGTCTAAAACCTTAGGGCTGTTAATGGAATGGCCAATCTGATTAATATAGAGTCCATTCAATATATAAGGCTTAAATTTGCTAGAGGGTTTTGAAAAGCAAACAGTGCTGACCATGATCAGATGGCTCATCTAAGAGCCCTCTCATTTGGGTCTGAACTGTTTGCACATGCCAGTACACTCATTTTTCACATTCAGATCAGAGGTCCAGATAAGATGTTTTAAATTAAAAAAATTCAAGAATAACTTCTTTATTTCTCCACCAAATATTAATTAGCTAAAATCTTATAATGACACATGAACACAGAACATTTTGGTCATGGCTGAAACTGTAAATCAGGTCTGTAAAATTCCCTTAGAATACAGAGCAGACCCTGGTCAGACGGTTCCTACAGGAGCCGTCTGATCTGGGTCTACTCTGTTTGCCAAGGAATTAAATGTATCTATGGAGTAAAGGGTTAAATATTATTAGTTGCTATGTGATTAGCGTTTTGTAACATCAATATATATACATGTATATCCTGATTTGATCCTGAAGTAAAAATAAAAAATCACTACCGATTTATTCAGGGCTGTATGAAACTACTGACCAAGTGCGAAACATCTTGGATACTAGTGAAACACCAAGTTACTCGGTGTCTCATCAGGATCCAAGCTGTTTGCAATCAGGTCATGACTGGCAGGATGTCAGAGTGATAATAAGTGTTTTACCTGAAATGTTTTGTTTAGCTAGAAGTGTAGGATACAACATAAACTTGTAAATGTAAATAGGGGGAATCAGAGGTATAGATCAGATTGGTCAATGAAATATTTTTATGCCTTCCATGGAAGGTGGGAGACATATTTCCTTGACCTTGTCTCTCCCTCAGTATATACGTACGTACGTCCATCCATCCCTCCCTACGTCTGTACATCCCATAACTCTGGTAAAAATGGTCGGAGCAAAGTTTTCCTTCTTTACATACATCTTCACATCAACATTTTTCATTGGTGTATGAGTAGTTAGTGGGTCGCACAGACAGACAATAAATAAGTATCAATACCCGTCTTAATGATAGATGGCAGTTTAATGCAGGATGAAAGTCATTCCATTGGGAGCTTTCTGCATGATTTTCACACTGCATAAAGCAACCATCTACCTAAAAATAAAATTTCAGTGTCATTTCTAGGGAGGGGGATGAGGGTATTCAACCCACATTTTTGAAGGAACCCCCTTTTTCATGAGGGGGGTGGGGTGGGGTTCTATATATGAAGAAGGCAAATTTGCTTTAATTGGTGTCATGTCAGAATTTTAGTCCCCCTCATTTTCGAATCCTAGAATAGACACTGTATAATTCATATTAACATTGTGGTTTAACGGGGTTTTACTGTACCAGTAATTCCAAATTAAGTTGCTGGTGTATATTACTGACTTGTCAGTATATGACAGAAATTATTTTTCCAAAGTTCATGTACATGTACATGTAGTTGCATTTTGCTACCATTTTCTTATACTTGCTGTGTGATTCCAGAGAGAGATTTCATTGGGTTTGATGAGAAGGGAGAACGGGTTTTGTTCATGACATCAGAGGCAGACTTGGATGACGATCAGATAGGAATAAGGAGATCTGTATTAAGAAAGTAAGTACAGTAAAATATCTCTTAATGTGACAATTCAAAAGAGGGAGTTTTATCATTGATCCTTACCTCCGATGATTTGTTGAGGAAGGACAGAAGTAATTCAGAAAGATTTTTCTGCACTTCTTCCTTTCTGCATAAACAAACCTTCTGCGATTTTTTCAATATCCCATTTCTCCATACATATGCATTTGCAAACACAGTCAGAGTCTATTCTGGGACACCCTTCAGCAGGAAATGGCGCAAAGAAAATTCCGTTCTAGGGCCACGCTGGCCCACAAAATCCCCAAATCCTCCCTACCTAATATCTGATTTAATCTGAATTCACGTTGAGATTTTTTGTTTCACTGTCGTGAAAGAGAGTTGCTACTTGCTGCTTGGAGACAGCAAATTTCCGGGAGTGACATCACTCTGATACAACGTCTGAGGTGAAGTTTTTGCGCGATTCGATTGTTTAACTTATATATCAAAACCATATGGTCTCTCATGTGAGTCGAAAACGAGTGAAAAAACATTTTGTTAAGAAACGAGATTATCTATATGATAACAACGCAGTAATGTCCAAAAGAAAAGCTGAAAGTGAAAGCAGGACTTTCTTACACTTCTTCACAAAAGTGCCTAAGCATTCTATGGATTCAGTGTTAGCTGAGAATGAGAATTTATGTGCTACCAGCGACCAGACTTCTTGTAGCTCAGAAAATTGTGTTGCCGTGGAAAAATCTACTGACCATCACCAATTTCAGGCAAGTTGGCCGTCTAAATTTAACTGGTTACATTACAACGCTGAGAAAAATTTGATGTTTTGTGCCAAAAATCTGGTTGGCCCATCAAAATTTCCAAATGGCCGATTTATTTCATGGCTGATGGACCAATGGCCCATCTGTCAATCCGTCCACTCAGAATAGATTCTGTAGAGTAGACCCATATCAGAGAGCTCCTGTAGGAGCTGTCTGATCAAGGTCTGCTCTTTTTATACGCCCACCTAATAAAGGTGGTCGTATATTGTCGTGGCCCTGTCCGTCCGTCCGTCCGTCCGTTCGTTCGTTCGTTCGTTCGTTCGTCAGTCAACATTTTGTTTGTCCGCTGTTTTCTGGGAAAACTATTTGAGAGATATTAATGAAACTTCACACTTTTGTTAAATGCATCAAGATCTGAAGCTGAGTTGATTCTGAGGTTCATTTGATTTTTCATTTCATAGTTATGGCCCTTGTCCTTAAAAAATATGCAAATAGTTTGTCCACTGTTTTCTGGGAAAACTATTTGAGAGATATTAATGAAACTTAACACAAATGTTTAATGCATGAAGATCTGAAGCTGAGTTGATTCTGAGGTTCATTTGATTTGTCATTTCGGAGTTATGGCCCTTGTCCTTAAAAAATATGCAAATAGTTTGTCCGCTGTTTTCTGGGAAAACTGTTTGAGAGATATTAATGAAACTTCACACAAATGTTTAATGCATCAAGATCTGAAGCTGAGTCGATTCTGAGGTTCATTTGATTTGTCGTTTCGGAGTTATGGCCCTTTTACTTAAAAAATAATGCAAATAGTTTGTCCGCTGCTTTCTGGGTAAACTATTTGACAGATATTAATGAAACTTCACACAAATGTTTAATGCATCAAGATCTGAAGCTGAGTTGATTCTGAGGTTCATTTGATTTTTCATTTCAGAGTTATGGCCCTTGTCCTTAAAAAATATGCAAATAGTTTGTCCGCTGTTTTCTGGGAAAACTATTTGAGAGATATTAATGAAACTTCACAAAAATGTTTAATGCATCAAGATCTGAAACTGAATTGATTCTGAGGATCATTTGATTTTTCATTTCAGAGTTATGGCCCTTGGCTTAAAAAATAATGCAAATAGTTTGTCCGCCGTTTTCTGGGAAAACTATTTCAGAGATATTAATGAAACTTCACAAAAATGTTAAATGCATCAAGATCTGAAGCTGAGTCGATTCTGAGGTTCATTTGATTTGTCGTTTCGGAGTTATGGCCCTTTTACTTAAAAAATAATGCAAATAGTTTGTCCGCTGCTTTCTGGGAAAATATTTGACAGATATTAATGAAACTTCACACAAATGTTTAATGCATCAAGATCTGAAGCTGAGTTGATTCTGAGGTTCATTTGATTTTTCATTTCAGAGTTATGGCCCTTGTCCTTAAAAAATATGCAAATAGTTGTCCGCTGTTTTCTGGGAAAACTATTTGAGAGATATTAATGAAACTTCACACAAATATTTAATGCATCAAGATCTGAAACTGAATTGATTCTGAGGATCATTTGATTTTTCGTTTCAGAGTTATGGCCCTTGGCCTTAAAAAATAATGCAAATAGTTTGTCCGCTGTTTTCTGGGAAAACTATTTCAGAGATATTAATGAAACTTCACAAAAATGTATAATGCATCGAGATCTGAAGCTGAGTCGATTCTGAGGTTCATTTGATTTGTCGTTTCGGAGTTATGGCCCTTTTACTTAAAAAATAATGCAAATACATGCAAATAGTTTGTCCGCTGCTTTCTGGGGAAAACTATTTGACAGATATTAATGAAACTTCACACAAATGTTTAATGCATCAAGATCTGAAGCTGAGTTGATTCTGAGGTTCATTTGATTTTTCATGGCTTTCGGAGCCATATAGCAATCGGTCTCTTTACGGCAACGAGTTCACTTGTCTAGTGAACATGCGCAAGACAAAATAGTTTTATTCAAGTCTGCACTAGTTTGGTTGTAAAATGTTCATGTATTTGTTTACTCTTCATGTATTTAATAATAATTCGCTGTGTAAGATAATTACTACTAATCTACACAAAGATAAACTTTTTAAAAGTCTTGAAAAGGCCTATATAGGATTCTACGACGTATAGATACAGATACAGAATTTTAATAAACTCCAAAGAAGACGCGAACGAATATTTTTTCCGTAGTATTCGCAACACCTTGGCGTTCTAAAGCAGAAGGAATATAGCCGAGGTTTCAGATTGCATTTTTATATTAGCTGATTAGCATATAGACCTACACCTTCAGCCAATCAAACTGCCTTTTGCGTCGCATTCGGTCATTTCCGTTTGACCCGTACTCAAAGGTAAGTTTCATAAAGGACAAGGTCAAAGAAATCTAAAATAACCAACCAATGAAATTCGGAATTCCCATACACACATGTATCACGCATCGAACAGCGTTTTGACAATGGCACCCAACCTCAACACAAGTCTACGTCTTACAAGAAGTAAAACCTAAAAACACGGGGTTCTATCGGCTTGTCAAAGTAAGTATTAACCATAGATGGTTTTCAACACATATTCAATCAAATTATATTCCAGTGTCAATAACAACTGTGAAAATATAGCCTCTTATATGTATCGTGTAACCGCCGAGTCGCCAACACTGTCGTTTGCTCAAGACGTTTGTGTCGTGTAAAAGTGAAAGTAGGTAGCAATTTGTTGGAATGTCTTTCCCAGATTACAACTCTACTTCAGACTGTAGTTCTGAATTTGAGTTTCATCAGGTTCCAAACAACTACCGTAATTGTATGTACATGTATGGATCTACTTAGTAATTAAAAATAAAAACAGTCTACCTTCAATTTGTACGCAGACAACATTTATTCAAAATAAACGAGTGCTGAACATGGAAAAATAAATGTTATGTGTAAGAATTAGTTGAACAAAAAATGTAGGATTATAGGTAGCCTTTGTATTTTATGCTTCAGTTTTTGCATCAGCTTTGGACATGAAAGCATTAATTGACCCTTTACTTCATGAATATTCATGTAAGAAATAATGACATCATGAATATAATTAAGATATTCTTTTGGCCATAGTCATACATGTGATAACTACCGACGGTAGGTGAATTCTACCGTTTTCAGAGGTGGTTTACCGTTCTACCGGAACGGTATTTAAATCTACCGTTTTTAAAATTTTACGAAGGAAAATTTTTTAGTGACATACATTTTCCTCCCTGGTGGCATTTATCTGTTAGTTCTGTACACACACAGACCACCTTTAACTTGCTATCATGCTGTGATCCACGCTTGGTCTGTTTTGGTAGAGACCAATCAAGGGAATCCCCTGTGGAGACCTTGGAGAACATCCGAATTACATAATCACGAGGTGGTTCCGGTTTTCACTCTACTACTTTACCAAATAAATTGTTCGGGAACCAGTCATGTCAAAATGCAAACGTCTACCACAAATATCACATGCAGCAGGATTATTACTCAAGCGAGGCGACATGGGAGTGTCATGACCCTATAATAGGAATTATATTTTCATAATTAAGTTAATAAGAGATAGAAATGCTTCTCTGCTTCCTTGTCAAAGACAGCTGTGCTTGGCCTCGTTGTTGCAATGGGCCGAAACACTTCGAAAATTAGACTGTTTGGACTGATAATCATGCATTTGATTTGTACACAAAATTACTTTTTCATTAATATAATTAGTGGTAAGGACACTAAGAAGTAATTGAAAACACCCTGAAATATTATCTACCATTACAAACTCTTCAAAAAATAATAACTATATAAAGTTGAAATGTCATCAGTTTTCGCGACGATTGTAGATACGGGCTAAAACACGGACTCTGAACCCTGTTTGGATTTCAACATTTCTGTGACTGCTCAATGTTTGCAGTAAATAATTTGAACTGAGTAAAGGTTTAACTGACTTGAACTGAGTAAAAGTTTTCATTGGGAGTATAGCTAAATAAGGGCTATAAAATGAGCCAACCCCCCCTAAAAATGTTGTTATAAAATAAAATAAAATGGAATTTCTTTTTCATTATATGATAAAACAGTAATAAATATTGATTTTCATGACAATATTTAATAAGGAACCCAGTGTTTTGGGCTTGAGACCTATTGATTTCAAAGAGTCCTTTTGACCCATGAAATAAATCTAGAATTATTACTGCATGCCAATTATTAGTATTTGTTTTTAACCCTTTCCCTGTTCCATTTTCATTCCAAATTCCAGTCCCTACTGAATATTTATAAACACAGTAGTTATAAAGAAATATGGAGATTGGAACTTTATTGCTATTTATTTCTACATTTTAGAAAGTACAGAAACATTTTTAAAATTCCAAAAGCAAACAGAGCAGACCCTGATCAGATGGCTCCTATAGGAGCTGTCTGATCTGGGTCTACTCTGTTTGCAAATGCATGAAAACTTCATTGTTTATATGATGGAAAGGGTTAATGGGGATTTTAACACCACATTGGATTTTTTGGCCAAACCAGAAAGTGTAGAATCGTTCCTATATCATAAGCAAACAGAGCAGACCCTGACCAGACAGCTCCTGTAGGAGCCATCTGATCTGGGTCTATTCTCTTTGCTTTATGCGTGAAAAAGGTGTTTATATGAGGAAAAGGGTTAAGTGTGTAAATGTTATGTGTGTAATGTAAGATTTATAATGGTATGGTATGCATTTATGGTAAAGTATGAATGATATTGTTAAAAAGTATAACAAACATAAGTATCTTTTTCCTCCTTTTGTCGTGTCAGTAAAATCTACCTGACAAAAGTCAAATCTACCTGACAAATTTCCTAAATCTACCTGACATGCCTCAGCAGGTTATCACATGTATGCATAGTAGAAACTAGAAGCATGTCTATATATAAACAGCAGATCATGAGATGGCTCCTTTTGTTTCAGTCTGTCATATTTTTATACCCCCCACAACGAAGTTTGGGGGGGGGTATACTGGAATCAGGTTGTCCGTCTGTCTGTCTGTCTGTCTGTCTGTCTGTCCGTCTGTCCGTCTGTCCGTCCGTGGACACAATTTTGTCCGGCCTTCTTCTTCTACAGTTTTGCTTCAATTTTGTTGAAACTTCATGTATAGCCATATGACCATATAAACCTGTGCACCGCATATTTTCATTATGATCGGACCATTACTTCAGGAGTTATCTCCCCCTTTTAGTCCCCTACCAATGTTTTTCGGTTTTCTGGACTTTTAATGGAAGTGACTGGAGATATCAACTCTATATTTAGTACAAAGCTAAATCTAGATAAGTTACAGCTTATGTTCCAATCTACGTCTGGTTGAATAATTATTTCCAGAGTTATTGCCCTTGAACTTCAATTTTTTTCTTCAAATTTTGAATTTTCCAGACTTTTTTGGAAGTGGTTGGAGATTTTAACTTGATTTTTGGCATATAGCTAAATATAGATGATTTACAGCTTAATTCCCAATCTCAGCCTGGTTGAATAATTTTTGCCAGAGTTATGGCCCTTGAACTTAATTTTTTTTATCAAATTTTCAATTTTCCAGTGTTTCTTTGGAAGTGCTTGGAGTTATTAACTTTATATTTGACATAAATCTAAATCTAGATGAGTTGCAGCTTAAGTTTGAATATTGGTCTGGTTGAATAATTATTCTCAGAGTTATGGTCCTTGAACTTAGGTTTTTCTGAAAAGGTACGTATTTGTTTATAACTTTGGAGTTGACACTTCACAAAAATAAACAAAGCTGCTTGAACTTATTGGATGACATTGTCTGGCAGCAGCCATAACACTTCCTTGAATTTTAACAACAGACTTATCTCCCTTTTTGGACTTGACAATATTTGGTAAAAGTTGCTTTATTTATGTTTGTGATTGATCTTGGATTGAATACTACATTTTTCTTCATCTTGTCATTTTTATACCCCCCTTTTGAAAAAATGGGGGTATATTGCTTTGCACATGTCGGTCGGTCGGTCGGTCGGTCTGTCGGTCGGTCGGTCGGTCGGTCGGTCGGTCGGTCGGTAGATCGATGGTTTCCGAATGATAACTAATAAACGACTTGGCATAGAATCTTAAAACTTGCTGTGGTGGTTGGTCATGACAAGTAGATGACCCCTATTGTTTTTGAGGTCACTAGGTCAAAGGTCAAGGTCACAATGACCTAAAATGGTGAAATCGTTTCCGATCAATAACTGCTCAAGGATTTAGCTTGGGATCTTCAAACTTGCTGTGGTGGTTGGTCATGACCACTAGATGACCCCTATTGTTTTTGAGGTCACTAGGTCAAAGGTCAAGGTCACAATGACCTAAAATGGTGAAATCGTTTCCGATCAATAACTGCTCAAGGATTTAGCTTGGGATCTTCAAACTTGCTGTGGTGGTTGGTCATGACCACTAGATGACCCCTATTGTTTTTGAGGTCACTAGGTCAAAGGTCAAGGTCACCATGACCTTAACTGGTTAAATGGTTTCCGATCAATATCTCCTCAAGGGTTTGGCTTAGAATCTTCAAATTCGCTGTGGTAGTTGGTCATGACCACTGGATGACCCCTATTGTTTTTGAGGTCACTAGGTCAAAGGTCAAGGTCACCATGACCTTAACTGATAAAATGGTTTCTGATCAATAACTGCTCAAGGGTTTGGCTTAGGATCTTTAAATTTGCTTAGGTGGTTGGACATGACAACTAGATGAACGCTGTTGTTTTTGAGGTCACTAGGTCAAAGGTCAAGGTCACCATGACCTTAACTGGTGAAATCGTTTCCGATCAATAACTGCTAAAGGGTTTGGCTAAGGATCTTCAAACTTGCTGTGTTGGTTGGTCATGACCACTAGGTGACCCCTATTGTTTTTGAGGTCACTAGGTCAAAGGTCAAGGTCACCATGACCTTAACTGGTGAAATCGTTTCCGATCAATAACTGCTCCAGGGTTTGGCTTAGAATCTTCAAACTTGCTGTGGTAGTTGGTCATGACCACTAGATGACCCCTATTGTTTTTGAGGTCACTAGGTCAAAGGTCAAGGTCTCCATGACCTTAACTGATAAAATGGTTTCTGATCATTAACTGTTCAAGGGTTTGGCTTAGGATCTTCAAATTTGCTTAGGTGGTTGGTCATGACAACTAGATGAGCCCTGTTGTTTTTGAGGTCACTAGGTCAAAGGTCAAGGTCACCATGACCTTAACTGGTGAAGTCGTTTCCGATCAATAACTGCTCAAGGGTTTGGATTAGGATCTTCAAACTTGCTGTGGTGGTTGGTCATGACTACTAGATGACCCAAATTGTTTTTGAGGTCACTAGGTCAAAGGTCAAGGTCACCATGACCTTAATTGGTTTAATGGTTTCCGATCAATAACTACTGAAGGGTTTTGCTTAGAATCTTCAAACTTGCTGCAGTAGTTGGTCATGACCACAGGATGAGCCCTATTGTTTTTGAGGTCACTAGGTCAAAGGTCAAGGTCATCATGACCATCAGGGGGTATGGGGGTATACATGTTTTACAAACATCTCTTGTTATTACATAAATTGGGTTTTATAAATCTCATGTTTCTGTATGTACATATGTTCAACGATTGATGATGGGTGTTCTGCCAAGCAGCCAGGTGGGGGGTATTCGTTAGCCTGTGGCTTACAGTTCTAGTTATGCCTCCAATCAATTTGGGGTGGGGATGGGGGTGATTTTGCGCTGTTTGTTGGCTTGGCTCAAACTTTAATGTTGGCAATAACTTTGTAGCCATTGCACATACATACTTCAAACCTGGCATGCCTGTGCAACTTACGGAGGCGAACATTTTTATTTATTTTTTGGGGTGGGGGGGGGGGGGGGGGGACTTATTAAAATCAAGGTCATATAACAGTTAAATGTCACATGTCACATTACGGGTCAAATTTATATTGTATTGGTCACAATCAGGGACATAGTGTTTCACAAAAATGTGTTGTTATTAATACTTTTATCAATTCCAAGACGTTATTGTTATTAACACCCCCAATTTCTCCCCTTACACTTAAAGGCATTTTGAAAGGAATGTTGACCCATTAACCCCATGCTGTGTATTTTGAGAGCTGACTGTCAAGCATCTGATACACAAACTATGGGCTACCATCACAGAGGATCAATGTATAATTGCATAACTTTATCTCTTATGGCTATGGACCTTGACTGGACACTGCAGGAGCACAGCTGGATACTGTGTATATAGGGGGTGGGTGGGGGTACTTATATAAGGAGCTTTGAAATGCCTTTAACATCCATATCAAACCCGAAAGCCATTATGGCCATTCAGGCCTTTGATCATTTCAGAGTTATGGCCCTTGTCCTTAAAAAATATGCAAATAGTTTGTCCGCTGTTTTCTGGGAAAACTATTTGAGAGATATTAATGAAACTTCACACAAATATTTCATGCATCAAGATCTGACACTGAATTGATTCTGAGGATCATTTGATTTTTCGTTTCACAATTATGGCCCTTGGCCTTAAAAAATAATGCAAATAGTTTGAGATATTAATGAAACTTCACAAAACTGTTTAATGCATCAAGATCTGATGCTGAGTCGATTTTGAGGTTTATTTGATTTTTCGTTTCGGAGTTATGGCCCTTTTACTTAAAAAAAATGCAAATATATGCAAATAGTTTGTCCGCTGTTTTCTGGCAAAACTGTTTGACAGATATTAATGAAACTTCATACACATGTTTAATGCATCAAGACCTGAAGCTAAGTCGATTCTGAGGATCATTTGATTTGTTGTTTTGGAGTTATGGCCCTTGCACTTAAAAAAATAATGCAAATCTATGGAAATATGAGGATGGCCATAACTTTTTCATTTGAAATGATATTTACTTCAATTTTTTTATATGGTTAAACCTTAATCTGAATTTTCACATATATTGCGGGGGGTTTGATATGTCATTTTATTCTAAAGTTATGGTCCTTGAACTTCGTGTGTTCGTTGCTTTGTTAGTCGGTCAACTTTTAGTTTGTCTGTTGTTTTCTGGGAAAACTATTAAAATGATATAAATGAAACTTAACACAAATGTTTTAAGCAACTAAATTTGAAGCTGAGTTTATTTTGAGGTTCATTCAGTTTGTCTTTACAGAGTTATTACAGAGTTATGGCCGTTGCACTTTACAAAAATCTGCAAAAATGAGGATTAGCTGTAACTTTTTTATTTAATAAGATATTCACTTCATTTTTTAAAAAAATAGTATCACATTAATATGGAAATCAAGATCTGAAGCACAGATTAGAAAATGTCAACACTTATAAGGCATGATGAATCAGAGAAAGTTTGCAAGTGGGCGTATTATGTACCGTATGCGGTACTCTTGTTGCTTATAGAATGATATAGATCTGATTCTACAGTTTTTGCCAGGATAAAAAATTCTGTCATTCATATGCCACTATAATATTTCAGTTAACCCTTTCCCTGTTCTATATTTATTACAAATGTCAATACCTACTAAATATTCATGGACAAAGTAGTTATATAAAATATTAAAGGTGGAACAGTGTACTTAATTTAGAAGCTAAAGTAACAGATCTATCAAATTTCATTAGCAAACAGAGTAGACCCTGATCAGACGGCTCCTCTAGGAAAATGTGTTTATATGAGGGAAAGGGTTAATGAATATTCATAAATTCATTATTTCTTTCCTCAATATTCGTGAAATAAGTAAAGGGATAAGAGATCACTCTAAACCTTTGATTTGTAACGACACCTTTTTGCACCTTTGCAAACAAAGTAGACCCAAATCAGACGGCTTCTACAGGAGCTGTTAGATCAGGATCTGCTCTGTTTGCTTATTAGATAAGATAGAGCTGTTTCTACAGTTTTTGCCATAGTAAAACTTCACTTTGTTCATGATGCCATTTAAGAAATTCAGCTAATTAATTATTCATAGTCATTATTTCTGGCATGAATATTTATGGAGTAACGGGTTAAGAGTTGGCAATGCTGTAAACTAGCTTTTATTAAAAATATAGTCCCAAAAGATCCCCACAAATGCCACTTTTATATTGTGACAATTATTCTGTATCGACAAGTCTAGGCCATCTGATCAGGGTCTGTTCTGTTTGCCTTATATGGCATTACATTGTATATACATGTAGATCTGATTCTCTCAGTTTATGCCAAAGCCAAACATACTGTCTTCATATATCATTATAAACAATATGTATACATGTATGTATGTATGATGTTATTATTTCTTACAAAGATATTCATGAGGTAAAGGGTTAACCCTTTAGTCCATAAATATTCATGTAAAAAATAACAACCTCATAAGTATTAATTAAATTCATTTTTGTAATGGCTTATGAACACAAGAAATTTAGGCCGTAGCATAAACTGTAGTCATATCTATATTACTTCATAAGCAAAAAGGGCAGGCTCTGATCAGACGAACATTGGTACCTGCATTTTGGTGTTCTTGTTCTGCTTTCTTTTCCAGAGCCTTTTCTGGTTTTGTTTTTATCTTTATACATGATCATGTGACAATGTTCGTTTTATTTTACAGGCATCCAAACATCAATATAAGGTCTAATATCACAGACTGCCATCTGTACATCATCAAGAAGTGGGTGGTCAATTATTTGGCTGACAAAAAGTAGGTGCAGCTTGTAGATACAAATGTAACAAATATTACTCAATGAATATTCATGTAAGAAACAATGACATCATGAATATTAATAAGATGATTTTTTTAAAAACATATGAACAAAGGTATTTTTTAGCCTTGTTTCATAAGCAATCAGAGACACCTGGTCAGACAACTCTCACACATGCCATCTGATCTGGGTCAACTCTGTTTGCAAAGGTGTCAGAAGGTTTCTGTAAAGGTTTAACCCTTTCCCTGTTGAATGTTTATTCAAAATTTCAATACCTATTGAATATTCATGGACACACTAATGTAACGAAATGTGGAAGGTGGAAGATTGTAGCCATTTTAGAAAGTACAGACAGTCAGACACAGATCTCTCAAATTCTACAAGCAAACAGAGCAGACCCTGATCAGACGGCTCCTATAGGAGCCGTCTGATCTGGGTCTATTCTGTTTGCAAATGCGTGAAAAGGCATTTATATGAGGGAAAGGGTTAAGAGATGATGAAGTAAACCCTTTACCTCATAGATACACCTTTTAACGTCTTTGCAAATAAAGTAGACTTTAAGACCTTCATTAGCCATCTGATTTTAGGATCTGCGCTAATTGCTTAACCCATTCCCTCATAGGCTATGTTTTGATCCAACCACTTTAAATAAATAAATCTACCGAAAAGGAGCATTAACTAGAGAAAAGGAATTTTGTAGTTTGAAACCATTGTGATAAATAGAGCATTTGCTCCTATAGAAGCAAATGCTCTATTTATCACAATGGTTTCAAGAGGTGATTTCTACAGAGGCCGCAGGCGTATCTATGGAGGAAAGGGTTAATATGAACTGATATAGATTTATTTCTACAGTTTTTGTCATGGTAAAAAAAAATCCCATTTTTATAATGCCATTATAAAATTTCATCTGATTAATATTTAATAACCCTTTCCCTGATCTATGTTTATTTCAAATTTAAATACCTACTGAATATTCATGAACAAAGTAGTTACATCGAAATGTGGAAGGTAGAACATTGTAGCCATTTTAGAACGTAAAAGAATCAGAGCTTTCAAATTCCATTAGCAAACAGAGCAGGCCCTGATCAGACGGCTCCTGTAGGACCATCTGATCTGGGTCTACTCTGTTTGCAAATGCGTGAAAACACGTTTATATGAAGGAAAGGGTTCAACATTGATTTTTAGCTCCACTTTTTCAAAAAGTGAAGCTTTCTTCATGACCCTCTCGTCGGCGTCGGCATTGGTTAAGATTTTTGTTAAGGTCCATTTCTCAAAAACCATCCAAGGTATTTGGTTAAAATTTGGTATGCATGTTTACTATCACAAGGGGAACCCATTTCACAAGGGTAGGTAACCCTAAAATTAATTTTGCCATACTTAGAATTTTCATTGCTGGTTAAGTTTTATGCTTAGAATTTTCATTGCTGGTTAAGTTTTATGTTAAGGTCCATGTCTCAGAAACTGTTCAAGACATTTGGTTCAAATTTGGTATGCATCTTAACTATTATATGGGGGACCCATTTCACATGTGCAGGTAATCCTAAAATTAATTTTGCTATAGTTATCTCCCCTTTCCAACTTAGACTTCCACTACAATATCCAGCACTAAATAAAGTGGAACGCGCTGTCTGCGGACAGTTCTTGTTTGCATGAATGTTCATGAGGTAAAGGTTTGAAATGCTTTAATACCAAAGGTATTACAGGCCTTTTTCTGGAGTGTACATGGGTCCGTTAAAAGGACCCATTCCCAATGCAAAATAGGTAACATTTTTCCCAATTTGGAGAAAAAAATCCCAGCAGAGACCAAATTTTTTTTTGTTGAAAAAAAAAATGCTTTCCAAATCATTGAGTTTCAGTGCGAAAAAATTCCCAATTATTAAAATGAATTTTTCTCCAAATTGCCAGAAAAAGGCCTGCATTAAAAATATCACTTGTACTGCAGCTTATATGAGTAACAATAATTTCTTAAAAATTATTTATTGGTGATACAGTAAAACTCCCCAACGGGATGTTTAGTAAAGCATAGCTTATCTTTTTAGCTCACCAGAGCACAAAGTGCTCAGGGTGAGCTTTTGTGATTGCCTGATGTCCGTCGTCCGTCGGCGTGCGGTGTGCGTCGTCCGTCGGCAGTCGTCAACAATTTGAACCTTTAAAAATCTTCTCCTCTGAATCTACAGGGTTCTCAGCTTTCATCTTTGGCACATAGCATCATCTTTAGGTCCTCTACAAAAGTTGTATAAATTATGCCCCTGGGGTCAAAATTGGCCCCGCCCCAGGGGTGCCTTATTTTCAATAGAAACATATAGTAAAACTTTGAAAATCTTCTTCTCTGAAACTGGAAGGTTCTCAGCTTTCATAATTGGCACATAGCATCATGTTCAGGTCCCCTGCAAAAGTTATATAAATTATGGCCCTGGGGTCAAAATTGGTCCTCTACAAAAGTTATATAAATTATGGCCCTGGGGTCAAAATTGGCCCCGCCCCAGGGGTGGGAAGTTTTCAATAGAAACAAATAGTGAAATATTTGAACATCTTCTCATCTGAAACTGGAAGGTTCTCACCTTTCATATTTGGCACATAGCATCATGTTCAGGTCCTCTACATAAGTTATATAAATTATGGCCCCGGGGTCAAAATTGGCCCCGCCCCAGGGGGCCTTGTTTTCAATAGAAACAAATAGTGAAAACTTTGAACATCTTCTTCTCTGAATTTGGAAGGCTCTCAGCTTTCATATTTGGCACAGAGCATCATGTTCAGATCCTCTACAAAAGTTATATAAATTATGCCCCTGGGGTCAAAATTGGCCCCGCCCCAGGGGTGGACAGTTTTCAATAGAAACAAATAGTGAAAACTTTGAAAATCTTCCACTCTGAAACTCGAAGGTTCTCAGCTTTCATATTTGGCACATAGCATCATGTTCAGGTCCTCTACATAAGTTATATAAATTATGGCCCCGGGTCAAAATTGGCCCCGCCCCAGGGGGCCTTGTTTTCAATAGAAACAAATAGTGAAAACTTTGAAAATCTTCTTCTCTGAAACTGGAAGGTTCTCAGCTTTCATAATTGGCACATAGCATCATGTTCAGGTCCCCTGCAAAAGTTATATAAATTATGGCCCTGGGGTCAAAATTGGTCCTCTACAAAAGTTATATAAATTATGGCCCTGGGGTCAAAATTGGCCCCGCCCCAGGGGTGGGAAGTTTTCAATAGAAACAAATAGTGAAATATTTGAACATCTTCTCATCTGAAACTGGAAGGTTCTCACCTTTCATATTTGGCACATAGCATCATGTTCAGGTCCTCTACATAAGTTATATAAATTATGGCCCCGGGGTCAAAATTGGCCCCGCCCCAGGGGGCCTTGTTTTCAATAGAAACAAATAGTGAAAACTTTGAACATCTTCTTCTCTGAATTTGGAAGGCTCTCAGCTTTCATATTTGGCACAGAGCATCATGTTCAGATCCTCTACAAAAGTTATATAAATTATGCCCCTGGGGTCAAAATTGGCCCCGCCCCAGGGGTGGACAGTTTTCAATAGAAACAAATAGTGAAAACTTTGAAAATCTTCCACTCTGAAACTCGAAGGTTCTCAGCTTTCATATTTGGCACATAGCATCATGTTCAGGTCCTCTACATAAGTTATATAAATTATGGCCCCGGGTCAAAATTGGCCCCGCCCCAGGGGGCCTTGTTTTCAATAGAAACAAATAGTGAAAACTTTGAACATCTTCTTCTCTGAAATTGGAAGGCTCTCAGCTTTCATATTTGGCACAGAGCATCATGTTCAGGTCCTCTACAAAAGTTATATAAATTATGCCCCTGGGGTCAAAATTGGCCCCGCCCCAGGGGTGGACAGTTTTCAATAGAAACAAATAGTGAAAACTTTGAAAATCTTCTACTCTGAATCTCGAAGGTTCTCAGCTTTCATATTTGGCACATAGCATCATGTTCAGGTCCTCTACATAAGTTATATAAATTATGGCCCCGGGGTCAAAATTGGCCCCGCCCCAGGGGGCCTTGTTTTCAATAGAAACAAATAGTGAAAACTTTGAACATCTTCTTCTCTGAAATTGGAAGGCTCTCAGCTTTCATATTTGGCACAGAGCATCATGTTTAGATCCTCTACAAAAGTTATATAAATTATGCCCCTGGGGTCAAAATTGGCCCCGCCCCAGGGGTGGACAGTTTTCAATAGAAACAAATAGTGAAAACTTTGAAAATCTTCCACTCTGAAACTCGAAGGTTCTCAGCTTTCATATTTGGCACATAGCATCATGTTCAGGTCCTCTACATAAGTTATATAAATTATGGCCCCGGGTCAAAATTGGCCCCGCCCCAGGGGGCCTTGTTTTCAATAGAAACAAATAGTGAAAACTTTGAACATCTTCTTCTCTGAAATTGGAAGGCTCTCAGCTTTCATATTTGGCACAGAGCATCATGTTCAGGTCCTCTACAAAAGTTATATAAATTATGCCCCTGGGGTCAAAATTGGCCCCGCCCCAGGGATGGACAGTTTTCAATAGAAACAAATAGTGAAAACTTTGAAAATCTTCTACTCTGAAACTCGAAGGTTCTCAGCTTTCATATTTGTTACAGAGCATTGTGTTAAGGTCCTCTACAAAAGTTATATAAATTATGGCCCTGGGGTCAAAATTGGCCCCGCCCCAGGGGTGGGCAGTTTTCAATAGAAACAAATAGTGAAAACTTTGAAAGTCTTTTCCTCTGAAACTGGAAGGTTCTCAGCTTTCATATTTGGCACATAGCATCATGTTCAGTTCCTCTACAAATGTTAAATAAGTTACGGCTCTGGGCTCAAAATTGGCCCCACCCCAGGGATGGACAGTTTTCAATAGAAACAAATAGTGAAATCTTTGAAAATCTTCTCTGAAACTGGAAGGCTCTCGGCTTTCATAGTTGGCACAGAGCATCATGTTCAGGTCCTCTATAAAAGTTATATAAATTATGGCCCTGGGGTCAAAATTGGCCCCGCCACAGGGGTAGGCAGTTTTCAATAGAAACATATTGAGAAAACTTTGAAAATCTCTTCGTCTGAAACTGGAAGGTTAATCTCAGCTTTCATATTTGGCTCATAGCATCATGTTCAGGTCCCATACAAATTTTTCTAAATTATTTCCCTGGGGTCAAAATTGGCCAGCCCCAGGGTATGCTAGTTTTCTAGAGAAACATATAGTGAAAACTTTGAAAATCTTCTCCTCTGATTGTCTGGTGAGCGCTTCAGGGCCATTCTGGCCCTCTTGTTAGACGTGTGGCTGGTTAGAACAAGGTGAAAGTCATGTAGAGAAGCTCCTTTTAAACTTTGTGCATTACTTTCACCTTGCATTAGATTTCCACCTGTTATAACCCTTTCCCTATTCTATATTTATTCCAAATTTCAACACCTACTGAATATTCATGGACAATTTTAGAACCTGTAGAAACAGACCTATCAAATTCCATTAGCAAACAGAGGAGACCCTGATCAGACGACTCCTACAAGAGCCATCTGATCTTGGTCTACTCTGTTTGCAAATACTTGAAAAGGCATTTATATGAAGGAAAGGGTTAAAAGGGGTAGGCCAGAACTATAACAAATTTAAAAATTCTGGTTAATCCTTTACCTGTTCAAAATTCATTTAAGAAATAATGACATCATGAATATTTGTTAGGGAATGTTTAACATATGAACATAGGAAATTTTGGCAGTAGAGACAGAAACTGTAGAATCAGATCTATATTATACTATAAACAAACAGAGCAGACCCTGATCAGATGGTTCCTACAGGAGCCATCTGGTCTGGGTCTACTCTATTTGCAAATACATGAAAATGTGGCCTCTTCACATGCTGCTACTCTGAATCTAGCACAAAAACATTTTTTCAAGCATAGGTGTAAGGGAGATAACTCAGAATTCAATATATATATCTACGAAGAACATGCATGAAATCAATATATCTCTGTTGAACTGAAAGTTTATAATTTGTTCTTGTTTCAGGCATATATCATCAATCAAAGGGGAGTTAATTCCTCATCTTGTAAAGAAGCAATTTTCAAAACGGAAGGAACCAGATTTGCCTAACCCTAATGCTTCAGTATTGTCAGAGGAAGTCAAAACAGGTTAGGCTTTGTGTGTTGATGCTGTAAATGGCTTTTTGTGTTGTTTTTGTTGTGTATGGCTATTGTTGAATGATGTCAAAATATTTCAAATATTGGTCATATATCTTTCAGATACTCAATTTCAATGATCATGAATATTAATTAGCTTAACCCATTCCCTCATAGACTATTTTTAGATCCAACCTCATCGAATAAATCTACCGATTAAATAGAGAAAAGGAAAATTTTAGAATTTTGTAGTTCTGAAACCATTGTGATAAATATGTACCTGTAAGAAATATAGCCTGTGGTAAGGTGTTTATTTGTCCTCCATTTGTATTGATATTTTTAAACCAGTATCGATATTGTATCGACTGACGTGGATCGATAATATATCGATATCATTCCTATCAATGAAACCTCTACCCATTTCCACTACACTCAACATATACATATGAGCCATTCTCCAGGAAAACCTGCCTAAATGACATTACTATGACGTTGTGAAAAACCCGGTATTTTGATGACGTCAAATTAATATGATTACGACATGAGAAGTTTTACATAGAGTTGTTTTCAATCTTCAAGAATTAAGTTATCTGGAGTGTGCTCAGGATTGAAAATGGATTATGATATAGAGGTAAGACTTTTATTTTCTGTCATTGTTAATTCTTGACACTGCCATTATTATCGTGGTAAATTTGGAAGTAAAAATGATCATGATAACACGGATTCCTGTCACATGTTGTTACCTTGTCGTTGGAAGTTCCGGTGTTTACACTTGATTCCAGTTTAATAAATCAGATCGAGTGCGAACCTTAGTGATGAAATGATATAGACGTGCTATCGCTCTATGAACATGTAAGAAAACAGTGTTGTTGTGTTAATCCTTAGGCTTTATGTAAGCTACTACGGTACTACTCCACCCATGTCCCGTATAATGTTTTTTTTTCAATTAATATTGAATAAGCGTTACAGATTAAAATTGTGATGATTACGGTGTTCAAAACTGTAACAAATTCAAGTTGATAAGCCGATAAAAAGTGAGAAAAAAAATGAGGTTTAAAAATTTGATATTTTAATCTCGCTGGTTCCACATCTCACACTGTAGACTAATGTACAATTAACAACTGTCGATATTTGTAAGACGGCGATGGTCCTGACAGCTAAGGCGTTGTACTAACAGTACTTTTTACCTGATATGCGTTGGTTCGAGTCACATCGGAGACCTTTTTTTTTTTTATTATTATTATTATTTTTATAATAATTATTTCTTATATCCCTTCATAAAATAATTTAATAATTTACTGCGTTACGAAAAGTGTGACAGTTATGAAAGTTAACATGCGTTTGCCAATATTATGAGTTATGAGTAGATCTAGATCTAGTATGGGCCAGTAGATTTACTGCTGCTATAAATATTTTTTTCTTTTTTATTCAGGATTTGGAGAGTTTATTCTCCGACCACTTTGGGAGGACACCGGTGTCGACACCATGGGGTTCGCAAGAGGTGGAGATTGATTCTGACCCGGACTTGTCAACTGTATCAGATGAGGAGGACCCTGTTTTAGACGTTGAACAGCGTGCTAGGGATTATCTGGAAGCACAGCCTGTTACGGAAATAGATGAAGAAAACGAAGATGAAGTGAACAGAGTGGTAAGACTTAGTGGTGGTGCGTGTCTGTTTCCAGATAGTGACGAAGATGGGGCACATATTTTAAAGTTCAGACAGAACGGATGTGGCTGTAAGAAAAACTGCATCTCAAAGTTTACCAATACAGAAATTTATGAACATATTCTTAATGTTAAGGAAATGGAAAAACACGACAAGGAACTGTACATAATGGCTACAGTGGTTAGCGATTCGGACAAAGAAGTTACAAAGAGGGGTAAAAAGAGACGGAAGGGTAGACATGAATTCTCTGTGCTTGGAAAAACAGTCTGTAAATCTGTGTTCATGCTAGCATTTGATGTGAAACGTACTTGTCTCCAAAACATAATGACTCATGTGGATGAACAAGGTGTAGTTCAAAGAGTTCATGGGAACATCGGACGGAAACCAACAAAGTCTCTCAAGTTTGATGACATCAAGTATGTCGCTACATTTATTACAAACACAGCTGAAGAAATAGGATTGCCACAGCCTGCTGCCCCCAGAGGATCAGACAACGTACCACCGGTCTACTTGCCATGTCAGACGAACAAACTTGAAGTACACCAGAACTATGTAACTTCATGTCAGGAATCAGACCCACCAAAAAGGCATGTACATTACACAACATTCTGTAACATTTGGAAGCAGTGCTTACCACACGTTAAGATTGCGTCACCGAGAGATGATGTCTGCGCTATATTTGAGAAATTAAGAAAGGAAATTATGGACTCAGTAACTGAAGAAGAAAAACTAGCTGCCAGTGAAACATTTAGAAACCATATTATCAAAGCACAGAGTGAGCGAGATGTCTACAACCGATGTGTTACAAGGGCCCGGGAAAGCGCAGATAGTGACAGGCCTGATAAATATGTACACTACACATTTGACTTTAGCCAAAATGTATCAATTCCTCATCATTCAAGACAAATGGGTCCTGTGTACTTCATTACACCAAGGAAAATACAGATATTTGGTTTTAGAATAGGTGGCATCCCAAGACAACTGAATTTCATCATTGACGAGAATGAGACCATAGGACCCGATGGTACTCAAACACATGGACCGAATGCAGTGATAAGCATGATCCACGGGGCATTTGACACCAGCAGTACCGGTGAAACAGAATGTATAGCATACATGCCGATAACTGCCCTGGTAAGAACTTTTAGTTTAGTTTAGATAAAAAACTTATTTAATTTACATCAATTCTGCAACAAATGATTTCCAGTTGGATTTAATAACCAATTCGGACAGAAACATTCAGATCTTAGCTTTAATCGCGCATTTCCGTGTTATTTCCAGTGAAATTGAATGAAACCAAGTACCTTACAGATATTTGAGATAACATTACCACTTGTTTTCACTTGACACGTTGAGGGTGAATAAATCATAGGAAAAATACTTTCATGCCTAATGATTGGATAAACGATTTATGACTTTTAAAATGCAATCACTGGTCCATGCAATATGTCAGTTTTCAAAGAAATATACAGTAGAATCCCTCTAATGCGACCACTTAGTGAATAAACATACCTGTCTTTATAAGCATGTTGTTGCTTAATGCAGGACGAGTTATGCAGAAAACTCCTATAGAAGCTTTCTACATAACTTTCCTACTTTAAGCTACCACCGCCTTTGCCACTGTGAATTGAGTCCCTTTTTGCCAGTCGCATTAGAGGGGGTTTACTGTATACTTATTATCAAAGATACTTTTTGCCAACCGGAAGTGTGTCTAATATCGCCGGAAGTATTCATGATATCGATATTTGACACAACCGGTCACATGTCGTTTGATATCGGCCTCATTCGGCTCATTTAAATTCATTACATTTTTTTCTTTATTTAGCAACACATGTTATCAGTTCTAATAAAAGTTATTTTTACTCAGGTCAGAACAAAAACCAGTTCGTGGTTGGTTATTTCATGTGGCGTGTAATGACGGGAAGACACCGGATGATCGAGTATCTCATGCAGGTGCCGGGCCATGCTCGTTGTCACGTGGATGCAGGTTTTGCTGCCATCAAAAGGCTTCATCGACGCTCAGACACTGATTGTATTGACCAGATGGAACAAGTGGTAAATCGGTCCTCTAACACTAACCAGTGTGTTCGATATCCAGCATGGATTTGGCGGGACTGGAAGTCATTCCTGCGACCCTGCTTCAGAGCTTTGAAGGGAATTAGGTATTTTCTTCTAGTTTTCATATGCTTTGGAATCACTTAATCAAATCAAATTAAATTGAAATCAGTCAATCCATCAGTCTCGAAAGGTGTTTTATCTGGGTGTTGTATGTACTTGACAACATTTAGATCATGAGGCGCTTAAGCTATTCGGCAAATTTAGAATGCGAAGTACTGTTGCAAACTAAAATTCATTGCACAGATTTTGTAGGTCTCAAATGTTACACAAGAATTAATATTAGTTTGGAGAAAGTCAAATTATGTTGGGATATTAATCAGTAAAAACACACTTTGTAAAGTTGTAATTGGTGCAGCATTTTCGTCCTAAATTATGTCCAAAACAAATGTAGTTTCTTTATACGTGCGTTCAATTTTAATTTTCAAAAGAAAAGTACTGACATAATATGCACTATTATCAGCAACTACAGTGCTCCCTCTCTACAACGACACCCTTTGGGATACGAATATTGTATGTGTTGTTCAGAGGGAGTTGTTATAGGGAGGGAAAATCAAACATAATTAGCTTGTTTGCAGATCCCCAGATAAGGTGTATTTCGAGAACTAAAACCGTTATGCCTCTATCAAACCCTATGTTGTGACCACTCTTTAGAATCGTCACAAAGTGACGATTCTCAAGAGTGGTCACAACTTAAGGTTTGATGGAGGCATTAAGAAAATACGACGGAAAAAGTTTGTTTCTGGAGCCTTGTTGTTTCGGAAACAGTGACATGCGTTGTTGTAAGGAGGGAATCGTTATTGAGAGGGTCGTTGTAGGGAGGCAGCACTGTACTCAGCCATAAAAGAATACCAAAATAAATCACATGATAACATTATATTCTATTTCCAGAAAATACCAGTACTTCAGATTCAGCCAGGCACAGCCAGGGATCGTCATGGTGAAAGAGAGGAGTGATGCTGATGAGCAGGCTGTCGATATTCGAATCTCGCCAGACCTCTCTGTTAATGAGGGCCAACTCCCAGAAGTGCTCCTACCAAGAGGGCTTACCCAAGCACGCCAAAAGTACCTCTACACGTCTGTAAGGCCGTTTGTTCGTCCCGCCTTCCAGGATACAACATGCCCACCTCTTATACAGGAAGATTCGTGACTAGTAGGCACATTGTGACATTTTGTGCTTGGTTGTCATGGCAACCATTTTTTGTTTTCATTTTTATCGATGAAATACAACTGAATAAACTAATAACCTAGGAACATGTTTATTATACTGCCAAATATGTTGTAAAATAGCAACTATTTTTGTCATAGACAAACACTCATTTTACTTGAATATGTTGATAATAAATCTGATTTCAATTTGTAGACCCCTACACCCATTATACAAAAACAGCTATAACTTTGTCAATTTTTAAGATAGAATCATATTTTTTTCAATTTTGTAAATCAGAAAGATAGCATTTTCTAAAAATGAAAAAATCTCAAAATCGATAATTTTGTCATTTAGGCAGGTTTTCCTGGAGAACGGCTCATATATATTTCTTTCCCTACCTCTTCATATTTTTGGCCGGATTGCTCGCAATCCAGGCTTATAGATTGGCGATTGCCGTCCGTCTGTCCGGTTGACCTTTTTGTTTGAGTTAGTTATAGCCAAAGTATAATACCTATAGTAACCAAACTTGGCATGTGGGTTCATAATGAGGGTCACATTACATGTCATAGGTTAGTAGGTTACTATGACCCTTTTTTGACCTAGTTTTTACGCTTCATTGACTTAGAGAATTTCCAGATTGACCTTTTTGTTTCCGATCTATAACTAATAAACGACTTGGCCTAGAATCTTCAAACTTGCTGTGGTGGTTGGTCATGACAATTGGATGACCCCTATTGTTTTTTAGGTCACTAGGTCAAAGGTCAAGGTCACAATGACCTTAACTGGTGAAATAGTTTTCGATCAATAACTGCTCAAGGGTTTGACTTGGGATCTTCAAACTTGCTGTGATGGTTCGTCATGACCACTAGATGACCCCTATAGTTTTTGAGGTCAAAGGTCAAGGTCACCATGACCTTAACTAGTAAAATGGTTTTTGATCAGTAACTGCTCAAGGGTTTGGCTTAGGATCTTCAAATTTGCTGTGGTGGTTGGTCATGACAACTAGATGAACCCTCTTGTTTTTTAGGTCACTAGGTCAAAGGTCAAGGTCACCATGACCTTAACTAGTGAAATGGTTTCCAATCAATAACTGGTCAAGGGTTTGGCTTAGGATCTTCAAACTTGCTGTGGTGGTTGGTCATGACCACTAGATGACCCCTAATGTTTTTGAGGTCACTAGGTCAAAGGCCAAGGTCACCATGACCTTAATTGGTGAAATGGTTTCCGATCAATAACTGCTCAAGGGTTTGGCTTAGAATCTTCAAACTTGCTGTGGTAGTTGGTCATGACCACTGGATGACTCCTATTGTTTTTGAGGTCACTAGGTCAAAGGCCAAGGTCACCATGACCGTAACTGGTAAAATTGTTTCTGATCAGTAACTGCTCAAGGGTTTGGCTTAGGATCTTCAAATTTGCTGTGGTGGTTGGTCATGACAACTAGATGAGCCCTCTTGTTTTTGAGATCACTAGGTCTAAGGTCAAGGTCACCATGACCTTAACTGGTGAAATGGTTTCCAGTCAATAACTGCTCAAGGGTTTGGCTTAGGATCTTCAAACTTGCTGTGGTGGTTTGTCATGACCACTAGATGACCCCTAATGTTTTTTAGGTCACTAGGTCAAAGGTCAAGGTCATCATGACATTAACAGGTGATATGGTTTCCAATCAATAACTGCTCAAGGGTTTGGCTTAGGATCTTCAAACTTACTGTGGTGGTTGGTCATAACAATTAGATGACCCCTATTGGTTTTGAGGTCACTAGGTCAAAGATTAAGGTCACCATGACCTTAACTGATGAAATGGTTTCCGATTAATAACTGCTCAATGGTTTGGTTGGGGATCTTCAAACGTGCTGTGGTGGTTGGTCGTAACCACTAGATGACCCCTATAGTTGTTCAGGCCACTAGGTCAAAGGTCAAGGTCACCATTACCTTAACTTGTGAAATGTTTTCAGATCAATAAATGATTAGTGGTTTGGCTTAGGATCGTCAAAGTTGCTGTGGTGATTAGTCATGACCAGTAGATGACCTCTATAGTTGAGGTCACTAGATCAAAGGTCTGGGGGTATACATGCTTTACAAATATCTCTTGTTTTTTATGCTTCAATGAATTTCTAGATTGACCTTTTGAACATGTGGAGTCATGATGAGGACCTCATTACATGCAATTGGAATATGTTTAACTATTTATTATGCCTTCAGCATCTGCTGATGCAGAAATGTATAATGATTGACTGTTCATCTATATCACTTTAATCGGCAATCCGGCCATACCGACATTGGCGGTTTCTTGTGTAAATATGAGCTGTGTCAGAAGATAAGATACTGTTTTAAACCTGACCTGCCACAGTGTGCTGTTGTAGCAGTTGATAAGTTTGTCAAGTATATGTTTCATTTGTAATTGTGCTTCTTGCTTCATACACACAAGCAGTTGGATAAAGGGAAATTAAAACTAGCCAGAAATGTTTGGACTTCAGATCTATATCATTCCATTATCAAACAGAGCTGACACTGATAAGACGGCTCCTACATGAGCCGTCTGATATGGGTCTACTCTATTTGCAAAAGTGTAGAAGGCGTATTTATGAAGTAAAGGTTAAGAAAACTTTTGGCAGAACTTTTAGCGGTTTCAGAAACTCTAGACTTGGGGGAAGCTCCGATAAGACCGCTTCTACATGAGTGATCTGATCTAGGTCTACTCTGTTTGCAAAGGCATTAAAATTGGCTATATTTACTGTTATTTCCAATTTTCAGATATTTTAAGTTATTTGCCAGAAGATAAGACTGCGTCAACTGTGCAAGAACTGTCTTCCTGGATAGATCACACAGGGGACATGGCAGATTGTTACCATGGTGACAAAATACGTTGCTATGCCCATCTAGTCAAAGGGGGCCTGTGTGTTCGTACCAATACTGTTGCTACATACTGTGAGACCAACAAGCAGGTAAAGGCGTTTGAAATAATTGTTTGATTTCCTTGGTCTTAACCCTTTACTCCATAAATACACCTCTATGCCTTTGCAAACAGAGTAGACCCAGATCATATGGCTCCTATAAGAACCATCTGATCAGGGTCTGCTCTGTTTGCTTATGAAATAATTTAGATGTGACTCTACAGTTTTTGCCATTACCAAATTTCCTATGTTCATGTTTGATTATATCAATAAATGTAAATAATATTCATGGTGTCATTATTTCTTATAATATGGGTTAAATACTAGTCTGGTTTTTAGCTCACCTAAGCAGAATGTGCCGCAACATGAAGAGTATGTAATGCGTCTGTCATCCACATTTGGTTCATTAACACTCTTAACCCATTACCTATTTTTAGACCCAACCTCTTTGAATAAATCTATGGAAAAAGAGCACTAACTAGATAAAGAGGAGCATTTTAGGATTGTGTAGTTTTGAAACCATAGTTTCAAAATTGATTTTTACAGAGGCATCAAAAGGCTTCAATATGAGGGAATGGTTAACGTCCATATTTTGTTATGCAATCGTAATCAAACATTTATACAATATGAATGGCTGTAAAATCTCAGCTAAATTTTATTATGGGCAAAGTCAGACCAGAAGGTATTCAGTTGTGTGTCCTTGATTTATGTGATAATGAAAAATACTATTTATACCTACACCAAAATAAGTTCAGGGATAAATAGTCACCCTGTAAATCTTGAGCAGCTATCATGAGCTGTCTGACCTGGGCCTGCTCTGTTTGCAAAGGTGTTAAAATTCGTATTTATGGAGTAAACGGTAGTTTACTAGGATTTTCACAAGGTCAGCTTTCATATTACCAACACTACTAGCCTTCAGAGAAGTCCATTTTTGCAGTCCATCAGTGATATTTAGCACTGAAAAGACTATACTCTTTCCAGAACATTTATTGCTTTCTAGCTCTTTCAGCACAAAGTGTCATGGTGAGCTTTTAGAATTGTTGAATGTCAATCACCTATGCATGTTTTCAATAGTTTGTTCATTAATACTCTAATACAGAGGCCCAGATAAGATGCATAGATCAACATTTTCAAGAATATTTCCTTTAGTTCTCCACCAAACCCAATGTTGTGACCATTCTTTAGAATTGTCTATTTGAGACGATTCTATCGAGTGGTCACAACATAGGGTTTGGTGGAGAAATGACGATTTTAGAATTTGAATATGCATATTTATCTTTTGCTCTGCTAGCATCCACTATCCATATATCCACATCTTATTCAAACTTGGATACCACATGTATTGCCTTATGATCTCAGACATGCTCAATTATGATTAAAATCAGAACTGTAAATCTAGAGTTAAGTGCTCTGGTTTTATATAAATTGTGCCCCTGGGGTCAAAATTGGCCCCGCCCTAGGAGTGGCCAGTTTTCTATAGAAACTTGTAGTGAAAACTTCTCCTGATTATCAGGGCCATCATGGCCTTCTTGTTTTGAAATTTGGACAGAAATACCGTGCATTTTAATTTTAAGGGTTTAGGGTGCTAGCGGGCATGAGTAGTATTGCACTTTAAATAACTACTCATGGACAGACTCAATCAAACCGAGTTTGCAATTTTCTCTTTTTGCATTGCTACTTTTGCTTTTGAAGGATCTCCCACTTCCAGAATATATTTCTTTAAAGGATCATACATATATTTCTCAATTTCAGATTTTGAAGTACTTGACAGATTGGAATAAAGATTTTGCAAGTATAAACAACACTGCTACAGTCAAAGGCAAAGCCCAGGTGAGTGAGCCCTTGAGTATGCTTAAAACACACACTAATTACCCTGAGTAATTTGACAGACAAACTGAGGCAAATTATACTATTAACCAGATCAAACAGTTTAACTCATTCCCTTATATTGACGCCTGCCCCTGTTAAAATCATTTTCTGAAACCATTGTGATAAATAGAGCATTTGTTTCTGTGGAGCAAATGCTCTATTTATCACAACGATTTCAAAACTACACAATTTTAAGGAGAATTTCTCTAGTAAGTGCTCCTTTTCTGTACATTTATTCAAAGAGGTAGGATCTACAAATAGTCTATTGGGGAATGGTTTAATAGCGGTATTCACTATATAACACAAGCTAGTGTCCTAACTCCAGCTGCCGTGTTGTTGTCGTCGTTATTGTTCTCAGCAAACTTTAACGTTGCTATTACTTCTTTACTATTGATGCAAATGTTATGAAACACTCTTCTACACCGTCACAAGTGCTACAATCGAACTGACGATCATTTGTACCCGCATGCATTGCTCTTGTTGTTTGCTATGCTTAAGGCAAGATCCTATATAGTGTTACCTTGTCCACCGTGTGTATGTGTGTTTGTCAACTAGTTTTGTAAGTAAAGCTTTGGAGGTACAGCCATTAAACTATGTAGGAAAGTTTTTTAGCATATTTAGTTGTGCATATGGGCATCTGTTTGCAGAACCATCCAGTAAGGGTGTAGGTATGGACATTGTCCCCTTGACCTTATCAAAACTGGTCATTACCATTAGCTTTGGAAAAAGGCAGAAAATGTAGGCATCTGTGTCCCATTAACAAATGTTAATTGCGGGAAAAGGGTGTGGGAAAGGGATGTGCCTCATTTTATGGAGAAAGTAGATTGCAAGAAGTTTATAAAAGTGCCATGAAATTGTCCAGAGAGTTTTTCATTTTACATGTAAAATCTTCATTCTTAGAGCACAGTTCTGAGTTGTGTTGTATTAGGAAGTGTTGATTTTTGTGTGATTTACTCTTATAATTATCTACATGTGTATAATTATACAGTATTTTGTAAAATTATTACATTATTTTCAGATTGGTAGTGACTGTATGGTCGGTGAAAGAACCACAATTGAGGATAAAGTCTCGATAAAGCGATCAGTGATTGGCAAATTCTGCTCTGTGGC
The DNA here is from genome assembly GCA_963576725.1 of Azorinus chamasolen. NCBI lineage: Eukaryota > Metazoa > Mollusca > Bivalvia > Cardiida > Solecurtidae > Azorinus > Azorinus chamasolen. The sequence goes on from OY755243.1 coordinate 68,434,043, forward strand.
AGAGAAAGTGAAAATTACAAATTCTGTGGTTATGGACCACATACAGATTGCTGAAGGGTATGTACACACTCCACATCAAGAATATTAAATTGAAATAAATAAAATGTCAAGAAACATCAATTAAAGAGTGTCATTTGGTTTGGATTTAATGAAACATCAAGTTATTTAACCCATTCCCTCATATTGACGACTCTGTAGAAGTCACTTTGTGAAACCATTGTGATAGATAGAGCATTTGCTCCTATGGGAGCAAATGCTCTATTTATCACAATGGTTTCAAACTACAAAATTCTAAAAAAAAAATCCTTTTCTCTATTTAATGCTCTTTTTCGGTAGATTTAATCAAAGAGTTTGTATCTAAAAATAGCCTACGAGATATTTAACCCATTCCCTCATATTGACGACTCTGTAGAAGTCACTTTGTGAAACCATTGTGATAGATAGAGCATTTGCTCCTATGGGAGCAAATGCTCTATTTATCACAATGGTTTCAAACTACAAAATTCTAAAAAAAAAAATCCTTTTCTCTATTTAATGCTCCTTTTCGGTAGATTTAATCAAAGAGTTTGTATCTAAAAATAGCCTACGAGATAATGGGTTAATGTCTGATCTGAAAGCTAATTTTGCAAATGCCATACGAGTTGTAAATACAGATCATACTTGAGTGCTTTTTTTATCAGTTTTATTAGCCCTTTCCCGGTTGAATATTCATGTAAGAAATAATTACATCATGAATATTTATTAGCTGAATTTTTATAATTGCAATATGTACAGTATAACCTCTATTGATCGGCACCCCTCTTAACCAGAAACCCCTGTTATCCAGCACTGCTGTTTGGTCCCGGCAGTTTCCCTATTCGTTTTATGTATCCAAACTCTCTCTTGATCGGAACCCCTGTTAACCGTTAACCGGCATACCTTGACAGGCCAATAAAGGCAAATTAGCGGTTTTTCACACCTTGTTATCCGGTGGTTTGCTGACCTGTGATCATTGACAGTAAGTGCTTTATATTCAGGTAGGTGATAAGTACCTTTAATGGTCCTAGGGTAAATTGACCTCCTTTATAGATTTATATTGTTATCGTCATTGAAAATGCATGTATGGACACATGTAAAAAATGACAATACCAAATTATTTAGCGTCCGGATCTACGCTGTTTGCTAATTGTGTAAAAACCAGCGGTGATGGACCGCATATACATGTACCTGTGTAGAATCCGAACTTGTAAATAAAATATAGTATGAATGTTCCTGTGTTTTAGTCCAGCCCTTTATACATGTGTGTTTACTTCCGATTGTACGCTTAACACGTTATGCCTATATTTTACATGAAAGACAATAGACAAACAGCGTAGATCCTGATCAAATGGCTCCTATTTAAATGGAGCTATGTGATCAGGTTCGGCGCTGTTGTATATATTTATATGTAAATTGTCATGGTGGAATTCCCCTCGCAGCGAAAAAAAGACTTGCTGGAATGAATCTTTGGGTACGTAAACTTGTGAATCTATGCATAATTCTGTTAACCGGCACCCTCTCTTAACCGGCATACTGACGTGGAACCATGGGGTGCCGGATAACAGAGGTTATACTGTACAAAGATTTTTCTGGTATTGGTAGAAACTGTTGAATCAGATCTATTATAATTTCACTAGCAAACAGAGCAGACTCTGATCAAACGGCTCTTACAGGAACTGTCTGATCTGGTTTTACTCTGTTTGCAAAGGCTTGAAAAGGTATTTATATGAAGGAAAAGGTTAATCCTTTCCCTAATGTACAATTATATGTGCATTGGTCACTTCACGAATAATCATCAACTCAGTTTTGATAATGTAAATCTTTCAAAATAATTTTTGGCTTTAATAGACAAAACCTGTAGAACCAGATCTATATAATTCCTTAAGTAAACAAGCAGACCTGATCAGATGGCTCATACAGGAGCAGATGGATCTGGATCTACTCTGTTTGCATAGGTTTGAAATGACATTTATATGAAGGAAAGGGTTAAACAAGTTGACTGAAGTAATAAGAGGCAAGCCTTGATGAGCGTGATGTCAACGAGTTTAACCCTTTGCCTCATAGGCTATTTTTAGATCCATTGTGATAAATAGAGCATTTGCTCCTATAGGAGCCAATGCTCTGTTTATCACAATGGTTTCAACAGGTGATTTCTACAGAGGGGTAGAAAGGCGTATTTATGGAGGAAAGGGTTAACCCTTCACCTTATGAATAATAATACAAGAATCTATCACTTCTTGAATGTTCATCGACTGCATTTTTAAAATGGTACTATAACCCTTTCCTCCATAAATACGCCTGTCTGTGCCTTTGCAAACAGAGTAGACCAAAAGTAGAAATTAATCAAATAAATATTCAACATGTCATAATTTCCTACGTGAATATTCATGTAGTAAAGGGTTAATATGTTTAAAAATGACAGAACTACCTAGTAGACAACTTTTTTATGCCCCCGTTGACGATAGTCAGGGGGCATTATGTTTTGCACCTGTCCATCTGTCCGTCCGTGCGTCACGCTTTTACGTGCAGTTGGTATGTGCAGTTGGTTGTCACAGTTTTTTCATTGACTTATATCTCACTAACCACTATAGCTATTGGCATGGAATTGCGGATACACATAAACCACCATCCATACTTTCATTGCGCACCCAACCCATGCTGCCTGCAAGCCAAAGGTCAAGGTCAAATGACTTAGAAATGTACATGCAGCTAGGCAAGCACCACCACGGGGGCATCGCTGTGTCTTACAGACACAATTTTCTAGTTGTCATTGTATTAGGACTACATTAACCCTCTACTCTATGTATATTCATGAAAGAAATTATGACGATTATTATTAATTATCTGAATGTTTGTTTTGGCACTATGAACAAGGGAATTTTTACCTATGGCAGAAACTGCAGAAATGGATCTACATGTATGTTATTTCTTAACCCATTCCCGCATAGGCTATTTTTAGATCCAACCACTTTGATTAAATCTACCGAAAAGGAGCATTTACTAGAGAAAAGGAGATTTTCCGAATTTTGTAGTTTTGAAACTGTTGTGATAAATAGAGCATTTGCTTCTGTGGAGCAAATAATCTATTTATCACAATGGTTTCTTAAAGTGACTTTTACAGAAGCGTCAAAAGATGTCAATATTCGGGAATGGGTTAAGCAGAGTAGACCATAATCAGATGGTTCCTGCTGGAGCTGTTTGATCTTTGTCTACTCTGTTTGCAAAGGCGTAAAAAAGCATCTCTATAGAGTAAAGGGTTACAAGTTTAGATGGTAGGTTTAATTCCTGTATGTATGTTTTCAGGTGCAGTATACAGGGTTGTGTCATCAGTACAGGGGCTGTGATAGGGGAGAAGTGTGAACTAAAAGACTGTATTGTTGGCAGTGGACAACAAGTGAAAGCTAATAGTGAGTTATGTTTAGTCGCTGTGTGATTTTATAATATGATGCTTTGTCAAAGGGTCCCCACATATTGCTTGTTTGAAACAACTTGATTCCTTTCAGCTGACCTGTAATATTTGATGATGCCAATACATCAGAGGTCCTGACCATGCCCTGGTCACATTATGCTGACCCTTGTAATACTGCCCCTGTAATTTTCGATGATCAATGCTGCTAACACATCAGAGGCCCTAAACATGACCTCGTCACATTATACTGACCCTTGTAATATTGCCTCAGTAACATTTAGATTTGAGTGAGTTGAAAGTCCAGTGTGGAATTATGCAACAATTTATGACAAATGTCAACAAAACGTTGGCAGCAATGCCATAATATGATGAACATTGAATTTTGAAAAATACACTTATTGTCTAGCAAAATTGAGCATTGATTTTGGGAAACAAGACCAATTTATCTAGAACAATTGGAAAACTAGTCAACAATGTACAAATGTAGTTGTATAGAACAAAATAACCCTTTACTCCATGAATATTCATATAAGAAATAATGATATCATGAAAATTAATTAGATTAGTGTTATAATAGCACATGAACACGTGTATTTTTGGCCATGGCAGAAACTGTAGAATCATATCTATATTATTTCATGATCAAACAGATCAGACCCTGATCAGACCGCTCCTACAGGAGCAATCTGATCTGGGTCTTCTCTATTTGCAAAGGCATAGAAAGGCGTATCTCTGCCAAGGCCAAAATATCATGTGTCCATATGCCTTTATTCATATTAATCTAATTAATTTTCATGATGTCATTATTTCTAAAATGAATATTCACGGAATAAAGGTAAAATGATCATCATATAATTTTCTTCACCCTTTCTTCCATATTTACGCCTTTCTACGTCTCCATAAAAATAACTTTATGAAACCATTGTGATAAATAGAGCATTTGCTCCATAGGAGCAAATGCTCTATTTATCACAATGGTTTCAAAACTGTACAATTCACTAGTAAATGCTCCTTTCGGTAGGTTTATTCAAAGAGGTAGAATCTAAAAATAGCATAATTATGAGGTAATAGGTTAATACATACATGTATATACCATTAAAGTGGTGTGTTAACATTTCAGGCAAATACACAAATGAGGCAATTGTGGCAGATGAAGAAATGATGGAGATTTGAGATGGAATTTATTACCTACATACACAAAAACAAAGGTGGTGCAAACTCGACAGGTGAAAAAAATGTAGACTAATCAAAACAAGGATATTCTGTGTCTTTTGTCATTATTGAATTTTAACCATTTATGTGATAATCCCATCATTTTACACCTTTTCCAGATCAAACCAGGTTCTGCTCCGTTTGCTCATATATTACAAATAAAAAAAATGTATTTTGAGAATTGAAGACAAAATTATTTTTTTTAGACAAAACTTACTTAATAGTGTTGAATAGCTTAAGATGAGGAAATAAATAATTGGGCACTTCAAAGCTCATTACCTATTAAAATGATAACTATGAATATTAGCATATGAACAAAAGAACTTTGGCCATGGCAGACACTAGAATCAGATATATATTATTCCATATTAACCCATTCCCTCATAGGCTATTTTTAGATACAACCTCTTTGAATAAATCTACCGAAAAGAGTATTAATTAGAGGAAAGGAATTTTTTTAGAGTTTTGTAGTTTGAAACCATTGTGATAAATAGAGCATTTGCTCCTATAGGAGGGAAAGGGTTAAAGCAAACAGAGCAGACTCTGATTGGACAGCTCCTACTCTGTTTGCAAAGGGGTGAAAAGGTGTATGTATCTGGTAAACGGTCAAAAGGAGGGAGACGAGGCAATGTCTGCACAGCTTTTGTTAATGTATCTGTAGTACAGGTATCTACTGGAATTGACTCAATAAAATTTAATATGACTGATATCTTGTTATGGTTTTTTATTAAATTTCGGATTTTTTTCTGAATTATCCAAATATTTATCATAGACAAAACTGATGTTAATTTTAGCCATAATAAAAATAAACAAATCTTACTGTGATCTACATGCAAATACATTGTATAAGGAAAAATGAGAAAAAAACACACGAAAGTACAGGAGTGTAGAAATAAATTATGAAAGGGTCACAAATCTTATTGTGATCCAAATGGTGAAATGGGATAATTATTTGGGTTAACAGCCTTCTATTCCAATTTAATGCATACTACAAATTGGACAAATTCTTATGACCATTATTTGAGGGGCCTCATGGTCACAAGTCTTATTGAGATCCAAATGGTGAAATGAGATATTTTGGGTTAACAGCCTTCTATTTCAATTTAATGCATACTGCAAACTGGACAAATTCTTATGACCAATATTTTTGGGACCTCTTTGGCCGAGTGGTTATGGTCTTCGACTGACTATCGCTTAGCCCCTCACCACTGTGGGTTCAAATCCTGGTCTGGGCATTTGGATTTTTATGTGAGGAGGCCTTCCAGCTGGCTTGCGGTAGGTCAGTGGTTCTACTCGGATGTTCTGTGCACAAAACAATGCAATTTGTTCCATGCTCAGAAGAACCTCTGGGGTCTTCATCCACCTGTAATTAGCTGGACATCGTGATATGACTGAAATACTGTTAAAAAGACGTAAAACCAGATAAAACCCAAACCCAATATTTGATTTCAATAAAGGTGGATCAGGTATGTTGTAAACTAATCATTAACAACAATGGACATGTAAAACATGATGATCTACTTATTTCTAAATGCAGTGGTCTGTGAAATGTATGGAGCATTCATGGTTAGCCCTTTCGCTGCCATGTATTGTCTGCAAAATTTATCGTCCGCATCACTTTTTATTATACGCCCATTGAATAAACTGGACGTATTATGGAATGGCGCTGTCTGTCTGTCTGTAACATCTCTAACTCAAGTTCGACTGGGTGGATCGTTCTCAGATTTAACCACAATAAATATCTAGACATGCTACAGTAGCCTGTCCAGTCCTGGTACGTATAGTCAAGGTCGCATAATTAGACTTAGAATTTGCGTTTAGCATTTGCATTTAGCAAATATGTTAAATGACAGTCTGTCTGTAACATCTCTAACTCAAGTTTTGCTTGATAACCTTTCTCAAATCAACCACAATGTTTATCTGGACATGCTACAGTAGCATCGGTGTGACCCGGTATGTATATCCAAGGTCAAAGCCGCACAATTGGACTTAAAATTTGCGTTTAGCATTTGCATTAAGTAAATATGTTAACCTCAATTTATGTTTAAAGTCCACCTATTTACATAACCCTTTGAGATAAAGTTTTGAAACTTGGAATACTGGTTCACCACCACAAGCGTCATCTGTAGGACATAACTCTTTAAAGCCTTTTGACAGAATTACATCCCTTTTTAATTTAGAATTTTTGGTAAATATTTTTGTTAAAGTCCAATTATTTACATAACCCTTTGAGATAAAGCCTTGAAACCTGGAACATCGCACATTTGGTCTTAGAATTTGCGTTAAGCAAATATGTTAACCTCAGTTTATGTTGAACAATGCCAAGACGGGTGTATATTGTGCCCACTGGCACTCTTGTTTTTAATTTTCCTCATGTTTGTTTCATTAAAACATAATTACAGTATTGAACAGTGTGACTCAAGATGAGACACCGAGTCACTCTACATCTCATCTTGGTCCAGACTGTTTGCAAACATGATCACTGATTCTAGTTTTTGTCAAAGCAAAAAGTTTCCTTGAAAAGTTCAAAGTATAAAAATAAAAAAACCTCATGGTCAGTATTTCTTACATGAATATTAAACAGGGAAAGGATTAAGAACCAAAATATATTGGGAACAAACGAGACAAACATTCAACAAAATACAATTAGGTATGGCCATTTTTATTATTGTGTATATTGGTAATCATGACATAATAAAACATTTTAAACCTTTACTCCATAGATACGCCTTTTAACACCTTGGCAAACAGAGTAGAGCTGCCTGAACAGGGTCTGCTCTGTTTGCTTATGGAAATATATAAAGCTAATTCTACAGTCACTGCCAAGACCAAATATTCCCTTGTTTTTGGTGCCATAAAAATGCAGTTACAGTGTACATGTACTTAATATATATTGATTATTTCTTTAAAAGAATATTCATGGAGTCGAGGTTGAATAATTTTTATAAGAATGCAAGTACATGTACAGTAGAACCTGTCTTAAGTGACTATTCATTTACTGAACACAGGAGCTTTAAAAAGCTGGTGGTTGCTTAATGCAGCGCAAAAGTAATGCAGAAAGGAGCTTTCTACCTTTTGACCTGCATTTAGCTACCACCTGCCTTAAAATCCCATAAATTAACTCGTTTTGGCAGTTGCTTAAGACAGGTTCTACTGTAAATATTAAACTCCTGCCGCTATGCATTGCTCTCTGTAACATTTATTGTCTGCACCAATTATGATGATTAATCATCCCTTTACTCCATGAATATTTATGTCAGAAGTAATGACATCATGTACATGTATTTTTAAAATAACACATAAATATTTAACCAAGAAAGAAAGAGTAGAATTAGATCAATATTATGTCGTAAGCAAAAGGAACATACCCTATCAGACAGCTCCTACAGGAGTTTATGATCTGGCTCTACTCTGTTTGCAAAGGTGTAGAAAAGCCTATTTATGGAGTAAAGGATTATCATACTTTGATTTTCTGCCCTCTTGTTTTGAAAAATATAATCACAGTATCAGTTTGGATCCTGATACAGCACTACGTCCAAACTGTTTGCAACAGCGATCACAGATTTACACATGGCAGTGAAAGAACTTAACCCTTTACTTCATGGATATTCATGTAAGAAATAATAACATGAATATTAATAAGATCAATTTTTTATAATGGCCATGGCAGAAACTGTATTAATAATTATAATATATCATAAGCAAACAGAGCAGACCCTGATCAGACAGCCCCTATAGGAGCCATCTGATCTGGGCCTACACTGTTTGCAAAGGTGTAGAATGGTGTATTTTTGGAGTAAATGGTTAACACTTTCCTTCATATAAACTTTTCACACATTTTCAAACATGTATGTTTGCTCCTGGCTAAGTTAACCTTTCAAATGTTGAATTTTCAAAGTGGAACAGTCATCGCTGTTTACAGGTAGAGTCCATTAAGTGGGAAAGGATACAATTTTCTAGAGGCTTATCCAGTGACAAACTGCAAACCCTGATTAGAGGGCTGCTCTTACACTGTACAACTGCATTCAAAGTGTTAACCCTTTACTCCATGAATATTCATGTCAGAAATAATGACACGAATATTAATCAGTTGAATTTTTATAATGGCATATAAAAACAAGAAAGTTTGCCCATGGCATAAATTGTAGAATCAGATCTATATAATTCTGAAAGCAAACAGGGAATAACCTGATCAAACTGCTCTTATAGAAACTATTTGATTTTGGTCTTCTCTGTTTGCAAAGGCAGTCAAAGTTGTCTCTATGGAGTAAAGGTTTAACTGGCATGAGTCCATCGAAAACTATGTTTTTACCTATATCATACAATATTGTATCATGTCCTCCAACAATCCTTTTGGGACTTGACCCTTTCCTCCATAAATACGCCTTTCTACGCCTCTGTAATAAACACTTCTTGAAACCATTGTGATAAATAAATGCTCTATTCATCACAATGGTTTCAAACTACAAAATTCTAAATTTTTACTTTTCTCTAGTAAATGCTCCTTTTGGGTAGATTCATTCAAAGGTGTTGGGTCTAAAAACAGCCTATGGAGGAAAGGGTTAAGAGAACACATTAAACACTTGACCACCTGACACCTCATATTCTTCAAAAGTTGGAAGCGTTATATAAATACTTTTCTAAAAAATTGTTGCCTCCTGTTAGATATCTGTACGTAAAAACAATCTTTAGTGTTTAACAAAACACTGAAGTTTAAATGTAAATGTACCATTTATTTATTTATTTATGCTTGAAATTATTTTCCAAAACAATATACACAAGTTCCGAATGGAGAAACCCACTGAATGATTATTTTTACTTTACATTTTGATTCGAAGCATAATGATATATACATGTACACAGTACGTAAGAGGTGGAGGATGGTCTCCTGATTTCCTAAACATTATATCTACCATTTTTTAGAAACTTCAAGGCTTCTGTATTTGTGATTAACTTAAATTTCAATATAAATGTATATTACAAATACAGCACATTTGTATACACTCAACATCATTGGCATTTCTCAACCCTTTACTCCATGAATATTCATATAAGAAATGATGACATCATGAACATTACATTATTTTTCAAAATGGCATATAAACACATGAAATTTTGGCAAAAGCAGAAACTGTAGAATCAGATCTATATTATTTTCATAAGAAAACGGAGCAGAACCTGATCAGATTACTCCTATAGGAGCTGTTTGATCTGGGTCAACTGTGTTTGCAAAGGCGTAGAAAGGCGTAAAATTTTGGGGAAAAATCAATAGACATGTACATTGTATACTGGTATATATATGCCATTATAAAAATTCTGCTAATGAATATTCATTATTTCTTTCCATGAATATTCAACAAGAAATAGGTTAAAACAGTAAAATAGGTTAGGCCAGTAACCAACAGAATGACTCGCATTCACTAGCAGTCATTGCACTGAACAACAAATGGCTGTCATTTTCCCTTTAACTCAATGCAACATTTTCCTTTTCCCCTAAACTCTTTCCCTGTTTAATATTCATGTAAGAAATAATAACATCATGAATATTTATCAGCTAAATTTTTATCATAGCATTTTATAGTAGGATTTTTTGGTATTGGTAGAATTGTAGTCAGATGATTCATAAGAAAACGGAGTAGACCCTGATCAGACGGCTCCTATAGGAGCCATCTTATCTGGATCTACTCTGTTAAGTGTTTGCTTAAGAATGAAGAAGTGTTTGTACAAGGAAACCCTTAAATCAGATACCATATTTTCCCTAAACAGAACAGGACACCAAATCTCCCCACTAAAACAGTCTGTAAAGTTGAATAAGTCAAGTCAGCATCTTTTTGATAACTTGAAAATGGAATTAATGGAGATGCAAATAATGTAGACCCAGATCAAACTGCTCCTTCAGGAGCAGTCTGATCTGGGTTGTGAGTATACACTGTTTTCCCAAGCTTGTCTAGAAACGGCTGTTCTGTAGGTGAGAACTGCTTCATATAAATGTACATGTACATCAATTTCTACCAGCTGGTCTTTGATGGAATGATTTGCTTCATATAACTTAATCTTCATATAAAGTAAATCTCACCTACAGAGCTGCTGTTACTATAATTACTCAAGACAAACTTGGGCAAATAGTGTATACCCAGATCAGACTGCTCCTGAGTTTATTCAGAATTGTGTCCAACTAGATGTATCCCTTGCCCTGTTCTATATTTAGTCCACACTTCAATATCTATTGAATATTCATGGACAATAGTGTTATAATGAAATGTGGAATTTTTTTAACTATTTTAGAAATTGTAGGATCAGACCTATCAAATTCCATAACCAAATGGAGCAGATCCTGATCAGACAGCTCCTACATGAGCCATTTGATCTGGGTCTTCTCTGTTTGCACAGGCATGAAAAGGTGTTTATATGCAGGAAATGGCCATTCAGCTTTTCAAACTGAGAAGTGTGGAGATTGGATGTCTTAGTATTGTTTGTAAATATGGCCAGTGCTGAATTGTGAATCATAAGATATTTGTGTGGTACCTATTTGAAATAAAAGTTTACAAAATCACTTGGACTATGATAAGCTGTATCACACATATCATGCATGGTAGTAGTGGTATTGCACCTGCTGTCTATGATAGGTCAGTCCAGGCCAGATAGTTGTACACATCTATCACAATTTTACATGAAGTCATCCGAGTCATTGGCAGCATCCTGAAAAAAAGGTTGTGTTAATCATTTACTCCATGAATATTCATGTAAGAAATAATAACATCATTAATATTAACTTAACCCCATGAACATTCATGTAAGATATAATGACATCATGAATGTTAATTAGATTACCCTGTAATTGTTTTAATAGCACATGGAAACAGGAATTTTTGGCCAGGGTAAAAACTGTAAAATCATACCTATATTATATCATAAGCAAAAAGAGCAGACCCTGATCAGACGGCTCCAATATGAGCTGTCTGATCTATGTCTACTCTGCAAAGGCGTAGAAAAACTTATTTTTTCAATGTTACCTTTTTTTTTACGTAAATGGAATTATGAACATGGGACCTTAATATTATATACATGTAGTGAAGAAAAGTTCAATGTAGTGAAGAAAATTTCAAAGTCCCATAACACTGGTAAAAACTGTAAGAGAAAAAATTCCATTCGTTAAGTACATCTTCACATCAACATGTGGAAGTTTGAAGTAAATCTTCCCATTGGCAACAAAAGATTTGCAGGACATACATATGGTACATATATGTCTATCTCGATATTCTGCTTCACACCCTCACGTGGGAGGCTTTGTTCTAGTATACATCACATTGTCTTCTAATAACTGAGACATATGCCACATATATTTAAATATGTTCATTGAAAAAAAAATGCCCTGGACAAAAATTGGTCAGATGCATAGATAGACATGCATATAATCAACTGCCATTGTGGTGACTATTTCAAACTGATCGCAAGCGAGTTTGACAAAAATGAAACAGTATGGTGAAAATAGACAAGTGTTATCAAAGTATTTAAACTCACTTTATTCGATGTCATCTTGTCTTCTGACATTAACGTGGAATACGATCTGTGAAATAAAAACAAAGCTTAGTACATACACATTAAATGAATTCAAATATAATTCTAATGTGACCACTTAATGAATAAACTTTATAAGCAGGTGGTTGCTTAATGCAGGACAAAAGTAATGCAGAAAGCTCCTCTAGGAGCTTTCTGCATTAATTTTGTCCTGCATTAAGCCACCACCTGCATCTAGCACACAGAATTATACCTCTTTCAGGTGGTCGCATTAGCTGGGTTTTACTGTATCTATCTGTTACTCCATAAATATGCCTTTTTTAAACCTTTACAAACAGTAGACTCAAATCAGGGTCTGCCCTGTTTTTGCTTATGGAATTACATGTATAAACATCTGATTCTACAGCTTCTGCCCTGGTAAAAATTTCCTGTGTTGTTATAATAAGAGCTGCCCACAGACAGCGCGCTCCACTTACTTTAGTGCTGGATAATGTAGTGGAAGTCTAAGTCGGAAAGGGGAGATAACTATAGCAAAATTAATTTTAGGGTTACCTGCTCTTGTGACCTGGGTCCCCCTTATAATAGTTAACATGCATACCAAATTTGAACAAAATATCTTGGTCAGTTTCTGAGACATAGACAATAACTCCACTTTTTGAAAAAGTGGAGCTAAAAACTACCGTAATCTAACTGAAAACTACATGTTACACAGCGGTGAGAATTTTCCGCAGAATTCCACGGATTTCGTTTCACTCAGGGCCGTTTTTGAGATCGATGTAAATCCGGTGAGAATTTGGAGGGGGGAGGGGTGTTATGGCGATTCATTCAGGAAATTATTATTCGCCGATATATTCTTTCACTATCCCAAGTAAATCCGCGTTAATAACGTTTATCACGTTAACAGCGAGATTTCGGTTCAGCTAATCGAATAACGAGACTCTTGTCCTACAGCCAATCAAAACGCTCGTATTATGCAGTGTTCATTCAACATTTCCAATATGGCGTCCGTGATATGAAATTCTGTATCTGTAGTCAATTAATCTGAATTTAAGACAAAACTGAGAAGCATAGGCAGAGATTACGATAACAGTGTGAAAAATAAGTTCTACCCAAGATGACAAGAGAAAGAAATTATGTTGACATTTGGTAAAGAAACAAGAAAAGTGATAATTGGCGACGATTTTGTGAAACTGAAAGTAAAAAATTATCGGACAAGGTGTCCTTGTGTAATACTGTAAACTTCGTTCCAAACAAATGAATTACGGAAAACGTGACTGCGTAGCATTCAAGAACCATTTGAAAATCATTAAACATGCCCAGTTATTGAAACAGGGGATTTCCAATCACAGGTAAAAACCTGTAATGTTAAGTATTCACCAGAAAGTTGTCTGTCAATAGCTATTCATAGGTAATGTTAAAGGAACTGGTCAAGATGAATCGATTCAGAAAAGTTATATTTTGTTATAATAAACCTGTTTAATGAATTAGAAGATGGTTTATTGACATAAAAAAGTAATGAGAATCAGAGTTTGAATGTGAACTTGACTAGAAATGGTGACAGTAATGTGTATAAAAAGGTGAACTTTGTCTAGAAAGTTAACTAATGTTAACTGGTACAATACAATGCCAACTTTAAATCAAAATTTGTATCTTTATCTGTGGTCACCGAGTTCCATTTGATTTCATTTTTAAAACGTGTGAGTTTTAATTGCTTGTGTTTGACAAGAAATTAATCTGGCAATATTGATTGGATCCAATAATAAACTGAATGTAAATTATATGGACATGTTCTACAACTGGTTTGTTTGAAATATAGCTCATCATGTATGACATACAACTCAAGTATAATTGTAAAAAACACATGAATGACAGCCCCAAGTGAAAATGCAGGAGAAGGCTATATTTCATTTTGCCCCCCTGAACCCCCCACAATGGGCGCTGCCCATGTCCTGCAAGGGGCCTAGGCGGCCCTCTTGACCCCTGCCAATTTTCCTCTTTTTTCACAAACAGCCATTCTCACCCCTGCATGTATTATTATCATTTTACATTTATGGTGTACAAAATGCAAGAAGATGCAAGAAACTGTAAGAATCAAATCTACATAATGCCATAGGCAAACAGAGCAGACCCTGATCAGACAGCTCCTACAAAAAACATCTGATCTGGGTCTACTCTGTTTCCAAGGGCATGAAATGGCATTTATTTGGGACAGGGTTAAATGATATTCATGAAGTCATTTATTACATGAATATCCTTAAGATAAAAAGTTAAATAGAGCAAAATGTTATTCAACCTTTACTCCATAAATATGCCTTTCTACGCCTTTGCAAACAGAGTAGACCCAGATCAGGGTCTGCTCTATTTGCTTATGATATAATATAGATATGAACATACAGTTTCTGCTATGGCCAAACATTCTGGTGTCCATGTGCTACTACAATTAACAATTAATATTCATGATGTCATTATTTCTTTCATGAACATTCATGGAGTAAAAGATTAAAATATATACATTTTGTACAGTAAAGTTGTAACATACCTGAGTTCTCTATCCTTTTCTTTTTTCTCCATTTCCTCTTTTTCTCGTTTTTTCTGTTCTTGAAGTTTATGTTTTTGATCTTCCCTTTCTAATCTATCTCTCTCTTCTCGTGAGGCACGTAAATCTGGAAACTTTTCCTCTTTAGTCTTATTCAGTCTATTCACAATCTCATTTATTCTCTTTTCAACTTTCACTTTTCTCACCTAAAATATGAATTAAAAAAGAGACAACATAGAAAGTTTTTCACAAATTCTAAATTATTCACTGTCAATCACTTGCATGCATATATAATGCTATTAATCCATTACCTGTTCTATGTTTATTCCAAATGTCAATACCTATTGAATATTCATGAACAAAATACCTATTAAATGAATATCAAGGAAGAAAATAATGACTGTATGAATACTTATTAGCTGTATTTTTGTAATTGCATTATAAACAAGAGAATATTTTACCATGGCAGAAACTGTAGAATTGTGTCATAAGCAGACAAAGCAAACCCTGATCAGACATCAGATCATGCATTGTAAACAGAGTAGACTCAATCAAAAGGCTCCTATAGGACCTGTCTGACCATGGTCTACTCTGTTTGCTTATGGTACAATATACATGTAGATCTGATTCTACAGTTTCTACCTCAGCCAAAAAATCCTGTGTGCATATGTCATCATAAAAAATCAGTTAAGCCTTTCCTTCATATAAACATGTTTTCATACATTTGCAAACAGAGTAGACTCAGATCAGACGGCTCCTGTAGGAGCCGTCTGATCAGGGTCTGCTCTGTTTGCTGATGGTCA
This sequence comes from Azorinus chamasolen, assembly GCA_963576725.1. Lineage (NCBI taxonomy): Eukaryota > Metazoa > Mollusca > Bivalvia > Cardiida > Solecurtidae > Azorinus > Azorinus chamasolen. Next base: position 68,449,539 of record OY755243.1, read on the forward strand.
TTATGGAATTTGATAGATCTGTTTCTTTACTTTCTAAAATGGCTACAATGTTCCACCTTCCATTTTTCATTATAACTATTTTCTCCATGAATATTCAGTAGGATATTGAAATTTGGAATTAACATAGAACAGGGAAAGGGTTAATATTTATGGTGCCATTATTCCTTACATGAATATTAAACAGCAAAAGGTTAACTCTGGCATACCTGTTATAAGGAGTGGTGGTCCAGTGGTAGGACGTTAGACTTGGGATCGAAGGGTCCCCGGTTCGAATCCTGCCATCGGACTATCAGAATTTTTCTGAGCAAAAAATGCATCCCACGTTTGCTCCTCTCGACCCAGGTGTATAAATGGGTACCTGTGAGGGAAATAAGTCAATGTGCCATGGCTGCCTTAGGCGCCGAGTGTTAATGGCAGACTTATAACCCAGTGATCAGGGGGTAAATTGTGAAGTCGGGAGAATATGTACATTGTATGTAGTTCCAGACTATAAACCTCACCTTTACCTTTTATAAGCTGTGCATCAGGACCAAAACTGCTTAACACTCTGATTATGTTTTTGAAAAGAAATCAAGAAAATTCTGTCTTAGAAGACGAAATCAATTGGCAGCAAAAGGGTTAAAAAAAAACACGTAATTTTATATTTTGCCTAACTTGCCTGTACTAAGTCTACACCTATAAGTAACAGCATTGCAATGGCATCTTACCTCTTTGTTTTTATGGAAGCCAACCTGACCCACGTCCATACCAGCTGTCTTCTTGAGATTATCCCACATTGTGTATACCACATCCACATTGTTCATTTTGTTTCCTGGAAAAATCGATCTTCGCATAACGAATACATTTACTCAGGGAGCCAGTAGTGCCTACCGTGCACCCCCCTCCTAGACTTTTTTTCATGGGTACCAAAATGTTCAGAAAAGTGTCCTGAATCAGAATCGCGAATGTACTCAAACTTAAATTCTTTTAGGCTATGTGTATTTTAACCGTTTCCATGGCAACCCCCCAGTTTTCGTATTGATGACCCATACCTACAAATTCGCCCATATCACAGCCAGTTTTTGTCCTAAAACTATAAAATTGATGCCAAATGGAAGATAAGACATTGTGCTTTTATTTCCAACTTGTTTTTTTAAATTATCTTATTTGCATACTCATGAATATTAATGAGAACATTAAAAATAGTAAAAAAAGTATACAAATAACGTAAAACTTTAATTTTTTTATCCTACAAATATCAGAAAATAACTTCAAATGCAGTTTAACATGATGACAAAACCCCCAGGAAACAAAATATCCAATTTGAGGACCATAGCCTTAATTTTAAGCACCATTTTCACTGTTTCCATGGCAACACCCTAGTTTTCGTAATGATGGTACGTACCTGCAAAATTGTCCATATCACAACCAGCTTTTGTCCAAAACCTATAAAACTGGTACCAAATTGAAGGTAGGACATAGTGCTTTTATTTCCAGTTTTTTTTTTTAAATTGCCTTATTTACATACTCATGAATATTAATGAGAACATCAAAAATAGTAAAAACAATATAGAATTAACGTAAATAATGTAAACTATTCACTTTTTATCCTACAAATATCAGAAAACAATTTCAAATGCAGTTTAACCTGATGACAAAATCCTCAGAAAACAAAATATCAAATTTGAGGACCAAAAATTTAACTCTAAGTAACTTTTTAAATGTTTCCATAGTAACCATTCATTTCACTCTGTTCACACAGTTTTGTTAGTCGACACCTGCCTGCAAACATCTTCCATATCACAGGAAGTATTTGTGCTAACTGTATAAAACTGGTACCGAATTAAAGCTAAGACAGTGTGCTTTGGTTTAAAAGCTTTAATTAGGAATTACCTTATTTGCATACACATGAATATTAATGAGAATAATTAAACAAGAGGGCCAGAATGGCCCTGAAGCGCTCACCAGACAACCAGAGGAGAAGATTTTCAAAGTTTCACTATATGTTTCTATAGAAAACTAGCCGGCCCTGGGAAAAACTTGTAGGGGACCTGAACATGATGCTATGTGCCAAATATGAAAGCTGAGACTAAGCTTCCAGTTTCAGAGAAGAAGATTTTCAAAGTTTTCTCAATATGTTTCTATTGAAAACTGCCCACCCCTGTGGCAGGGCCAATTTTGACCCTAGGGCCATAATTTATATAACTTTTAAAGAGGACCTGAACATGATGCTCTGCCAAATATGAAAGCTGAGAGCCTTCCAGTTTCAGAGAAGAAGATTTTCAAAGATTTCACTATTTGTTTCTATTGAAAACTGTCCATCCCTGGGGCGGGGACAATTTTGACCCGAGACCATAATTAATACAACTTTAGTAGACGACCTGAACATGATGCTATGTGCCAAATATGAAAGCCGAGAGCCTTCCAGTTTCAGAGAAGAAGATTTTCAAAGATTTCACTACATGTATTTGTTTCTATTGAAATTACTGCCCACCCCTGGGGTGCGGCCAATTTTGACCCCGGGGCCTTATATTATATAACTTTTGTAGAGGACCTGAACATGATGCTATGTACCAAATATGAAAGCAGAGAACCTTCCAGTATCAGAGAAGAAGATTTTCAAAGATTTCAATATTTGTTTCTATTGAAGACTGCCCACCCCTGGGGCGGGGCCAATTTTGACCCCAGGGCCATAATTTACATAACTTTTGTAGAGGACCTGAACATGATGCTATGTACCAAATATGAAAGCTGAGAACCTTCCAGTTTCAGAGGAGAAGATTTTCAAAGATTTCACAATTTGTTTCTATTGAAAACTGCCCACCCCTGGGGCGGGGCCAATTTTGACCCTGGGGCCATAAATAATATAAACTATGCAGAGGACCTGAACATGATGTTATGTGCCAAATATGAAAGATGAGAACCTTCCAGTTTCAGAGAAGAAGATTTCCAAAGATTTCACTATTTGTTTCTATTGAAAACTGCCCACCCCTGGGGCGGGGCCAATTTTGACCTTGGGGCCATAATTTATATACCTTTTGTAGAGGACCTGAACATGATGCTTTATGCCAAATATGAAAGCTGAGAACCTTCCAGTTTCAGAGAAGAAGATTTTCAAAGATTTCACTATTTGTTTCTTTTGAAAACTTCACACCCCTGGGGTGGGGCCGATTTTGACCCCGGGGCCATAATTTATATAACTTTTGTGGAGGACCTGAACATGATGCTATGTGCCAAATATGAAAGCTGAGAACCTTCCGGTCTCAGATGAGAAGATTTTCAAAGTTTGCACAATATGATTCTATTGAAAACTGCCCACCCCTGGGGCGGGGACAATTTTGACCCCAGGGCCATAATTTATATAACTTTTGTAGAGGACCTGAACATGATGCTATGTGCCAATTATGAAAGCTGAGAAGCTTCTGGTTTCAGAGAAGAAGATTTTCAAAGTTTTACTATATGTTTCTATTGAAAACAAGGCACCCCTGGGGCGGGGTCAATTTTGACCCCAGGGGCATAATTTATATAACTTTTGTAGAGGACCTAAATATGATGCTATGTGCCAAAGATGAAAGTTGAGATCCCTGTAGATTCAGAGGAGAAGATTTTTAAAGGTTCAAATTGTTGACGACGGACGACGCACGCCGACGGACAACAGGCGATCACAAAAGCTCACCCTGAGCACTTTGTGCTCTGGTGAGCTAAAAATAGCAAAAAAATACAGAAATAACGTAAACCTCGTATTTTTTATCCTACCATTATCAGAAAACAACTTCAAATGTAGTTTAAAATGATGACAAAATACTCAGAAAGCTAATCATCTTAATTGATACCCAAACAATGAACTGTAAGTAAGATTGTAACGGTTCCCATGGTAACTGATCCTTACACAAATTTTGGAAATTTGACATCCAACTGTAATACTCCACTAGATCTCGGTTATTTTTGATGAATCATGAAATCAATTGTTACAAACATAGATATGAGGCATTGCTTTAATAGTAAATAAATCTTTTCTAATATAAACTAACTTGCATATGTATGAATATTTATGAGAACAGTAATAGATGTTGAAATTTTCGACAGACACTAGTCTTTCTCTTATAAAGCAAACACATATGGAAAATGGTTTGCTAAAGTTTACTATGATCACTGACTATCACCAAGATTATTAGATAAATAAGTTTGGGACACATTATATAGCACTGATGGTGATATATCTGTTTCCTAGGCAACCATTCTAACCTCATTGTTCATATTACAGAGTGTTTACATACCTGCAACATACAAAGATATTGCTGCCTTCTTGGGCGATAATTATAAATGATATAAACATATACCCGGTAGTTGATGTATGAATCTTAATGTTAGGTTCACTTTATGCAAATTACCTTATTTGCATCCTCATGAATATTAATTAGTGATAAGAAAACAAAGAGAAACAATATGGAAAATAACATGTTTCGCAGTATGCCGAGCACAACATTAAACCATGCACCAAGTATACCTTGCAATAATAAATGTACCTTTTGATGATGAATAAATAAATTTTATGTCTAAAACTGTTACCAAAATGACCATGCACTGCTTCCATGGTAACTGTTGAAAGCCAAGTACTTATGATACCCCAAACAATCTTCTGTAATTGTTTTTAAAGTGTCAGTGATTTTAAAGCCCATAAAGCCTGTGTTGAATTCAGGGTTTCAAGACTGTTTCGACTTTTGATATACCATCATCGGTCGAGAACTGGTAATCCTGTGATGTGTTTTAAGACCCTTTGATTTGTCTGTCTTGCTAAGCCATCATCAGCCGTACCAATACCGAAGGGAACTGGTGTCAGCAGATTCTGCATCAGCTCACCTATATCAATCTGCATATTGGGTCTTTGTGAACCACTAATAATTGCTATAATTCCTTGATTCCTTACGATTAGAAGCTGCAAGGCAGAAATTTTTTTCACATCTATGACGATGAGCCTAACCAGTTCTCGCCAGATTATGGTATATCAACAGTGAGAAACAGTCTTGATGCCCTGATTTCAACACAGGAAGAAACTGAAACAAGGATCGTTATTTACACCAAGCATGCAAAAGAACAAGGCTACAAAACTGTTCATCTTCGAACTCCAGACAGTGATATATTCTTCATTCTTCTGTATTACCGTAACTGGTTTGAATGTGTTACTGTCTTGTTTGATACTGGCTCATGCAATCATCAAACAAGAGATGTCACAGTCACGTGACAAATGCCCCCAAAAATTGTACCATGTGACCTTGACATTTGAACCATGGACCAGGGAGTTGACACATCGTCTTTGTAAGGTGAACATTTGTGCCAGGTTCCTTTGAAATCCATTCACAGATAAACAAGTAATTGTACCCTGTGACCTTGACCTTTGACATATGGACCAGGGAGCTGAACACGACACATCGTCTTTGTCTGGTGAACATCTGTGCCAAGTTATATTGAAATCCATTGATAGATAAAAATGTTACAGACCGGACACGAAATTTGTGACAAAGTAATTGTATTCTGTGACCTTGACCTTTGACCCATGGACCAGGGAGTTGAAGGCAACACATCGTCTCTGTCTGGTGAACATTTGTGCCAAATCATATTGAAATCCATTGATATATTAAGAAGTTACAGACCGGACACGAAATTTGTGACAAAGTAATTGTACCCTGTGACCTTGACCTTTGACCTATGGACCAGGGAGTTGAAAGCGACACATCGTCTTTGTGTGGTGAACATTTGTGGCAAGTTATATTGAAATCCATTGATAGATAAAGAAGTTACAGGCCGGACACGAAATTTGTGACAAAGTAATTGTACCCTATGACTTTGACCTTTGACCTATGGACCTGGGAGTTGAACGCGACACATCGTCTTTGTGTGGTGAACATTTGTGCCAAGTTATATTGAAATCCATTGATAGATGAAGAAGTTACAGACCGGACACGAAATTTGTGACAAAGTAATTGTACCCTGTGACCTTGACCTTTGACCTATGGACCTGGGAGTTGAACGCGACACATCGTCTTTGTGTGGTGAACATTTGTGCCAAGTTATATTGAAATCCATTGATAGATGAAGAAGTTACAGACCGGACACGAAATTTGTGACAAAGTAATTGTACCCTGTGACCTTGACCTTTGACCTATGGACCTGGGAGTTGAACGCGACACATCGTCTCTGTGTGGTGTACATTTGTGCCAAGTTATATTGAAATCCATTGATAGATGAAGAAGTTACAGACCGGACACGAATTTGGGACGGATGGAAGGACAGACGGACAGACGGACAGACAGACGGACAGACGGAAAGACGGACAATGCGATTACTATATGCCCGCCTTTGGGGGGCATAAAAATAATAAACATGGCAGAAGTTGCACAAGCATACACAGAAGATTACCGATCAGCACTTTTGGGTCTCCATTTGTACTGTGGCTGTGATTCTACAAGTGCATTCAATGGCTGAGAACATTTGACACCCACTAAGACCATTGAAAAGGAGCCAATGTTTATAAAACCATTAGGAGGTTTGGGCAACTCTTGGGATGTGTCTGGAGATCTTGTGCAAGACTTGGATAAATTTACGTGTGCAATGTATGGCAACCTAAGATTTCACACTGTGAATGAATTGATATTGTTTAATATTAAGGAGAAGTGTGAAGATAAGCCAACAGATGCACTTCGCAATGCTGATATGGGAACATTACCCCCTTGTAGGGCCTGCTTAATACAGCACATCTGAAGAGTTTTTTACCAGTTGATACTTTGGAAGAGATCTCTTTCCCGACCAAGACATTCTCCTTGTTTTAGAGAAGAATGGTTGTCAACATGTAACTCTGACAGTCAATCAACAGATATGATTACATTATGGCCTATAATAAGGGTATGCTCCACAGACATTCAACAGCAATGTTATCATCTTGACCTAGCCCTTATCAGAGTATTACCTGAGAAGATCCAATATAAACTGTTCCATTTTAGCCTCTAATTAAGGCATGCTCTGAGAGTCAGACCTTCAATTTATAAATTAGCTGATAGATACCCATGATGTCATTATTTCTAACATGGATATTCAGCTGGTAAAGGGTTAAGTGAGATATCATTCGTCTATTTTTGTTGAGTCGGCATACTCAAAGAAGCTTTCTGTAAAGGTGTTTTAAAGCAGAGAGTGGGATTAACCCTTTACTAGATGCATACATGCCCTTTAACATCTTTTAGACAGTTTTAGAATTAAAATTCATTTATTTATCACCAAAAGGTACATTTATCATTGCAAGCTATATTTGGAGAATGGTGTAATGTTGTGCTCGGCATACTGCGAAACATGTTATTTTCCATATTGTTTCTCTTTGTTTGACTAATTAATATTCATGAGGATGCAAATAAGGTAATTTGCATAAAGTGAACCTAACATTAAGATTCATACATCAACTACCGGGTATATGTTTATATCATTTATAATTATCGCCCAAGAAGGCAGCAATATCTTTGTATGTTGGAGGTATGTAAACACTCTGTAATATGAACAATGAGGTTAGAATGGTTGCCTAGGAAACAGATATATCACCATCAGTGCTATATAATGTGTCCCAAACTTATTTATCTAATAATCTTGGTGATATTCAGTGATCATAGTAAACTTTAGCTAACCATTTCCATATTTGTTTGCTTTATAAGAGAAAGACTGGTGTCTGTCGAAAATATCAACATCTATTACTGTTCTCATAAATATTAATACATATGCAAATTAGTTTATATCAGAAAAGTAATATTTACTATTAAAGCAGTGCCTCATATCTATGTTTGTAACAATTGATTTCATGATTCATCAAAAATAACCGAGATCTAGCGGAATATTACAGTTGGATGTCAAATTTCCAAAATTTGTGAAAGGATCGGTTACCATGGAAACCATTACAATCTTACTTACAGTCCATTGTTTGGGTATCAATTAAGATGATTAGCTTTCTGAGTATTTTGTCATCATTTTAAACTACATTTGAAGTTGTTTTCTGATAATGGTAGGATAAAAATGAGGTTTACGTTATTTCTGCATTTTTTTGCTATTTTTTAATTATTCTCATTAATATTCATGTGTATGCAAATAAGGTAATTCCTAATTATAGCTTTTAAACCAAAGCACACTGTCTTAGCTTTAATTCGGTACCAGTTTTATACAGTTAGCACAAATACTTCCTGTGATATGGAAGATGTTTGCAGGCAGGTGTCGACTAACAAAACTGTGTGAACAGAGTGAAATGAATGGTTACTATGGAAACATTTAAAAAGTTACTTAGAGTTAAATTTTTGGTCCTCAAATTTGATATTTTGTTTTCTGAGGATTTTGTCATCAGGTTAAACTGCATTTGAAATTGTTTTCTGATATTTGTAGGATAAAAAGTGAATAGTTTACATTATTTACGTTAATTCTATATTGTTTTTACTATTTTTGATGTTCTCATTAATATTCATGAGTATGTAAATAAGGCAATTTAAAAAAAAAAACTGGAAATAAAAGCACTATGTCCTACCTCCAATTTGGTACCAGTTTTATAGGTTTTGGACAAAAACTGGTTGTGATATGGACAATTTTGCAGGTACGTACCATCATTACGAAAACTAGGGTGTTGCCATGGAAACGGTGAAAATGGTGCTTAAAATTAAGGCTATGGTCCTCAAATTGGATATTTTGTTTCCTGGGGGTTTCGTCATCATGTTAAACTGCATTTGAAGTTATTTTCTGATATTTGTAGGATAAAAAAATTAAAGTTTTACGTTATTTATATACTTTTTTTACTATTTTTAATGTTCTCATTAATATTCATGAGTATGCAAATAAGATAATTTAAAAAAAACAAGTTGGAAATAAAAGCACAATGTCTTATCTTCCATTTGGCACCAATTTTATAGTTTTAGGACAAAAACTGGCTGTGATATGGGCGAATTTGTAGGTATGGGTCATCAATACGAAAACTGGGGGGTTGCCATGGAAACGGTTAAAATACACATAGCCTAAAAGAATTTAAGTTTGAGTACATTCGCGATTCTGATTCAGGACACTTTTCTGAACATTTTGGTACCCATGAAAAAAAGTCTAGGGGGGGGTGCACGGTAGGCACTACTGGCTCCCTGAGTAATTCTCCTTACTCCATAAATACACCTTTATACACCTTTGCCAACAGGCCCAACACAGTAGACCAAGATTAGATGGCTCCTATAGGAGTCTGGTCAGTTTACTAACGAAATAATACAGATATGATTCTACAGTTTCCACTATGCTCAATCATTCCAGTGTTAAAAAGCTTCTAAAATACTTACTATCATTCATATTCATGATGTCATTATTTCTTACATGAATATTCATGGATTAAAGGGTTAAAATATCTGATCAAATGGATCCTTTATACAAATGTTTTTTCACACCTATGCAAACATAATAGACCCAGATCAGACAGCTCCTGTAGGAGCGTCAGATCAGTGTCTGCTTTGTTTGCTTATGGAATTATATAGATATGATTTTACAGTTTCTTCCATGTGCAATTCTGTCTATGAATATTAATGAAATTTTACAATCATGAACAAATGTTAAACAGGGAAAGGGTTAAAAAACATTAAACGTTTCCTGAGAAATAATGCAGATCTATAAGTTAACATGCCTTTTCACGCCTACAAACAGAGAAGACCCAGATTAGATGGCTCCTGTGGAAGTCATCTGATCAGGGTATGCTCTGCTTCTGATTAAGATAACCCATTCCCTCATAGGCTATTTTTAGATACAACCTGTTTGAATAAATCTACCGAAAAGGAGCACTTACTAGCAAAAAGGAAATTTTTAAAATTGTGTAGTTTTGAAACCATTGTGATAAATAGAGCATTTGCTCCTATGGAGCAAATGCTCTATTTATCATAATAGTTTCAAAATGTGACTTTTACAGAGGCGCCAAAAGGCATCTAAAATTTCCCTTTTCCAGTAAATGCACCTTTTCAGTAGATTTGTTATAAAACTCAGTCTAAAAGTAGCTAATGAGGGAATGGGTTAAAGTCACTTGTCACTTTCTGTTCCTGACAATATGCACTAAATAAAACTGGAAAACTGGACTTTGCTTTATACCATTCTGATAACATTTTCTTAGATGCTTTGACATTTTACAAGAAATATACAATAGGAGCCATCTGATCTGGATCTGCTCTGTTTGTAAAAGCATTAAATGTATATTTATTGGGTAAAGAGTTAATAGGAGCTTTCTGTATAAAGATATATGTATGCATGTTTATTCATATACATGTACATGTAATAGATTTAGTATTGAATAGCCTTTGCAAAGCACTTGATGTCTACAGATAGATGGGTCCAAATTTGTCACAAAGAAGCTGAAATCAGATTAGGATCCAAACTGATAAATACTAATACAGAAAATTTTTACAGCTTGCATTTTCAAAAGTGGAACAGATGCATATTTGAGCTGCCAGAATGTCCTTGACCTTCCAAGAGTTAACCCATTCCCGCATATTGGCGCCTTTTGACGCTTCTGTAAAAGTCACTTTGTGAAACCATTGTGATAAATAGAGCATTTGCTCCTGTGGAGCAAATGCTCTATTTATCACAATGGTTTCAAAACTACACAATTCTGAAAATTTCCTTTTCCCTAGTTAATGATTCTTTTCGGTAGATTCAATGAAAGAAGTTAGGTCTAAAAATAGCCTAAGTGGGAATGGGTTAATCTACCATTGGCTTACCCTGTATACTGTTGGCTTTCACAAGCTGAGCACAGTCATCTATAATTGTCTGAGGTATATCATCTAAAGTCTCATTCTGTGAATATACAAAGAATATATGCAATTTGTGCTGTTATAACAATTAACCCTCTCCTCCATAAATATGCCTTTCTACGCCTTTGCAAACAGAGTAAACCCAGATCAGACGGCTCCTATAGGAGCCGTCTGATCTCGGTCTACTCTGTTTGCTTATGATATTTTACATTCTCTTCCATGGCCAAAACTTCCTGTGTCCATCAACCATTAAAACAAATTATTCTAATTAATATGTATGATGTCATTATTTCCTACATGGATATTCATGTAGGAAAGGGTTAATCTAATTAATATTCATGATGTTATTATTTCTTACATGAATATTCGTGGAGTAAAGGGATAACTCTACAGCTGTAACAAGCCATCACCACCAAACAGTCATGTTCAAATCATTAGATACACTAAAACATTCATGTATACTTTCACAACTCTAAATTATGCACATTATACTTTTGAAGATAAATTTATCAGAACATTAAATAAATGTGTGTATTTGCTAAAATCATCATTTCTCTACCAAACCCTTTATTATGGCCACTCTTTAGAATAGTCTAGTTTGGATTCTGATGAGGCACTTACTAATTTGGCATCTCATCTGGATACAAACTGTTTGAAAAGCCTAAGGTCATCACAAACTGGTTGATAGTGTTGAATGAGTTAACCCTTTCCCTAAAAGAAACCATTTTGCTGCCTCTACAAACAATTAGACCACTCCTTTAGGAGCCGTCTGATCAAAGTCTGCTCTGTTTTCATATGAATTCATACATACATTCGTTATTTCATGAGGGAAAGAGGTAAGAGTATTATATACTTACAGGGTGTAAACGTAGATACACATGAGCTGATGATACTTTGTCGACATGGAACCTGCACAAAAACAAAACATTACAGTCCTAGAAGAGATTGTTAATCCTTCACTACATGAATACATTGTACTCATGTAAGAAATAATGCACTTTGAATATTATTTAGAAGAATTTTTATAATGGCGGGAGAACAAAGTAAATTTTGGCCATGATGGACACTGTAAAGTCCGGTGAATATTATTCCACAGTAAGACCTCTCTATAATGACCACTAAATTACATAAGTATTTTGTGTTAAATGCAGGTGACTGCTTAAAGCAAGGTGAAAGTAAAACACAACACTCCTGCCCTGCCCGAAATACCAACTTACCAACTTATATAACACAATTTAGTAGCAGTTATAGAGAGGTTTTACTGCATTACCAAACAGAGAAGACCCTGGTCAGACAGCTCCTACAGGAGTCATCTGGTCTTGGTCTACACTGTTTGCTGCAAAAGTTATAAAAGATATATGTATCGAGTAAAGGGTTAAAAAAGAACCTCTCAAATCTGATCTTTGATCCAATTAAAGAGAAAATTTATCAAGGTGAAAAGAGTTGAACGAATGCAATCAACATGCACAGAGACTACAAGGTGTGAAAATATTGTTTGATTATAATGTCATTGCGGCATTTGATTTACCATGTCAAAACAATATAATTATTGAATGACAGGAGCTATAAAAACATGAACTGACATCTCTACCAGTTTGTATGGCTAAAATATTCAATTTGGCAATATTTTTTTACTTTGTATTAGACTGACATCGTAGAAAATAGTGTAGACCCTGATCAAACAGCTTCTTCAGGGGCAATTCAATCTGGGTCTACACCATTTGCCTGTGTACTTTAGTTAATTAAGGTAGTCTCCCCTTATCTAGCCCTCCAGTGGTAGTACACATTTCATTTACTGGAAACAATGAACACTATCAACTTACCAAACATCTTCGGGGAATCCCCATCTGATTAAATCTTCATCTAAAATAAACAAAAACACATTCAACAAAGTCAATAGTTTTTATCAAAATTGAGTAAAAGCTGATGATGCAATAATATTCATGTATCAAACATAAGAAATCAGGAATTCTATTGCCATAGCAGAATAGAATCATTTCTGTAAAATTGAAGCAATCAGAGTAGACCTTGATACCACAGCTCCAACAGGATGTGTCTGGTCTGGGTCTAATCTGTTTAGTTACACAGGTGTTAAATGTCCTATCTATGAAGTAAAAGGTCAATAACGTTAAACATATTGTAATACATGTAAATGTACAGTAGAACCCCGCTAATGAATAAACATGGCTGTATTTATAAGCAGGTGGTTGCTTAATGCAGGACAAAAGTAATGCAGAAAGCTCCTCTAGGAGCTTTTGTCCTGCATTAAGCTACCACCTGCCTCTAGCATCCAGAATATTACCTCTTTTAGGTGGTCGCATCAGAGGTGTTTTACTGTATTATATTTATTTTTTTAAATTTGCTATGAAACATACATCCTAACTACCAGTACTTCTTTACTTCTAATATTTTGTGCAATTTGTGATTACCCATGATGTGCAAACATTTTGGATCCAGAATAACTCAACAGCTCATCAGGACCTAAACTATTTGAAAAGCAGTGAAGACAATCCACTTTAACTCTTTTGGCGCCATTGTCGCCTGTTGGCACCATTGAAAACAGTGCAGTCCAAGGTCAGATGCTGCCTTTTCAAGGCGGGATCTGACCTGTGACTTCACCGTTTTCTGTATTGTGTTTGCCCAAGCATACAGGTTTTTAAAAACAAATGTTTTACTAATATACCTTTATTATTTAGCTTAGAATTATATTTAATATGAAATTATAATTGCAGATGACACTTTTAAATTTGGCGCCAAAAGGGTTAAGGAACTGTGGCAGTCAACAATTATTGGACGGAGCTGCAAATTAAAAGAATAGAATTTTACAATAAAGTTGACATACAGGAAATGTTGAAATATAAATACCTGTTATATTTGTTGGAAATACGGTAGTAAAAGAAAGTGCATGTAAAACTACAAAAATGTTGAAACAAATGGCCTATCATACTATGGTCAGTCAGACAGCAAAACCATTTATTTAACCCAGTGAGTTATTGCATCAAAGGTGCATAATTATGGCCTGATATAGAATTAGATGTGCCCAGCGCAGCCTATGACCCTAAACACTAGATGTATTGGAAATACATGTATTATTAAAACAACCTGTATATGTCATAAATATGCAAAATAAATATATGTTGCAAAAAAATATTTTTTACTTTTATATATCATTTAATGTTGCAATGTTTTTGCAACATACTGGATTTTATTCATTATGCATTTTTATGATAGATGGTTTTGACAATATTTCCAATAAATTTGGTATTTAGGGTCATAATGTTTTGCTGGCCGCCAGAAATTTAATCTACTTCATTGAACATTTCTAAATGTGACTTGTCTCAGACATCAAGATTGCTGCTACGATGTCAAAGATTCCCACTTTTTTTACTGACCAGATCATATACAGTAGAACCCCTCTAATGTGACCACTTAAAGAATAACCATAGCTGCCCTAATAATCAGGTGGTTGCTTAATGCAGGACAAGGAGCTTTCTGCATTACTTTTTCCCTGCATCTAGCACCCAGAATTATACCTCTTTTTAGGTGATCGTATAAGCGGGGTTTTACTGTAGTTAACATGTACATGTACTTACTTTCATTTTTATCCAATCCCATATACATCAGGTAGGCTGGAGAAACCACTGAAAATGAAAAGAACCTTTCAAAATAGCATTCAAGTAAACATAAACAAGATAACACCCAAATATTTAATCTCTTTGTAAATGGCATCATGAATTTCAGAATATAATTAGTTTATGTTTTATAATGGCACATATACACAGGAAGTTTGGGCCAAGGCAAAAACTACAGAATCACATCTGTATCATTTCATAAGAATACAGAGCAGACACTGATCAAAAGATTCCTATAGGAGCTTACTGATCTGGATCTACTCTGTTCGCAAAAGGCATATTTATGGAGTAAAGTGTTAAGTACCAGTACCTATTGTATTTTCAGCCATGCTTTAATCCCTTACGACATAAATGTTCATGGCAGATTCCACCCATTATGATAATGAACATTAATAAAAAATCTAATTATTTTACATGTATATTGTAATTTGAATATTTCCCTGTTGAATATATTCATGTAAGAAATAATGACATCATGCAAGAAATAACATCGTGACCACTGGGGGCCATTTCGTGGGTCTACATGGTCTAAGAATTAGTCAAAATTGATTGGGTTGATTTAGTGTTATATTATATATATGTATATAATATAATATAACACTAAATCGACCCAATCAATTTTTTTGACTTTTTAGACCATGTAGACCCACGAAATAGCCCCCTGTGATCATGACTATTAATTAGATTATTGTCTATGATGCCATACAAACACGGGACATTTTCATTCAGGTAGAAACTCTAGATTTTGATCAGATCATATCATAAGCAAACAGAGCAGACCATAATCAGATGGCTCTGATAAAACAAGTAAATGCATAGATATGTCAGACTAAAGCTAGAATGTGGTTTGCTTCTCGTTGTTTTGAGTTGATGGAGAAGTTTAAATATATAGAAAATATTAGGAGACACAAAACATTCCTCTGAATCCCATCAAACTTTTCCCTGATGGGCAACTCCAGTTTGAACCATAAATATGTAAAACAATTACATGTATATCCAAAATATTCCATACAGGTAAATTCAGATAAAAATATTCATGGTGTCATTATTTTATGCACGAATATTCAACAGGGAAATTTTAACGACTTTTCTAGTTCGTGTTAAAACATAAAACTCGATTATGGCAATCTATTTGTATTTTCTCTATATTTTTAAATAAAATTACTGCACCGGGTTTTGTATCAGACTGAAGTTGAAGTGATCAGACAGACATGTTTCCAATGAATTAGTATAACATCCACTTTACTTAATCTATTCTAATAGAGAAAAATAATAACATAGATATTACCATTTGACGTAAAGAAGAAGACCATGGTTAATTCAAAAAGTTGGCTGTTAATTCAATTGTTTTACAATCCTGTCACGTTTGTATTTCCCAATGATGAATATTGTCCAAAAGACGCTTGTTTCAGCGTAACATACGGACTCTAAGCGCTTTGCTGACCCGGAAGTAGATTTTCAACGAACGGTAACTGAAGTGACAAGTGCTTGAAGGGAAATAACCATTCCCTTGGCGACGTTTACAAATGGCGCAGATGCAGAGTGCTGTTGAGGACCTGAAAGATGAGAGGGTTCCTCAATGCTTGTATTGGAATGTTGAGCAAGTAGCCGACTGGATCGAAGAACTAGGTTTCCCATATTATAGGGTATGCTAAAATGAATAAAATATGACGGCTCTGTTGATAATGTTAATCATGGTGCCACCATGGCAAATCCAGGCATGCCAGGGGCTGAATTAAAATTGAGAATAATATAGATTGATACACAGAGGACCGTCACAATGAAGTATGAACCTCAACAGAAAAAAATATACGAACACTAGATATATAGACAAGTGGTCGAAACTTCCTATTTACGAATGTTACCCCTCTCCCAAGTTATGCCTCAGTTGAAATTATTCGATCTATCAAACGGTAAAGCTTTTATTCAATAAGTAGTCTAATATATAGCCTACGTAACTGAAAAGGGAAAAACTCCAAGTTGAAACGGTTCTCAGAAGACACAAAGGAGAATCCCGAGAGAAACACTGCAATTGTGACAGGTAGGAAACGACCTCCCAACCGCCTGCTTACCGATTAAAACGGCTATTTGAACGCTTGCCAGCGCTGAATCAGGGCATCTGTTGGATCCAAACTGTGCACATGTAATCATGCATTTGTCTCTAGCTTGCAAAGAGTTCACAGAACTCCAGATAAGATGCGTAAATTAAAATAAATTCAACAATAGCTCCTTTATTTCTCCACCAAATCCTATACTGTGACCGCTCTTCAGAATCATCTCGAAGAAATATATTATAGGCTAAGGGTTTAGTGGAGAAATGATGATTTTAGTATTTGTGTTCACACCTTTATCTGTAGCTCTACAAACAGCTCTGTGTTCACATTCTACAAAGCGAAAAGAACAATGTTGAAAGTGACATACCTAAGATTGCATTGATAGCAACATCATATTTATGTATCCAAGTTATTTGACACTATCTCGGTGAAGTAAGATAAGATTGTTTGATTTTTTCTTTTTCAGTCATGTATCACAGAAAATGTGATCAATGGCAGGAAACTTATTTACCTTGAGGCCTCACATCTCCCAAACATTGGCATTACTGACTTTGAACACATAAAGGTAACGATTGCTGCTTTGATGTTGTCTTCAGTTTGAACTTGATTTGAGTGAAAAAATTTTTAAAAATTTAAGGAAAAGCAAAACAAAGATCTTCTTTTAATGGAAATATTGGAGTGGGTATATTATTAACCCTTTCCCTGTCCCAAATTTCAATACCTACGTAATATTCATAGACAAAATAGTTGTAATGAAGTATGGAAGGTGGGACATTGTAGTCATTTTAGAAAGTAAAGAAACAGATCTTTAAAATTCCATTAGCAAACAGAGCAGACCCTAATCCTGTAGGAGCCGTCTGATCTCGGTCTACTCTGTTTGCCAATGCATGAAAACACGTTTATATGAGGGAAAGGATTAATCCTTTACTCCATGAATATCCATGTAAGAAATAATGACATCACAAATATAACCGTAATCAAACTATTTTTTATAATGGCATGATTGTAAACACAGTAATTTTTTGCCATGATAGAAACTTTAGAATCCGATCTATATAAATTTATAAGGAAATGGATTAGACCCTGATCAGATTGCTCATACTGGAGCCATCTAATCTGGGTCTACTCTGTTTTCAAAAATATTGAAAGGCATATTTTTGGAGTAAAGGGTTAAGGGAACTGCATTTATTAACCCTTTACTCTATAAATATGCTTTTCTACGACCATGCAAACAGAGTAGACCCAGATCAGACAACTCCTAGAGGAGCCGTCTGATCAGGGTCTGCTCTGTTTGCTTATGAAATATTTTAGATCTGGTTCTATAGTTTCTACTTTAGAATTTTTTTTCAAGTGTTAATATGCCATTGTAAAAATAAATCTAATTGATATTCATGATGTCATCATTTCTTTCATAACTATTCATGGAGTAAAGGGTTAAAGAATATTTGGTATATGCCAATATAGAGTTGCATATGTCATACTATCTATGAGGAAATGTATATTTGCCACACTTGACTTCTACAGACATAAATACAACAATATGTGAGGTTAACCTGTTCCCTATTGAATATTCATGTAAGAAATAATGACACCATGATTAATTACTAGTTGATTTTTAGCTCACCTGGCACAAAGTGCCAAGGTGAGCTATTGTGATCGCCCTGTATCCGTCGTCGTGCGTCATCAACTTTTTCTTAAAATGACATCTCCTCCTAAACTGATTGCTGGATTTTTACCAAACTTGGCAGAAATGTTCCTTGGGTCAACCGCTTTCAAAGTTGTTCAAAGAATTTGATTCCATGCAGAACTCTGGTTGTTATGGCAACCAATGGCCAAACAGAAGTAAAATCTTCTTGTCAAAAACTGTAAGGCCTAGGGCTACCAAATTTGGTATGTATAATCATCTAGTAGACCTCTACATAGATTGTTCAAATTTTGCCCCTGGGGTCAAAATTGGCCCACCCCGGGGGTCACAAGTTTTACATAGGCTTATATAGTAAAAACTTTTAAAGATCTTCTTGTCCGAAACCGAAAAATTTAGAGCTGTGATATTTGGTATGTAGCATCATCTGGTGAACCTTTACTAAGATTGTCCAAATTATGCCCCTGAGGTCAAACACAGTCACACCCTGGGGCCCGGGGTCACATATTTTATATTGGATTATATTGTAAAATCTTTAAAAATCTTCATATCCGAAACAGAAAAGCGTAGAGCTGTGATATTTGGTACATAGCATCATCTGGTGGACCTTTACTAAGCTGGTTCAAATTATGCCCCTGGGATTGAAATTGTTCTCACCCTGGGGGTCACAAGTTTTACATTGGATTATATAGTAAAACCTTTAAAAATCTTCATGTCTGAAACTGAAAGGCTTAGAGCTGTGATATTTGGTACATAGCATCATCTAGTAGACTTTTACCAAGATCGTTCAAATGAGGAAATGAGCCCCTGAGGAATAAAATTGGCTCTGCCCAGGGGGTCCCAAGTTTTACTGAAAACTTTAAAAATCATCTTATCAAAAACTGTAAGGCTTAGGGCTACCATATTTGGTATGTAGAATGATCTAGTAGACCTCTACATAAATTGTTCATTTTTTTCCCCTGGGGTCAAAAATGGCCCATTCCTTTAAGGGGGGGGGGGGGGTTCAGAGCTTTCATATTTAGCATGAAGCATCATCTGGTGGAGCTTTACCAAGATTGTTCAAATTGTGCCCCTGGGGTCAAAATTGATAGGTCGCATGGCATCATTTAACCAGGTTAGCGATTCAGGGCCATCATGGCCCTCTTGTTTATAAAGGCATATATACACAGGATGTTTTGGTATTGGTAGAAACAGTAGAGTCAGATCTGTTATAATTTCTTACATAAACAGAGCAGACCCTGATCAGATGGCTCCTGCAGGAGCCATCTGATCTGGGTCTGCCTTGTTTGCAAAAATGTAAAAAAGCATTTATTTAAGGTTAAGGGTCATTTTTACAAGTTTATCAACTAAAGAGACATACATTTATTTTGAGGCTTAATTGAAAAACACAAAATAAGATCAGAGCATTAGGAAACACTATTATAACCTGATATCAGAGATACATGTATTTGTATTTTTACAGAATTTATTCTGTTCTCACAAGAAATTATGTTAGACCTATTCTTCTTGCACTTGTGAAACTAATTAAGTCTTTCAATCCTGAATTATCAGAGTGGAAAAGCCCATCCACTGGCAGTAGATCGAAAACATACTACATATATTAATTTATAGGTGTTATAAATAGACTATAGTTTTTTTTTCGATCTAGTGCCAGTGAGCCCATCAAAGTTCAACAATGGAGTCAATTCAGTGTAAAAGTCTTAACCCTTTCCTCCATAGGCTATTTTTATACCCAACATCTTTGAATGAATCTACCCAAAAGGAGTATTTACTAGAGAAAAGTAAAATTTGAGACTGTTGTAGTTTGACACCATTGTGATAGAGCATTAAATTTTGCTCCTATAGGAGCAAATGCTCTATTTATCACAATGGTTTCAAGAAGTGATTATTACAGAGGCGTAGAAAGGCGTATTTATGGAGGAAAGGGTTAAATATGTTAGAGGATTCTGCATGACAAACACTGTGCAGTCCCAGATCAGAGGGCACCTCCAAGAGCCCCCTTATGTGGATTTTCCCTATTTGCAAATGACAGTACAGTGAGCACCCATGTTTCCCACATTCAAAGGGTTTACTGTACCCATCACTTTAGTTTAGTATTTAACATAATTCTGATTTAGAGTAGTTCATATTTAAAATTTCAAAAGTTAATAATTTTTATTCATACATATTTTTTTCAGATTGTAGCCAAAAGTGTGAGAGATTTACTGACCTTAGAAGAGCCAAACTGGAACAGAAGTATATCATTACCACCTCGCAGTGACATTGGTAATACATGTACTGTAATTTAGTATCCTTTTACCTGAAAGAGACCCCTTTTGACACATTTTCAAATAGAGTAGACCCAGATCAGATGGCTCCTGTAGGAGCCATCTGATCAGGGTCTGCTCTGTTTGCTTATAAAAGGATATAGATCTGATTCTGCAATTAAAAAAACAGTGAAAAAATCCCCTTGTTCATAATGCTATTATAAGATTCAGCCAATTAATATTCATGACGTCATTATGTCTTATAAGAATATCCATGAGGTAAAGGGTTTTACCTGTCTGCATTCTACAAGTTCTTATTATTTAACCCTTCCAGTGCAGGAAGGGAGTCAATAATGTCCTTTGCAAACATATAAACGTGTTTTCACACATTTGCAAACAGAGTAGACCCAGATCTGAAGGCTCCTATAGGAGCCGTCTGATCAGGGTCTACTCTGTTTGCTCATGGAATTTGATAGATCGGTTTCTTTACTTTCTAAAATGGCTACAATGCTCCACCTTCAATATTTCATTATCACTATTTTGTCCATGAATATTCGGTAGGTATCGAAATTTGAAATAAATATAGAACAGGGAAAAGGGTTAAGAAGACAGCTCTATGCATCATATACATGTGCTTCTTTATGGGCATATGCTTTTTGACACCTTTGCAAACAGAGCAGACACAGATAGGAGCCATCAGATCAGGACCTGCTCTGTTTGCTTATGTCATGATAGAGATCTGGTTATTCATTTTCTTCTTTGGTCAAAATAATTTGTGCATAATGCCATTATAGAAATGATCCTATTAACCCTTTACCTGTTGAATGTTCATGTAAAAAATAATGACAATATTATAATTAATTAGACTAATTTTTATAATGGCATATAAAAAAATGACTGTTGGCACATGCAAAAACTGTAAAATCAGATCTGTATCATACTATAAGCAAACAGCAGACCCTGATCCAATGTGAACAGCCTGATCTGAGTCTACTCTGTTTGCAAAGTGAACAGGTGTTTATATTGGAGGAAAGAGTTAATATTCATGATGTCATTTTTTTGGCCTGATTGCTCGCAATCCAGGCTTATAGATTGGCGAATGCCGTCCGTCCATCCGTCCGGTTGACCTTTTTGTTTGTGTTAGTTATAGCCAAAGTATAACACCTACAGTAACCAAACTTGGCATGTGGGTTCATAATGAGGGTCACATAGATTAGTAGGTTATTATGAACCCTTTGTGACCTAGTTTTTATGCTTCAATGACTTAGAGAATTTTCAGGTTGACCTTTTTGTTTGTGTTAGTTATAGCCAAAGTATAATACCTACAGTAACCAAACTTGGCATCTGGGTTCATAATGAGGGTCACATTACATGTCATAGATTAGTAGGTTATTATGAACCCTTTGTGACCTAGTTTTTACGCTTCAATGACTTAGAGAATTTCCAGGTTGACCTTTTTGTTTCCGATCGATAACTAATAAACGACTTAGCCTAGAATCTTCAAACTTGCTGTGGTGGTTGGTCATGACAACTAGATGACCCCTATTGCATTTGAGGTCACTGGGTCAAAGGTCAAGGTCACTATGACCCTTAACTGGTGAAATAGTTTCCGATCAATAACTGCTCAAGGGTTTGGCTTGGGATCTTCAAACTTGCTGTGGTGGTTCGTCATGACCACTAGATGACCCATATAGTTTTTTGAGGACACTATGTCAAAGGTCAAGGTCACCATGACCTTAACTGGTTAAATGGTTTCTGATCAATAACTGCTCAAGGGTTTGGCTTAGAATCTTTAAACTTGCTGTGGTAGTTGGTCAAGACCACTGGATGACTCCTATTGTTTTTTTAGGTCAAAGGTCAAGGTCACCATGATCTTAACTAGTAAAATGGTTTCTGATCAATAACTGCTCAAGGGTTTGGCTTAGGATCTTCAAATTTGCTATGGTGGTTGTTCATGACCACTAGATGAGCCCTGTTGTTTTTGAGGTCACTAGGTCAAAGGTGAAGGTCACCATGACCTTAACTGGTGAAATGGTTTCCGTTCAATAACTGCTCAAGGGTTTGGCTTAGGATCTTTAAACTTGCTGTGGTGGTTGGTCATGACCACTAGATGACCCCTAATGTTTTTGAGGTCACTAGGTCAAAGGTCAATGTCACAAGACCTTAACTGGTGAAATGGTTTCCGATCAATAACTGCTCAAGGGTTTGACTTAGAATCTTCAAACTTGCTGTGGTAGTTGGTCATGACCACTGGATGACTCCTATTGTTTTTGAGGTCACTAGGTCAAAGGTCAAGGTCACCATGACCTTAACTGGTAAAATGGTTTCTGATCAATAACTGCTTACGGGTTTGGCTTAGGATCTTCAAATTTGCTGTGGTGGTTGGTCATGACAACTAGATGACCCCTCTTGTTTTTGAGGTCACTAGGTCAAAGGTCAATGTCACAAGACCTTAACTGATGAAATGGTTTCCAATCAATAACTGCTCAAGGGTTTGGCTTAGGATCTTCAAACTTGCTGTGGTGGTTGGTCATGACAACTAGATGACCCCTAATGTTTTTAGCTCACTAGGTCAAAGGTCAAGGTCACCATGACATTAACTGGTGAAATGGTTTCCAATCAATAACTGCTCAAGGGTTTGGCTTAGGATCTTCAAACTTGTTGTGGTGGTTGGTCATGACAACTAGATGACCCCTATTGTTTTTGAGGTCACTAGGTCAAAGATTAAGGTCACCATGACCTTAACTGATGAAACAGTTTCCAATTAATAACTGCTCAATGGTTTGGTTGGGATCTTTAAACTTGCTGTGGTGGTTGGTCGTGACCACTAGATGACCCCTATAGTTGTTGAGGTCACTAGGTCAAAGTCACCATGACCTTAACTTGTGAAATGTTTTCAGATCAATAAATGATTAGTGGTTTGGCTTAGGATCGTCAAAGTTGCTGTGGTGATTAGTCATGATCACTAGATGACCTCTATAGTTGAGGTCACTAGATCAAAGGTCAGGGGGTCTCAAGGGGGGTATACATGTTTTACAAACATCTCTTGTTTTTTATGCTTCAATGAATTTCTTTTTAACATGTGGAGTCATAATGAGGACCTCATTACATGCAATTGGAATATGTTTAACTATTTATTTTGCCTTCAGCATCTGCTGATGCAGAAATGTATAATGATTGACTGCTCATCTATATCACTTTAATCGGCAATCCGGCCATACCGACATTGGCGGTTTCTTGTTTTATATTCATGAGGTAAAAGAAGTGAAGAGTTAACCAGCTCTGTCAGCAATATTATCATGCATTGATTGTTGTTAAATGATGATGAACTGTATATAGGTTAACCATTTACCTATTCAATATTCATGTAAGAAATAATGACAGCATGAATAGTAGTAGTAGTAGCATGTAGTAGGTAAATGTTTGCATAGTGTAAATTGTTCAAGGGAATGTTTTGCTTTGACACAAGGTGTAGAATCAGATCTATATCATGTCATAAGCAAACAGAGCAGACCCTGATCAGACAGCTCCTATAGGGGCCATCTGATCTATGTCTGCTCTATTTGCACATATGTCAAAAAGCACTCATATGAAGGAAAGGGTTAAGTCAATAAAGAATGTTGAATCAAGTTATACTAACTGGGCTTGATTTCTCTGATCTGAGACTATCTCAGGATCCTCTCATTTTTTTATTGGTGTAAATGTAATAATGGCTTAGAAATTTAAGAATCAGATCTGTATTATATCAAAAGCAAACAAAGCAGACCCTGATCAGGTGGCTCTTACAGGAGCTATCTGATCTGGGTCTACTCTGTTTGAAATGGTGTAGAAAGGCGTATTTATGGAGTAATCATACTATGCATGAAGACCTTTACAAAAGTTTTGGATGTACAGTAAAACCTCTCTATAACGGACACTAAATTATGTTAATTAGTTGGTATTTAGGGCAGGTGGCTGCTTAAAGCAAGGTGAAAGTAAAACAGAACGCTCGTATAGGAGCTTGCTTTAAACAGCCACCTGCCTTTAACACAAAATATTTGATTTAATTTAGTAGCCGTTATAGAGAGGTTTTACTGTATCATGTAGATGAGACACTGAGTAACTTGACAATTTTGTCAGGATCTAAATTGTTTGACACTGATCAGTGTTGTTTGAAAACATCAGCAGGCAACAGTTACAGCTATTTAAAATTTACATGATATCTATTTATGCAGGTATGTACCTAGAGAAGAAGTCAGGGACTGGCAAGGAGATGGATTCTGTCACTTTTACAAGATACATGCAGGACTTTAAAGAGCCCAAGTGGAAACCACCACTATCCAACCACTGTCTGATACTTCCATCCAGCTAAACATGCGACTGCCATTGTGATATTTTTAGCCATTGACTCCTCATCATTGTTGTATTCCAACAGACACATGTACTAGATCTTAACCCTGATTATACACAACCTCTTAGAATACATCTACCGAAAAGGAGCATTTACTAGGGAAATGAAAAGTTTAGATAGATCTGTGTAGTTTTGAAACCATTGTTATAAATAGAGCATTTGCTCCTACAGAGCAAATGCTCTATTTATCACAATGGTTTCAAAAAGAGACTTTTTCAGAGGCACCAAAAGGCGTCAATATGAGGGAATGGGTTAACCTGATGAATATTCATGGCAGACTCTGCCCATTGTGAATATTAATTAACTTAATTTATTATAGCATTATATCAAACAAACATAAAAATCACTATGAGGAATAGTATAGAATCAGATAACAGAGCTTAACCTCTATCAAATGATGCCTGTAGGAGCCATTTGATCTTGGTGTACTCTGTTTGCAAAGGCATCTCTATCAGTATAAAGGGTTAAGTCTGGTTTTAAAGCAACTTCTGACAATTCAATAGATTAATTGAAGTCATTAGAACATGGTATATATTCCATACACTTCCTACAGATTTGATAAAGCTTTCAAAACCTGGTTTTCACATGAGGCTTGCCATGCATGGTTTTGACAAAACAAAATGCCATTCATGCACTTCACAGAAACAACAGTAGATGGTTTTTATTCCTGTGTAAGAAATGACATTAAATGCAATTAACTGATGTAAAAGATATTTGATAGCATGAGAGGTGGTCTGTACGGTGAATTTGATAAACAGTGTGTAGTGTACTTTCAAACTGGATAGACATAGAAGTGATGTTAGTGCCTTGCATTAGGCTAACACTTTATACATGGTGGCCAACTATAATCCATCACATGACATACACCATAACTAGAAGGTATACTGCCAGTAAAAAAAACATATAGGTTAAGACTCCTATGGACAGTCTTTATGCCATTCCTTATAAATATGACTTGTGGCACTTTTACAGAGTAGACCCAGGTCAGACGGCTGTAGGAGCCATCTGATTAGTGTCTGCTCTGTTTGCTCATGACATAATATGGATCTGATTCTACTTCTGCCATGATAAATAAAATCTTTTTCATAGTGGCTTTATAATGATCCACTAATTAATATTCATGCGGTCATTTTTTCTTACAAGAATATTCTTGAGTGAAAGGGTTATACTAATTAACTATTACTGAAAATCTATAAAAGTTTCATAGCATTGCAATGTTGTTTTTAAATCATTTAAGGGCAATGTTTATGTAAAGCTATGTAAAATATATTTTTGTAATTGTCTATCAAATTAGTGTAAATTTATCTTCAACTATAAAAATAAGTCTTTTATTCAAATAGCGCTGCCTGTTAGTTGATATTTCTGTAAAATATTAATTCTGATATAGGTGCACAATCTGCTATTGAAATTTGATTATGCTGTGATTATTTTGATTATTTACAAAGTATTTTCTAATCTGTTACTGATAAATGCTTTTTACCAGTTATCACTTTGAAGATTTTAAAGAAATATACATTTATTTGCAATGCCCTAATGCAGTACTATCATCATTACATTAGTAATGCAACATAGATTGTTCCTTCAAGTGTCACAAATATTTAGTAAGATGATGACATAATGATTTGTGTGTCCCTTAACCGATTACCTCATAGGCTATTTTTAGACCCAACCTCTTTGAATAAATCTTCCAAAAAAGAGCATTTACTAGCAAAAAGGAAAATTTTAGAATTGTGTAGTATTAAAACCATTGTGATAAATAGAGCAAATGCTCTATTTATCTCAATGGTTTCAGCAAGAGATTTTTACAGAGGCGTCAATATGAGGGAATGGGTTAAGTTTTAATGTACATGTATATGTAAATTGTTGATACATGTGTTGTATATGTAGAGTGTGCAAGTTGAAATTTACCAGTTACTGCTCTTGCTCTTCTCCCTTGATCGTGTCAAGAGTACAAAATATACACAGGACAGCCTTTTATCTAAATCAGAAAATAAACTGCTTTTACCAGTGCCAAAGTTATGTTGATTGAAATGCAAAAGGATGTGAATTTGGAAGAATGGTTATTCCTATGAGACCTTTAACCCATTCCCGCATATTGACGCCTTTTGACGCTTCTGTAAAAGTCACTTTGTGAAATCATTAAGATAAATAGAGCATTTGCTCCACAGGAGCAAATGCTCTATTTATCACAATTGTTTCAAAACTACACAATTCTGAAAATTTCCTTTTCTCTAGTTAATTCTCCTTTTTGGTAGATTTATTCAAAGAGGTTAGGTCTAAAAATAGCCGAAATGGGAATGGGTTAAATAGCGATATTGGTCATATATAAATAGTGACATTGAAACTCGATTGGATGGGGGAAATTTTGAAAGCCAAGGTATCTTGCTGGTTTTCTTCTGTGGAGCATTGTGGATGTGTGTCCTCACTTAAGCTCATACATATATCATATAATTGTGTTTTGGTATTATCTTTTATTTAAGAGAACACTTTACAGACTTAACTCCATGTGTACACAAAATACCTTAAATATTTGGACAAACATAGGCACATAATGCAGATCCAAATCAAACACTATTTGTAAGTACAGTAGAACCTGTCTTAAGTGACCATCAAAAAGAGGTCTAATTATGGGTCTGTAGTAGTGTTGTTCTGATAATTGATTATATTCGATGATAGATCGAAAAAGTATTTTCGATTTACTATCGATACTAATTTTGCCATAATGGATTACTGACTGTATAATCTGTACAGCAGCGGTCAGTAATTTTCGTAGGCGTTTTAATGGGAATATAACTGTATGAATTGAAGTATTTTACCCTTATAATAAGCCTCTACCAAGCTGTATTCTGTGACCATTCATTAAAATAGTCTCTTCGAGATGATTCTAATGAATGGACACAGCATACTGTTTGGTTGACACAAAAGCTTAGTTAGGTATAAGATTGTTACATCAAGCTTTACACGCACAGAATCTCTGAAAGTATTTTCGATTAATTATCGATTTTTAATCGATAATAAATGTTCGATTCAATTCGATAATCGATTATGATTTTGGTCCGATTCTCCTTCCCTAGTCTGTAGGACAAGTGGTAGCTTAATGCAGGGCAACAGTAATGCAGAAAGCTCCTGTAGGAGCTTTCTGCGTTACTGTTGCCCTGCATTAAGCAACCACCTGCTTTTTAAGATTTCTGTGTTCAGTCAATTCAAAGTCGCTTAAGACAGGTTCCACTGTACATGTATGTCAGTCTAATTTGAAGTTTTCAAAATTGTGCAAAAAAAATGGTTGATTCATTTTTACACAACCAATGGAGAGGTGATATTGGGTGTCTGAATACTTATGGTAATTAAGGTGTTTCATCACATTTGTTTTATTATCTCAACCTCTTTGTTCTGCTAGTCTTGGTATAGCCATCTTTATGTTCTCTTTTCATTCACTGCCAACATTATTTAGTTCTGGTAAATAAGAGAAAATCAATCCAAGTCAATCTTATTTTATATACATGTATTATCAAAAGTATAGAAGAAAGTTTTAAGAGAAAAATTATGATATGAGTATTTGACTTTTTTCTGACCTTTTTCAAGTTGAGTAATACCACAGATTCTGATGAATGTCAAACTGTGTAGGCTAATCAGATGAAGTAATGTGACAGCTGATCTGGGTCAACACTGTTTGTTTTCAAACCATTACATACATTTTCTCTTGGAAACGATCGTAATGTTTAACACTTACAGTGCGGGACACGAGTCACTAATGTCCTTTGCAGGGTCTGCACTGCTTCTCATGTTACACTTTCACTTCTAAAAATCCCTACATATTCACTACCAGCTGGACCAGTTTGAATTTTGGAATTTTGGAATAGTCCTTATGGAAATTCAGCACTGTAAGGGTTAGTGCTATAAAATGTGACGGAAAATTACCAAATACAGTAAACCTTCTCTAATGGGTAACCACCAAATAGAGCTCTAATTATTGTCTTAACCCATTACCTCATAAGATATTTTTAGACCCAACCTCTTTCAATAAAACTACTAATAAGGAGCATTTACTAGAGAAAAGGAAATTTTTAGAATTGTGTAGTTTTGAAACCATTGTGATAAATGGAGCATTTGTTCCATAGGTTTCCAATGGTTTCATAAAGTGACTTTTACAGAGGCATCAAAAGGCGTCAATATGAGGGAATGGGTTAAAGGCAGATGGTAGCTTAAATTACGATAAAAAATATGCAGAAAGCCCCCCGCAGAAGCTTTCTACATTAGTTTTGTCCTGCATTAAGCTACCATCTGCTTTAAAAATCATTAATGTTCATGAATTAAGTGGTCACATAAGAGAGGTTTTGCTGTATGCAATTTTTACACATGACTTCTAGATACAAAATGTGTGTTTTTAGTTGGTTTATGTTGACTAATTGTGCATAACACTGTTCCTCTATTCATTGTCTCTTGTTTGTGATTCATCTTTTGTGTTTTAACTTCTTTTCGTAAAATGCCAAATATGTTTTGTGCAAGCATACATTTTGTCTGTTACTGAAGTATTTTGCTGAAAATAAACATTCCTTATACAACAATTGTAGACTTGATATTTTCTTTATAAAGTAAGACCCCTCTAATCAGGAATTAAATAAAGAAGAATTTAGGTCATTTTATGCATGTGACTGCTTAATGCAGGATGTGTGTGTCGGATTTCTTTGGGAACTTTCTACATAACTATCACTCTGCAGTAAACTACCATCTGTCTTACAGAACAGCATTGATACCCATGCATAAAAAATAGTTTGTATTAGAATTATTTTAATTGTATGAAGTAAATGCACATGCAAGGCACTTCAATTGCTTTACACACGTATATATATAAGCATGTACACCAGATTTGTTTATTGTGTAAATAAACGTGAAGCAATGTTTGAAAATGGTACGACTGATTTGATTTCTTCTAGGTATCAAGTCAAAAAGTAGCATACATTATTCCACCAATCGGCTTCTAACCCTTTCCTCTATATGCTATTTTTAGATCCAACCTCTTTGAATGCATCTACTGAAAAGGAGCATTAACTAGAGAAAATTGTTCTATTTGTCACAATTGTTTCAACAGGTGACTTATTCAGAGGCGTAGAAAGGCGTATTTATGGAGGAAAGGGTTAACCCATTACTTAATGTACACATCGAAGGTATGAACTGCAATTACAGGCACATGTAGCTGAATGTTTGTAATATCACCATGACTAAGGGCAGTTTAAACCACGGTAGAAACTGTAAATTTTCATCAAGCAAACCGAGCAGATCTTGATCAGATGGCTTTGACATGATCTGTCTGATCTGGGTTTACTCTATGTGCAAGGTTGTTTGCAGGAAACACGTCATTAGCAACGTCGTTTGCGGGAAACAAGCAACTATTAATGTCCTTTGCAAACAGTGTAGACCTAGATAAGAGGGCTCCTATGGAGACGATCTCATCAGGGTCTGCACTGTTTTTCATATTACACTCTTCCTTAAAATCGCTGTATATTCAAAATAAGCTAGACCTGTTTGAATTTTGAAGTTGTCCATTTGAAAATTCAGTATTGAAAGGGCTAATTAAACCAAGACCAGACTGTTCCTTTAGGAGACGTCTGATCAGGGTCTATACTGGTTGTCTTCAAAATAATATACATGTAGATCTGATACTACTGCCTCTGCCATAAATTTCACTGTTTTCATAATGCCGCTATATGATTTGGTATTCATGGTGCTTTTATTTCTTATACACGTATGTATATTCACATGGTAAAGGTTTAAATTATCACTTAACCCATTACCTCATAGGCTTTTTTTAGATACCACCTCTTTGAATAAATCTACCGAAAAGGAGCATTAACTGGAGAAAAGGATTTTTTTTTTTAGAATTTTGTAGTTTGAAACCATTGTGATAAAGAGAGCATTTGCTCCTATAGGAGCAAATGCTCTATTTATCACAATGGTTTCATAAATTGACTATTACAGAGTCGTCAATCGTCAAATTGTTGACATAGATAATCCAAACTTCGGCGCATCCGTGGAATGGGTTAACCCTTTACTCCATGAATCTTCATGTAAGAAATGACCGATCCTACAGGAGCCGTCTGATCTGGGTCTTCTCTGTTTGCAAAGGCGTAGAAAGGCGTATTTATGGAGTAATATGTCAATGTGTCAGCCCCTACCAGGCGCGGATTTAGAGGGCACAGAGCTGGCGTACCCCCTACCCCTTAAATTGCCCAATCAAACTTTTTTGAGTAATTTCATTAAATCTAATAAAACCCAATAAGACAGAGATGTAATCTGAGTTTTTCTTTCCCTGTTCGCTCCATTCGTACTGTTGGACTTAATTATTCTTTTAGCAGGCTACTTTACCCATGTACTATTACAACAAGTCTACACTAGGTAACCATTTTCGATCATTTTTTGCTCCTATGCTAGTTTTAGACCTAGTCTCTTTTAATAAATCTACTAGAAAAGGGGACTTTTAAAGAATTTTATAGTTTTAAAACCACTGTGATAAACAGAGCATAAGCTCCTCATGGAGCAACTGCTCTATTTGTGACAATGCTTTCATAAAATGACTTTACAGAGGCGTCAAAAGGCGTCAGTAGGGGGTATGTTTTTTTTTATTTTCTCATTCTTGGGTAGGATATGCCAGAGATATGTACGAATATGTCTCTGGATATGCTACTTCCATACATGAGACATGAAAATAGCCGTTTTCCCTCATTGTGACCATGTGACTATTTACTGTATACTGTATAATAGATGTAAATGCTTCTTGCATACAAGCGAGACTTTGTATTATTTAAAATAAAATTGAAATTGAAAATTGGTTCATGAAGCACGGACGTGATGCAGAAAACTCACCTGATAGAAACAGATTCTATAGTTTCTGTCATTGGCAAAGATTCTTGTGTATATAATGCTATCATAAAACATTCATGATGTGATTATTCCTTATGTAAATATTAGTGAGGTAAAGTGGTTAAGGGTCGCTTCGAGAATTTTACAGTATAACTATCCAACTAAACAGTTTAGATCCTGATCAAACGCTTCCTCCTCTATCAGCGCATGTTACGGCACAGTTTGGTCAGCGATTTTTAAGTTTTCTGATGGGTCTGCAACGTTTGCCATTCCTTGCATCTTCAAAGTTTTCCATCTAATATGACAGTGCGGGTCTTGATCAGGCATCGCGTATTTGATGTGTCTACTGACAGAAACTCTGGAATCACGTAAACTTTCCTACAGTTTAACCCATTTGCTACCAGGGGATTCTTCCATGCTTATATATTGGATTAGTCCATTTTTTATCTAAGGGGTGCCTGGTCTAAATTTTCAATTTCGTTTTGTTTTATATTGAAATTTCTAAAAGCAAACAGCATAGACTCTGATCAGACGCCGCATTATGCGGCGTCTGATCAGAGTCTACACTGTTTGCCTATGTCCCATATATGGGATCGTGGGAGCAAATGGGTTAATCATGTAAGTCTGTTTTATTAAAACCAACGGAGCTTAATACGGGGCAACAGTTAAGCACATTTTTTCTGCATTTTTCTTCACGATGCAACCGCCAATTTCATAAGCAACCAAGACTAGTCCCTGATCAGACAGCTCTTACAGGAGACGTCTAATCTTGGTTTTCTCTGTTTGCAAAGGCTTGAAAATTCGTCATGCATCTTCAAATTGACATGGTGCAATAGTATTGAAATTGGTAGATTACCTAAAGTAGATACGATATGTAAACTATTACCTCCCTTGCTTTTGTTATTAATCACTCAACCGTTGAAAAAGATTACCTTCCATGCTAGGCCTATTGTTCTCAAGACAAACTTTTTTCGCAGAATTTCGTCTGACACGAGTAGCCTCCCTTCGTTCTTGTTCTAGTTGTCTCGCTTTGTACGAATTCTGCTCACACTGATTGAAAATGAATTTAACCCTTTACTCCATAAATACGCCTTTCTGCGTTTTGCAGTCAGAGTAGATCCAGACCAGCGGTTCCTACACGAGCCGTCTGTTCAGGGTCTGCTCTGCGTGCTTGTGATATAATATAGATATGATCATACAGTTTCTGCCATGATCAAAACTCCCTGTGTACATGTATTATTACAACAATTAATCTAATTAATATGCAATGATGTCAGTATTTCTTACACGAATATTCATGGAGTAAAGAGATAACCCAACTGGACAACATTAGGCCATTTTTGTCGGATGTGTTCACAACGATATCGATGTTATGCTTATAAATTATAATACATTGTATTTAGATAGGCCTAATATAAATTATTATTATCACAATTGTGAATACTATTATTATACTTATTATTATTATTGTTATTATTGTTGTTATTATTATTATTATCATTATTATCATTATCATTATTAATCCTTTACTCCATGAAAATTCATTTAAAAGGTAATGACATCATCAATTCTAAGTAGAGCTTTTTTTTATAACGGCACATGGACACAGGAATGGTAGAACCATATCTATAGTATTTCATAAGCAAACAGAACAGACCCTGATCAGATGGTCCGTTTTCTGCTTAAGAAGGCGTATTTGTGGAGTGAAGGCTTACTGTACAAGCGAAGAAATTCTTACAATATTTTTGGCGTTTAGTATTGTATTAAAATTCGTCTATTTGACATTCACGATGTCATCATTTCTCATATGAAAATATAACAGGGAAATGGTGCTTAATGGTATTATATATTTTACTTTCCAGCTTGTGTGTACATATTTCATTAAAACTCGTCTATTTAATATTATCAGGATGTCAAACAGTTTGGATCCTGATGGTCACCGAATTACTCGGCGTCTTATCTGGATCCAAACTGTTGGAATAAGTATTCACTTATCCGCCCATTTCAGGCTAAGGTTGAACGAATGCGGCCTACAGTACAAGGGAAGCAGCCCTTACAATATGCTTGGCATTTAGTAGATTCGTCTATTTGAAGTCATCATTTCTCATATGAAAATTAAACAGGGAAAGGGTGCTTAATGTTATAATGTATTTGACTTTTCAGCTTGTGTGTACATATGCCATTAAAATTCGTCTATTTAATATTATCAGGATGTCAAACAGTTTGGATCCTGATGGTCACCGAGTTACTCCGCGTCTCATCTGGATCCAAACTGTTGGCATAAATATTCACTCAACCGCCTATTGCAGGCTAAGGTTGAAGAAATACGTCTGACAGTACAAGGGGAGCAACTCTTACAAAAAAAATGCGTTTCGTCTATTTTATATCCACGAAGTCATCATTTCTCCTACCGGTATGGGATTCCATAGGGAAATGTGGTTTAACGTTATACTATATTCAACTTTACAGCCTGTACGTACATATGTCATTAAAATTAGTCAATTCAATATTATCAGGATGTCAAACAGTTTCGATCCTGATAAGACGCCTAACGGCTCGGGCAACATGAATTTCCTCAGCAGGAAACAAAAAGTCAGATACCCCGCCAATGATCTGTATAACTATTAGTTATACAGATCCAGAAACACATTTTCACGTCTTTGTAGGAAACGTCTGATCTCGCCCTGCTCATGAAATTATATTGATCAGATTCTATAGTTCCTGTCATTGGCAAATATTCCTGCCTGTATTTGCTGTCATAAAATATTCGAGTCTGAGTCTGAGTTCATCCTCAAGTATCTAATTGGTCAGTTTGTAGCTAGCTCAAAATCTGACCAATCAGATGCTTGAGAACGTTCTCTGACTCAAGCAAAAGGGTTGGCATAGGTATTCACTCATCCGCCCATAGTAGGCTAAGGTTGAACAAACAAGCAAGGCAACTCTTACAAAATTGTTGGCGTTTAGAACTGGTATTCACGAGGTCATCATTTCTCATATGGGATTAAATAGGGAAATGGGGCTTAACGTTATAATATATTCGACTTTTCAGCTTGTGTGTACATATGTCATTAAAATTAGTCTATTCAGTATTACCAGGATGTCAAACAGTTTGGATCCTGATGAGACGCCGAGTTACTCGGCGTCTCATCTGGATCTAAACTGTTGGCATAGGTATTCACTTATACGCCCAAGACAGGCTAAGGTGTACAAGCGAAGCAACTCTTACACTCTATTTATTTTTGCGTTTAGTACTGTTCAGTCGAATGCAAATGCTTTTTATCTCCTTACTCCATATACAAGTATATTCACACCATTGCAAAAAGTGTAGACCCAGATTGTACGGAAAAGGCGTAAAAATGCGTATTCATGGAGTAAAAGCTTGTTAACCAATTCCCTCGTTCACTAGTTTTAGACCCAGCCTCTTTGAATAAATCTACTGAAAAGGAGAATTTACTAAAATGATAGTTTTTAAACCATTGTGATAAATAGAGCATAAACTCTTTATGGATCAAATGCTCTATTTATGTCAATGGTCTCATAAAATGACTTTTACGTAGGCCTCAAAAGGCGTCATTGGGGAAATGGGTTAACACAGGCGGTTGCTTCATGAAGCACGGACGTAATGCAGAAAACACGTGTCCATATATGTTGCGCTATATGATTGGTCTTAATGAAACAGGTTGGGCTTACCTGATAGAAACATATTTTCACGTCTTTGTAGGAACCATCTGATCTCGGTCTGCTCTGTTTGCTCATGAAATTATATTGATCAGATTCTATAGTTCCTGTTATTGGCAAATATTCCTGTGTATGTTTGCTGTCTTGAAATAGTCATGATGTGATTATTCCTTATTAATTAATTAAGTAAAGGGTTAAGGGTCACTTTAGAGAGTTTTACTGTATAACTATCCAACTTAACAAACAGTATAGATCCTGATCAAACGATTCCCCCACTGGATCAGCACATGTTACGGCATAGTTTGGTCAGTGACTATAAAGTTTTCTATGGATCTGCACCGTTTGCCATTCCTCTGCATCTTCAATTTTTCCATATAATATGACAGTGCGGGTCTTGAACAGGCATAGCGTATTTGATGTGTCGGTTAGTCAGAGTCTGCACTGTTTGAAAAAACGTCCAAACCCTCGAAGACCATTTTTCTTGATGTGTATCTTGATGTGCGTCTTGGGGCGTTTCTTCCATCCGTTTCTCCATTATCCGAAGCTTTACTTCTTACACACATATTAATATCCCGGTGTACATAAGAGGTGAGTCTTGCAAATTGAATTGCTTATACAGTCCAACCTGCTTCAGCGGTCACCTGGTATCAGCAGCCACACTGCTGTAAGCAGCCACTCTAGGACCCTCCCAACGAAAAACACTATATATTACACCTGGTATAAGCGGTCACCTGCCTAACGCGGCCAGCGGCCACTCTATTTCATCCCAAATGGCCAATACACACTGGTGTAAACGGCCAGGTGTTCTACAAATGTAAAATGTGTAAACACTTTTCATGGCTATTGATCGGCAACAGAAGACATTTTGTCACCTTTGAATGCATACAACTAACGGTCATGACCCATTTGGACCCCTTATCACAGTTTCTTTTGTTTGTTTACAAAGCGTGTCGTTGTTCACGCCATATTAATTGGGGATTTACCTTCTACTCGGAATTCCCCAGGAATGTAATCATGCGTGATCTAGCTGGTTCCCGACTTCCGCTCTATAAGTTAGATGTTCGCAGACGGAATATTCGGGAAACCAGTCGTGTCAAACATGGCTGCACCGTTTAGAAGTTACACCCCGAAGTCAAATTCGAATAACACTAGCACGTGTATTACTCGAATTAAAGAACCGACACTTATGAATAAGGGACAAAAGTTTGAAGAACGACAAACAAGGCAATTTATTCAATATGACTTGCGATTATTAATGGCACTTTAGGTCAGAACGGTCTTTATAAATATTGATTAGTATACTACTGTACACATAATACATGTCTGTCATAATTACTCGAAAGTATGCTTGGTAACATGCACCTGGTTTAGGCGGTCACCTGCTGTAAGCGGCCAAAGTGGCCACTTCCCTAGACTGACCGCTTACAGCAGGTTGGACTGTACTTATTTGAGATGCTTTACAATCCAGTTCACTCATTCATTCACTCATTCATAGTTTTTAGCTAGCTCAAAATCTGACCAATCAGATGCTTGAGAACGTTCTCTGACTCAAGCGAAAGGTTTTATAACCCCAGGTCCTGAACACGCTGCAATATTCTATTATTTAGCAAGTATGTTAT